>JAZDUH010000263.1:600000-915000 GCA_036419115.1 Scarus forsteni | reverse complement strand
GTCAAAAGAATGGCCCTTTAAAGAATTCACTCTCTTTCAACCTCCTCTCTTCTATTCATGGTCTTTCTCTCTCTTTCATTTACGTCCTCTTTAAAAGTTTCTCCTCCCGCTCCCTGCCTTCCACTCTTTTTGTCTCCGCTAACTGCCACCCGCCGTGTTGATTCTCCTCATCCTCATCATCGCTTCCGACCCTCCAGCCCCAGGAATGCTAATGCCTAGCGAACCACCAAGGTCAGTGTGTGCAAATGAGCGCAGTTGATAAGAGGCAGCCTTTTTTATTGAAAATCATTTAATTGAATTTGATTCGTGCCACTAGCGGTGACTCTACGGAGGCATCAAAGTCTCACTTGTGGGTGGTGGTGGGAGGAGGCGCCACGGAGAGAACTCTGCGTTGAGCCGCAAACATGTTGAAGGCTCTTTTCAAGGACTTCTGCTCTTGGAGCCAATCCTAGCTTTGTTGTCTCCTTAAATACTGTCATCATTGTGTGATATGATAATGGTTATGGTCCTTGACAGATTGGAAGTCAGTTTTTCTATTTTATGGGTATAACATGGAACATCTATTCAAAGAATGTACTGGGAAAAAAAATGCCAGAACTGGATGATAGACCGTTTTACCATTACAACTGCAATCAATGGATGTGTCATGTCAGTCACTTGATCCAAGACACACGATGCAACATTTGTGCAGTTGATGGAAACTTAAAGTGCCAATTTTTCTTTTTTCCTGGCTTTTTAATGAAAAGTTGGTTCAATCTCTTTATGACAGGCTCTTAAATGCTAACTACAGTACCTATAAACTTTGTAATCTTGTAACTGGCACTTAGAGTAGTAGTATAAGTGCATTCATAGGTGTCAGCGCAAAGAGGGTCCATGTTTGCAGGAAGCCTTTAGCTAACTTCCTCTCTTTTTATTTACCTTCACCAAGAAAGGTATTTACTTGCCCATGTTTTTCAATTTGATGTTTTGACTGTGAGCAAGATGACTCATAAATTTTCCACTGATTTTGATGACATTTTCTGGGAGTGTTAGTCATGGCACAAGAAAGAAGTGATTAGATTTTGGTGTCCTTAGTTTCTACACTGGTGTTGAACTGAATACAGATGTGGATCCAGGAGAGGTTTTTTTAAAGAAACTGGTAACATTGCAAGATACGGCAGTTTTCCACATTGTCTCTAATAATGCTAATAAAGTTTCTCAGCAGATTTTAATGACATTTTCATGGTTGTCATGGCACAAGGAAGACAAGACTAGATATTGGTTTCTTTTGATGCTTTTTTGTCCGTCTGTCTGGCTGTCCGTGAACAAGATAACTCCATACATTTGACAGAAATGTTAAAGGAATGTTGGTCATGGCACAAGGAAGCAGTTAAAAGATTGTCCTGGTGTTAGTCCGTATCTTTGTCTGGTGGTGATACGAAAACAAAAGCGGATCCAGGATTTGGTAACAGCACGACAGAGCAGTTTCCCACATTTTTGCCAAAAGCTTAAAAAGTTCTCAACAGATTTTGATTGCAAGTGAGAACTTCTAAGATTTTGGCGATGAACCAAAGTTGGATGCAGATCCAGGAATTTTTTAAGGGTTTGATAACATTGTCCGATTGGGAAGGTTCCCATTTGTGAAATCATTTCTTGAATTACGATGCCAGAAATGCCTACACATAGGTCTTTGCTCTCTGAGTACTGGTAGTTATCACTATTACCTCCATCAAGGAGGTTATGATAATCACCATTGGTGAATGAACATTTCTGCTTAATAACTGTGTAACTAGAAAAGCACTTGAAGAGCACAGACCTCCACCAGCGCCACAGTCCTCACCCATATTGTGATTTTCACCATAAATATTAGACCTACCTTTATTTCATCTAAATATTTGGATACCTTGACCTTGAAAACATACCATTAGCAATTGGATTCATAATGATTTCTGTTTTATTTCAGTAGATATTCACGAAAATTACAGTTTTCGTCATGGCGGATCCAGACGGTGATCCAGATCACTCCTAAAATAGAATCATTTGTTCCTTGTCCCAATCAGGACATTTCCTGAAAATTTCCTTAAAATGTGTCCATAACTTTTTGAATCATCTTGCTAACAGGGAAACTTACAAACTAACTAACTAACAAACATACAGACGATGGCATTAAAGATGTAGTCAGTGATCTTCTAATCTTCTAATCTTCTAATCTAATGCACTCTTCGTCAAAATCACCATATTTCTCCTCTCCATCCACAAGATGTCCCCACTGACAGCATGTTGAAAAAAAAGTCCAGTTTCAATACACAGCCTTGGCTCTGAATTTCAGCAGGTAAATACTGTGACTCGGGCCGAGTTACCAAAACGGAGTACACCCCCCCACATCCAGGGGGCGATCATACTCATGCGCAGATCAGACAGAGGGGGGAGGGGGAGTAGTAGGTTGCGTAGCATGCGCAGTTAGCGTAAGAGAGAGATACAATATGTGCAGTAGCAATGGCTGAAAAACAGCCCAAAAGAAAAAGGTCAGAGGAGTGAAAAGTGAAAAAGAAGGGCTATGACCATGAAAGAGCGAAGACCCGGGTCAACATTGGTGTTGCTTTCCGACGGTGGAGGGAACTCTGCCAATTGAAATACCTGAAAATGGACACGGATGTCGCCGTCTGTCTGCTGGACAGGTAAGCAACATTAGCTTTGTGGTACTCACATAACAGTAACAGCTGTCGGGCATTCATCTTATTGTCTAATCTGCCACAATGTACTGTTGTTGTGATGTTATCAATACGACAGTCGAGTTGTCTGACGAGTCGAGGTTACCTTAGCTACGTTGGTCAGCTACGCAGTTTCTACGGCCGTTTCCATGACGATGCACGTCCATCAGCTTTCGGGTAGGAGCCAGGGGTGAGGTATGAAGGGAGAGGCGGGTCTAAATTCATTTATCAGCAACCTCTCCACTCGTTTTCTCCGACATCACTGACTACACCTTTAACATAACCTCCTGGAGGAGGTAACTAATAATGATAACATGGTTCTGAGTGCTAAGTGTGGGTTTTAAGAGTCAAGGAATCATATAATCATGGTAACTCTATCATGGAATGATTGTTTATAGATGTACAGAGAATATGCAAGCTACCTTGGTGGATGTTTGCACTCTATAAGTGCTTTTTAGTTTCATTCTAAATTTTAATTATGTAATGTTATAGTTACACATCAGACATGTCCTCAGCAAAATATGAACAAAGAGGACGACTGCTGTTCTAAAAAAAGACAGTCGTAACTGGGGTTACAAAACATAATGAAAGTCCTTGGTCACCTGTCACACTGCATGAAGAAACACATGCTTTAGTTTATTGAGTTAAACACATGTTTGAAGATATATAGAAAATGTATATTCACTATCAATTCGGTCAGTGACATCGGCCACTAATAATTCAGCAACAAAGCAAAAGTTAACTTGTGAAGTCCAAACAGAAATGTGTTAGTGCACTTTTCAAGAGCTGAGAGTGTAAAGGTGGATATTAAGATTGAAATTTAACATGTATAATTATACAGTAGCAGTTTTAATTGTTATAAATTAATACTGTATTTTTATGTTGCTATTGTTTTAGAGAACTACTGGATAAATAAATACTACAATGTCATCCAGTGCATAAAGACTGATAGGAATGTGTTTATAGTGACCACCTTTGATATTATTATTCCGTTCCAGCTGTCCTACTCTTGCACCATGTTTTTTTTTTCTCTTAAACATATCTCCCTTGATTGTTCCATATTCCAACCAACCTTCCTAAGGTGTCATAACTTCAATTTGCAGGCTCACAGGGGGTTTTGTCCTGTCTCTCTGCATAATCACACCTCAGCAGAAGAAGAGAGGGTGGGAATTAAAAAAAATCCTGGAACAAATGTGATGATCACTTTTATCAAATGAGTATGTGGCACAGATGTACTGAAGGTTACTTTATTGAACCTATCACAGAGGGTGGCTGGATTTTTCTTGTGTGATCTTGACCTTTACTGACTTTTTTGTGGTAGAAAGGTTAGAGAAAGTTGAAATGTCTCCCAAATGATACTTGATGACGGCAGAGATTTTAGTGAAGTTGAAGGTTTCATAGGTCAGTCTTTGGAAATGACTCAGAAGATATAGTAGGTAGTGGTTAAGCCTAAGATGCAGGGTTAGGGATTGCAGTTTATTATCATTGGTCTATCAAAAATCATCTATAAAACATATCTTTAAACCTGAGGAGATACATACTTTAAGATGAGTTTTATAGCATCAAAATAGGTTATCTAAAAATGCTATTCCTTAGCCTTCCGGTCGGGTCGGACAGAACTGGATTGGCCTGGATACTCAACTTTGGGAACAAGACAATTAAAACTGGAGCAAATTTATATTATTCGGACACGTCTTAGAGCACCAGGCTGTTAGTAGAGATATATAGCCGACTACAAAACTACGATACTAAGTTTTCCAAAAATTGCTTGTTGTCGCACATCAAAAACTACCGCTACGTAACTAGAAAGAGATACATTACCTCGTTGCTTGGCATCCTGTACGCTGTTGAGAATAGAAGTTGTAAAGCGATGTAGAGGTCCGAGTTTCATTAATTTAGCATCACAACAAACACACGCTTTGGCTTGTGGTGCGTTAAAGTTTTAGTCGGAAGTTGGAATTTCTGAGTTCTGCGTAGGAGACTACAACTGAGTCTGAATTTCCTACTGGGAACTCGGTGAAACCTCGCCACCCCCGAATTGACAATGGAAGATGGATGCCCCCAGTGTGAACAGTTATTTAGCTCCTGTGATAATCAGTTTATTTGCACTTCTGACTGGGGTGTGTCGCTCTAGATCAGCTGTATACATAGTATTGTTAGACTTGTATTTACAAAAATGCTGCCATAGTGATAATCACTTTCTTCATACAACAACGCAGGGCGTGCTAACAACAGCTAACAATAGCCTGGTAGATCGGCATGTCTTTTTTCTGACTTCAACTGAAGCACCGATAAGTTGGAGATGTCACTGCCAGTTCCGAGGTTACTGGAACACAGCATTATGACACTCGCCGCGCGTGCTTATGGGTAGCAGAGTCTTAATGTCGCCAGAAACAGATTCTCCTCATAGTCACTTTAAAAGTTACTTGAAATTTTAATCAAACTACACTGCTGTAAAGCATGCTTACTTTTCAGCCTGGATATTTGTAAAACTGCATACCACATGTAAGAAGTCCTAAGGATCAGTAAAAACAGCATAGAAGTTGACTGGTGCAAAACTTTTATTTACTCTTCTGACAGCTCTGTTTAACTGAAAAAAGAAAAAGAAAAAAAACACGATATGCATTTTTCACTTCATTTGTACATTATACAATTTCATTTCTTAACGTTTTTGTATTTCTCTTACACTTACCATTCGTCTTAAAAAAACATCAAAATACAAATTAGGAAAAAGGAAATATACTTAAATTAAACATGTCAAAATCCACATTTTGATTTCATTTTCAGTAGCATCACACAGTCTTTACTACACTGCAACAACCATTTATATACAGTATAAAGCAATGTCCCTCAACACAATCAGTGTACTGCCTATGCACAAAAATGTGACCATTATACAACACATGCCTTGCTTAGCTTACCAATGGTGCAAATTTTCTACAGCAACAGGTACGGACAGCTATGACTAGCGCAGTGACTTCTCTCTCTTTATGAAGTAGACAACTGTCCGCATGAGCAGTAAAACAAGCTAAACAGTAAAACAAATGGTTAACTTTTATGATAACGTGTTTATCGCTCTACTCATGCATCTCCTCCCCTCGCTCAGTGCTGACCTGCTTGTGGTGTGGCAAAACTCATGTTTATACTGGTTCCTGGGCGCACACAGTGACACCAGAACATGAATAGCGCTTAACCCAAGTTACGGTAGCCAGTTGTACTGTACTAGTGGTATGTTCTTATTTTGCTAAAGTGTTTTATACTGTATACAGATATTTGCAAAATGTGTATGTCAAAATACCAGGATGTCATTCGACTTTGGGGAAAAATGATCAGTTTGCATCAGACCAGTCCACATTATCCAAAATATGAAGTGCCAATGGGGCAGTGAATAAAACGGTAGGTAGTATATAGGCAGTGTATATCCATGGCAACAGCCAGAGCAATATTACATTTATATAATAACAGAGTTGATCGATCCTTGATCAATCCTTGTGATATTGTCCTTATTTATCTGGTCAACAGTCCACAGAAAGTGATTGCGTGCTAATCTCTGTATGAGCAGTCACTTTATGCCGTCTCACTTGCAGCTCCCAACTCTTTCTGCTTTTAAGGACTCTCATTGCTTTGGGGTGTGCAAAATTGTCGTGGATCAGAGCGTTAGGGGTGGGCATATCGATCTTAATATCGATAGTATCGATACCAAGCTGAGTATTGGTATCGGATCGATACTAGCGTGATGAGATCGATACTGCAGTTTCTCTTATGTCGTCTTACTTTCCTCCGCTCCGACCCCTGCTTCTAAACGGCACACCTCTCTCCCTCTATGTCAACATGTTACTGTTCCTGAACAAAAACCTGTAAATCTGTTGTCAATATGGAAACAGAGCCAGAAGGGCAACCAAAGAGAGAGCTTTGTGAGCAGAAAGCCAAAGGTTAAGGTTAACTGTGGTTTACACTTTATTTGTGCAATGGAAGGTATTTTTTGTTGTGATGTTGACATTGTTATATTTATTTTTTTACATTGCTGCTTTTTTGTTATTTTGCAATTGTGATTTTTTTTCTGAAACGTGGAATAATTTATTACTTTTATACAGTTAAAATTTTGTTCTGTTGTTGTGGTTCATTAATAAAAAGCATTTTTATTGCCTAAAATCTTTGTGCTGTGTATTACCATAATCATAATCAACCAACTCAAGGCAAAATTACAAAATTATTTAATGATCATTACATTTCATGTAAAAAGTATCGGTATCGGTATCGGTATCGCGGTACTAGCCCTGTATTTACTTGATATCGGATCGATACTAAAATTCCCAGTATCTCCCACCCCTACAGAGCATGGCAAGATGGATCTGCCTTAATACAGACACTGAGTTAGGCGGCTCCAGCTTCACTGCAAGGTTAGTTCAGTGGTGAAAATCATTAAAAAACAAAATAAATCAATCGTTAGACTTGTATTAAACCATTAGTGCATACTTATTTAGTGTCACTAGCTGTTAGCTGCTTGAATGCTTACTACTTTTGTCATGCCGATACACAGAAATCAGCTTAAGCATTGGATTGGGGATTGATAACAGGTAGTTTTGTTTGTACAATAAAGAGAAACTCAATTATTTATACTTGTTAGTGTAAATTTTGACTGTGGAAATAGTTGTTCTGATACAAATTTTAGCCCAGTAAGTGGCAATAATGAGCCTTCTTTTAATAGTTGCCACCCACCAGATAACAAAAAGAAGAATCAGCTTGGCTAGGTCTTGCACACTCGAACAACACTACATATCGCGTCTGTTAGAGGTATGTTGTTGGTACTTGTGAAAATGGCCCAAGGGTGTTTAGAAGCTGACAGGAGAAGTAACAAATCCGCCACTGGATTTTATCAAGGGATTTGCTTTAAAGGTTTTATTTGGGTGATACAAACAACAGATTGAGAGAAAGGTTTTTCTTATAATGCACAGCAGGGGTTTGTTGACAGGCCATGGTGCATATTTTGCATAAAAACCTTAGAAATGTGGATTTGGAGGACCTTTGATACAAATAGTGTCAAGTTCTGTGAATCTTGACGTAGGCTATCCATCAGGATAAACATTGATTCAAGGCTGAGGTTATCTCCTCTCATATTTTTAAATTTTAATGTCATGACAGGAGACACTTCCCAGACTTGCAGAAGCAACAACAGATCAGGTGTTCAAGCCCCTTGGGGAAACATATCTTTCTGGAAACCAGCCCTGATTGTCAGGGATGTTTGCCAGCTGCTTGTATCAGAAGATGAACTCCACTCTCAAAACAGTCCCCTTCTGTGTATAGAGGACCTAGAGAAACTTTGTCAATGCTGCAATTTTTGCCTCCCTGCTGCCAGTTTTCCCCTGGCAAGCCAGCGTCTTACCATGGCACTGTGACTGCACTCCCTTTGCCATGTGGCCTCTGCAGCTGTTGTTCTTGGCGAGTCGGCAAATCCACAGCACTGTCTCTCACTGTGTGCTCACAAACTTACAGATCCACTTATTTCTGCAGGGTCCCTCACTGATAGTCTGTGAGGGCACTTCTTGTCAACAAGCCAGAAAACGGTGCCAGGGCGGTAATGTTTGGTCAAGTGTAGAAGACGTAAAGTGCGAACAGTGAGAAATTAAAAAAGAAAAAGAAAACATATGTGGTGTTGCAATGCGTGATAACAAATAGAAAAAATACAACAAATTATTATGTGATTCCTGACAAAAATCTCCCAAACTAATAATAAAACACCATCACCAATTAAAATGTAACAATAACTAAAAAAAAAATTAAAAATGTAATGAAAATACATAACAAAACTCAACTACGAATGAAAAAAAAACAATGGCTTGCACAAAAAAACAACAGAACAAAGCACAAAAAAGCAACAATATTTAGAAAAGTCAAACAACAACAATAAATAAATAAAAACCCTAAAATGTTAATAAAAAAATCCACAAAAAAATCCAAAAATGCAACAGCAAATCAAGCAAATGAAATTATAAAAGGGAAAAGAAAAACACAAGGAAGCAAATCAAGTACAAAGAGATAAGATAACAAATAAAAAATGCTTTTAACAACAAAAAAAGAACACAACCGCAAATAAATAAACAAATGTTGAGTTTGATCACTTTTTTTTATATCCTTTGGTTTGTTTTTAATTGTTTCATTTTTGTATTGTTGTGTTTTGCATTTGTGTTTTTCACTGTTGATTTTTCAGATTTTTTTTTTTTTTCTTTTGATTGTTACGCTTTGTTGAGTTTTTGTCTTATTGTGTTTTCCAACTCATTTGTTGGGATTTTGACATTTTTGTTTTTGTATTTATTTCTTTTTTTATTGTTGTTTTTTGACATTTTATGGTGTGTTGTTATTTGAAGTTGTTCTTTTAAAATCTTTTTCTGTTTTAAGTATGTTAATTTTCCTTTTGTCTTTAATTTGTCATTTTCCTTTAATGTTTCCTGTAATTCGTATTTTCTGGGGGTTTTTTTGTTTTGTTTTTGCACTGTTGTTTTCTTTTGTGTGTACAGCACTTCTTGTTGTAGCACTGTTCTGCCTTCCTGATATGTTAGTCATTTTTACTTTTTTTGTTGTGTCTTCTTATTTGTTGTTGTGTTCGGACACTCCGGTCACCACAGTAGGGCCATCAGATTAAGCTGCCTTGCGATGGATTTTCTTCACCTGGGTCCTTGGGCCTTTTGTTGTTTTGTGATGTTGAACTTGGTGTAAAGGCAAAAAGGAGACTTATTTAACACCGCCAGTCATTATTCTTCACTTATTGAGTGGGAACGCTTTTGGCAGCGTCTTCGCCATTCAGCTGGTGTGATTTGTTGTGTTATTTTGGAGACTTAATGTGGTGTATAATCAGACGCTCCTTCGGTAAACACATTTCCCGGGAATTGTAGTGCTGCTGGCTGAAGGGTGATTCCGCCGCGAGAAACAGCGTCCCGAGCCTGTCCGCTCACTATTTCACCGCTGACAACAACTTACTGCCCACAAACCTGCTTTTCTCTCCCAGAAACTTTGCATTGACACTTAGCCATGGATTTATCTGCATTACACTGAAAACAACCTTGTAGAGGTGTCTGTTAAGACAGAACACGGAGGAGCCTGACCTGCAGGAGTCAGTGGGAGGACATCCCTGACACACACACACACTGCAATTCCCCTGAGTAATCTGCTGTAGCTACTGATCAATTAATGGCCCCTGCCTGTGATGCTCAGGCCCTGTCAGTCTGCTATGGATTCCCCATTAGTCACCATGGCCGCTGAATAGCCAGGGCCCTTCCTCTGCATTTTCTGCACACCAGCGGCCCAGCATTAGTCATGAACCCAACAATCTGCGGGTCAACAAGGAGAGGGATGTCAAGGAGAAGCAGCTCTGGCAACAGAGAACACAATCATGTAAGTGGATGCATAAAGTATTTTCTTGATTAATCCTTTGCCCTTTCCATTGCCGAGCACTAAAGGAGAAATACTCGAGGGGCTATTTTTGTCTCGCCAACTGTCGAAAACCAAAGCTAATGAATTCATGAAGAAAAAATAACAGCAGCAAACTTGGATACCAGTGTTTTTAGTTGATGGAAATCTTGTTTCAATCATTAATGGCTGCTGTCAAATTAAAAGCAATAAATGGTTACAGCAACAAAGTCGCATTTGGGGCCTAGTTGGGCAGATTGATAATGCTTTGCTCCTTTATAATAGTCCAACATGCCAGATTGACTGTTTCAGACATCCACAATTGTTGTCTGTCGTTGCTGTCATGTATATAGACAAAACATTGATTAACTCATCTAGCTTATCACTGTCTGAGTACTTCTGCTTGGTTTATTTTGTGAGCAAGAAAAGGTACCTTGGTTAAGCGAGGAACCTGCTATGTTACCATCAGCATTTAAGCTATGGTCTGTAACCAAATTCTTACCATAAATATAAGAGTAAGTGCACTCCCTAACCATTTGTGATAGTGGCTTCATCTTGAAATAGTTCACTGAATCACAGACAGTTGGACTCGAGTCATAGGGGCTCGGACTTAAGTCGACTTGAGCGGCTAATGAGACGACTTGCAACTCGACTCGGACTCAGGAGAAAATGTATCCAGACCTGAACTGACTTGAGACAACCTGATAAGGGAAATTGCATGCACTCAGGCTTTATATGAAGAGCCAGACAAGAGATATCCACACACAACACAGTCCTACACACATACATTCCTACCCCACACCCACTTCTCCTACAGTGATGATCAGTGGGCAGGGTGCGCGGGAACGCGGGTTTCAAATGGGCAGCCGTTATATCTTCTGTACCCAAAGTTATTTTCTTTGCATATAAAGAATTTCAATTAGATGGAAAACAAAGACACGCCAAGTGCATGACCTGCAACGCTTCGATAAGCGAAAAAGAGGGCCCAACATCGAACTTTATCCGCCACCTGAGGACACATGAGGTCAAGTAAGTGTAACTTGCAAACGTTAGCCAGGTAGCCAACGTTCCTGCCATAGGTCAATATTGCAGAAACGTTAGCCCGACCTGTGATCAGTATGAAGCTAACTAACATTAATAAAGAGGGTGTACATGTGTTGTATGTGTGGGAAGATAAGGTTTCTCTCTCGAAGATAAAAATCTGAGGGCTTTTTGGGTGGACTGGGGAACAATGGTGAGGGACTCGACCTGTCATAACCTGTGACTTGACTCGACTCGATTAGACTTGCCCACAACATTAAAAACTTCAGACTTGCTCGAGACTCCGATCAAATGACTCATGACTTGCTTGGGACTCGGATTGGAGGGACCTGGGCAATTGTCTGCTGAATCATAAGCAGCAGTCTATAGAAAGTATTTGGGGAGGGCAGAACCTTCTAAAAAGATATCCAGCAGGTGCTTGGACAGTTGTTCTGTCAATCAATTTCATTACAAACCAATCAAAACATTTTGTAGGCAAGGCCATGGTGTAGATAAAACAAACTTAAGCCACTTCATGGATTAAACTATCGCCAATAATGTTAGAGGTGAAGCGAAAATTTGAATTTTATGGAGACGTGCTGGTAGTGTTGTTCTTAACTTGACACAGAGTGCAGTCCAGATCTGACAGAACCACTACTGAAGCTGTTAGCATCTATGCTAATCTCTGTGTGAGATTAGTTGTGCATTCATTTTACATCGGAACTGGGGAGAGGGAAATGGAAATTATGTCACATCCCAGCTAGATGTCTTCCAGTTTCAAGCTGGCAGAGCTGGGCCAACAGGGCATTCCCAGTGACGTATCTAATTTGCAACTCAGAATATCCCAGTTCTGAAATCAAGTGGAGCATAGCATGACTGCTGTTGCCATGCCTTTAGCTTCTGACTCCTCCTGCTCTCATTGGGCCATGTTACTTTGGACCTTAAACGTTATTGTAGCCTTGAGCTTGGCATGTGGATCTACCTGATTACTGACATTGAGTCAGGCAGATCCAACTGCAAGGTTACATTCATGCTGTCTGCAGTCAGAAACCCAGGACTCATGATTTGATTTTCACACAAAATGGAGAAAATCAGCAAATTCTCAAAACAGAAAAGCCAGAGCTAACAAATATTTGGCCTTCTTTTATAAGAACTGACCCACGTTCACTCAATTTTCTGTCCACCAGACGATCAATAAATCCGCCTGCTTCGGTGTAGGAAGGTGTGAATCAGAGGGTAAAGGATATGGGGGCCGAGGCTGTTGTGTTTGCCGTTGTAAACACTCTTGTTACTCAGTGCATCACCATTTGACCTTGCAGCGCATTTGGGACATCCCCTTTTTTCTTCACACAGCCTGGTTTTGTGCACACTCGTCCAACCAGCAGCATCAGGGGAGCAAAATGCGATCCGTGAGCCACAAATCTCTAGTTCATGCCCCCGTCGGGAAAACAAGTGGCTGTTTTCACGAGCGACACTCCTTCACTTCCCCCTCGCCTTCGTCTCTCCATCCCCAGGAGCTGTGGCTTTTCTCATCACAGGTCCATTGAGCAGTCGGGCATGCAGCCTGCCGCTCGTGCTCACTCTTCATTCTCTCCCTTGCTTCTTTTCCCCTTTCATCTTTCTCTCCACTGGCTGTAGTTTGACTCACACCTCAGCCAGCCATGTGAGCTGCTTGATCCCGGTGACCCCCTCCCTTTTCCCTCCTGGGGGGAAGCCATCAGCCGACCGGGGCCATTTGTCTGCATGTAATGGAGGTCTGAGGCTGTGGAGCGAGGTTAGGCCCCTTACGGCCCAGCAGAGGGGGGACAGCCACGACAGATGCCAAAACACTGCTGAATTTGTGTGTGTATGTGTGTGTTAAGCAGGCGCTCCACTGTGTCACAGCGTGTCAGGACTGGATTAAAGTTAAAAGATATGCTTACAGGCTGACAGAGTCTGTGGTCGAATAAATACAAAGATCTTCAGATTAAGAGGAAATGCAGTTTTGTGTCTCTGCATTTATACAAGTGCTGTACAGGGACAGAGCAGTGAATGATCAGGAACAAGGGGCTTTTGGGGTGGTTTAGAGCTTCTGAAGTAATGTGATTGATGTTAATGTCAGTAATCAAGTGAGGAACATGAAGTCCATGAGACCTTTACTTTAGAAGTCCAGTTTGCGTGAGACAGAGTGGGCTCATGTATTGCTGTTGCATCTATAAGCAACAGTTCCATGATAAAGTTACCATCATAATATGATTCCTTGATTCTGAAAACCCACACCTAGCACTCACAATCATGTTGATAGCATTATTAGTTTGACAGTTATTGAGCAACGGCAGCATCAAGAACTGTCCATGTTGGGGATGAGTGCTAACCTGGCAACCCAGACAGACAGTTCCATATATCCGTCAAGAAAATATTTAAGTAGTCCATCTGGGAAAGAGCCTTTTGAAAATGTTTTCAGGTGCAGAAGCTTCTAAAACAACTGCAGCTGTTGATTGGATGATCATTCTGCCAGTCACACTCATTACAGATCAATCCACATCAAACCACAGTATGACGTAGCAGCTAGACCCTGTTGTTAGCGATTAGCGTTAGCTACGTTTCAATTTTTAGACTATCATCTTACAGTAAATTATGCCACACAGATGTGTCATTTACCAATTATATGAGACCAGAAACTTGTCAACGTCAATCCCCACCAAGTTCTCCCAGTAAACTTTAGAGATTTCGACAGGTATTGCTGAGTAACCACGACTACTATAGACTAGTCGGCATCTTCCACAGAGTATTTTCACATTCTTTTCCAGCAGTGACCGCCAGCTTCCCTGCTTCTCTGATTTGATCGTCCAGGAGGGCAACCAGCAGAGACAGAGTAATCAAAATAGGGTTTGGAGTCCTTCCCATCATTTTCACGACAAGAATAGCCAGTTGGTAGTTCAAACTCTTTCCGAAACCAGTTGGAAGGAGAGCAAAAACATTGTTTCCTATAAGAAAATATTTAAGTGGGGTTCTTTGCTCTTCTTTTAAAGAAGTTTAGTTCATATCAGACCAACTACAGATATTGCCACATCCACAGAGACCGCTTCAGAAGCCGCCATTGTATTTCCTGCTGTCTGCAGCTCCTGCCTCTTTCCCCTGGTTGGGTCGTTCAGCTTTTAGCCGAGTGAAGATGTAGACGATTGGTGCTCGGCAAGATGGATCTGCATGAATTTAGAAAATGAATCAGGCAGATCTATCTGCTCTTCTATGTAAGATGTCTCCGACGACTTTTACACTTGCAACCAGTGTTAATTTTGACAGCACTTTATAATTTAGTTTTAGTTATAGTCTTTGTCCAGCATGACTTTTAGTTTCAGTCATAATTTAGTCATCTAAAGTTTTTTTGATTTTAGTCTAGTTTTAGTTGATGAAATGACACATTTTAGCCGACAAAAGCTATTGTAAATTTACTCAGCTAATATATTTGTAAAGTGTAAGGCATTTTGTATGTTTCCCTGAAAATCTGATGTCATATTTTACACTTGGATGAAATGAAACATCTAATAAACCTTAATTTAAAGATCACTTCCCAAAAGCTTAGGCAGATGTGGTTGGATGTCCTTCTTAACTCATCCAACGTTTCCATACAACCAAAGCAGCTGTGATTGGATATATTCCTAAATTTTCCCTACTTTCTACAGGGCAAAATTAGCTCTATTTGGATTAAGTCTGTGTCAAATGTTTTTTATTTTTTATTTGTTGACGAAAATGTAACTTCATTTAGTTTGTGTCCATGTGCTCTTGTTTTTATTACTTTAAGTCTAGTTTACATCAGGGGAAAAGGGTTGTGGATGAAAATAATTAGCCAAGAGACAGCACTTGACCCCAATGTCCTTGTTAGAAGGAATAGGAGATCCCTGCGTATGAGGCAAGCAAGAGATGAACACAAGGCTCCAGTATGTTGATTTTTGGACCCCAAACTCTTAATGAGTGAACACTTTCACAAGAAAGGGATACAAATTGGACACAACAGCTGTATCACATGACTTTGCAAACAAACAACCGATGATGAACATGAGGCTCCATTAACTTAATGTTTGACAAATCAACCCCAAACTCTAATCAGTTCATTCATGCCTTAAAGGTCCAGTGTGTAGTTTTTAGCGACATCTAAAGGTGAGGTTTGAGATTGCAGCTCTCCGGCGCTCCCCCCTCCCTTTCGGGGAACCCCTGAGCTACGGTGGCCTTCCAAGGACAAAAGGCGTTTTTTCAACATGGCGTCGTCAACGAACGTTTCCAGCTACCAAGCTATCAAATATCTCTGTTGATTCACCACATTTGAAAGTTCAGAGAGCATTTTAGGCGAGAAAGCCACCACGTAGAATACCAAACTGTGGTTATTTGAGCCATAAAACACACGGACATTCTGTTAAGCGCGCTATTATGCTATCAAAGAAACTTCCGGTCGGCTCCAAAACAAGAGCCTAATTTACAAAAGCGCTAAAGAACTAATAGGAGATAATGAAGAAAGCTTTTATTTTGAAAATTGGAAGTTTGCTAGTGACTGATTTTTAGCTGAATGCCGTCTCAAGACGACTTGACATTTATGATATTACAATATATGTAACATATAATATTATGATATTGTTACGACCTGATGCTGTTCTTATTTGAGGCCGTTTTTCAAGTATTTTGTCTGATGACTTTCATTTTGAAGCCTGAGGCCGTATTATCTGATGGAGGTTTTATTGAGGGGGGGTTTCTGATGCCGTTTGGTCTGAGAAATGACACAGAGGTTTTCCTGAGACCGACGTATCCTAAAAAGTACACCTTACCAATGTGTACATGTGCTACTAAATGACAAATTAGGAGCAAACAATAAAATTAAGGAGTACTGTGAAAATCTTTATCTTTGTCTCATCAACAGCGCTATATAGCTTAGTTATCAGCCTATGTTTTCTGTCCACAGAAAATTGCTTGTGGCTGTGAAATAAGCCTGTCATAGCAGATACGTTCTCTGCGTCTTACTCCGACTTCTCCCGAAGGTAAACAAATAAATTCGGCTCCATGTAAGAGTACAATTCGACACTTAGTCTTACCTGTCCAGCAAAAAACAGGCAACTTCTGCGTCTGTCTGCAAACTTATCCTTCAAGGACTTCCATCTGGGAAAGGCAGCGCCGATGTTGACCCTGTTTTTTTGTCGTAGCCTGTCCCGATTGCGTTTGGCTTGATCCCGTTTTTGTTTCTTTGACAAAGATTCACGCTCCACTGATGGCAAATTGTACGTGTGCTCCTCCATGTTTGTTTGTATTAGCACAGCTGCTTGGTAATCACTCTCTTCTTCTTCGTCTATTTCACAGCTGTGCATTTCCGGCAGGCGTCGAAAAAAAATGCGAAAGCGTACTTTTGTCCGTTCTGGGTTACGGTAGAAAAGATGGCGACGCAGGATGGAGGCCCCTATAAATGGGCGACCCACTCCTAGATTGATATAAATGACTTTTTCTAAGGTAACGAAAACAAAACAATTATTTAAGGCTGATTAGAAACTACTTTAAATATAATTTTAAATAATATATTCAATTTTTACCAAGTCTGTTATTTTTTTTTTTTCTTTTAGCATTTAATAATACACACTGGACCTTTAAATGGGTATTTGTACCCAAGTTTGTAGAACATAGCTCAAAGCATTCTTGAGATATTGTGTTTCAAAAAACACTCCAAATGATCGATGGTCCAAGGGAACATAAATAAAACATATTGATCATAAAAAGAAAACAAAATGCCTCCAGTCTCATCTGTTTCTGGTGCAAAGGTACAAAAACAGGAAGCTGAGGACGATGTGCTTTTAATTAAAGAGCACAACCCTGAATCTCTGTTTATTTAATTTTCCCTGTAATGTAATTTATTAGTAATAACGAAAATTAGAAAAGGGAAGCTGTGAGTGGCAAATTAAACATTGAAACCGCCATGTCGCTATCGCAGTCAGACATAAATCCTCATTATCATTATTGATTTGAGTGCTACAGAATCATTAGAAGACTGGCAGTCATTGAAAAGCCACCCTTGACGCCAAACATAAATAAATTGATCAGCTAGAAAGTAATTGCATATGAGACTAATACTGCCTCTAGTTTCAAGCAAAAAAAAAAAACAAAAACTGTGCTGCACAGAAAGCTGCAGAGTTGGCCAAGATGTTTCAGAGCAGCTGTCCAGCCTGCCAGGCTCTCCTGTGGACCGTAGCTCATTCTGGAGCATAATAATGGAGAAGGGAAATTGGATTGAAATAGAAGAGAGAGGAGAGAATACAAGGTTGCAAGAGTACACAATAAAGCAGAGAGAGACAGAGGCATGTTCACACATATCTGATTTGTTTAAATTTCTCTCTAAATATTCTCGCTCTGTAGCTCTGATAAATCCCTGCATCGTGCCGGGTGCGTGGTAAGGCGTTGTTACGAGCCGACATCTGCACGCACACCACTGAGACACCGGGGGAGATGAATAAGGATGACCATAATGCGTTCAGACGGAGGACGGGGGGAGATAAAAGTAAAATAAGGAAGATGCCAAAGCGAGACTCCAGGAGGCTTGGTGAAGTAACAAACAATTCCCACAATGGCCATTATCGTGTGACAAAAAAAAGCTCCAGATGAGAGGCTAAAATAAAGTTACAGAGTCAGTCAGTCTGTTGTGGAAGGCAAACTGAATCAAGACATTAAGGGGCACCAGGACAGACTTTAAATATCATTTTATACTCAATTAGCTGTTATAGATAACAATTCAAATACATTTTTTCTTTTCTCTGTGCTTTGCCAAAATAGCACATAGTGCAGTTATTCTCTGTGCAATAGATCCATGATCATAGGACCCTCGTAATATGATTCCAAAACCCTGCAAACCTCCCCCTCGCACTTGAAATCATGTTGATATCCTTATTATTTTGACAGAAATGATGATATTATAATCATTAGCAAAAACGATCGTCCCCTAATGGTGTTTATCTGTGTTGTGGCTCACTATGCAGGCTGTTATAGCACTGCTTTGTTCTGAGAGCTGCACCTAATGTTGATGTTTCTGAAAGAAAACTGAAGACCAACCTCTTTAGTCTGGCTTTTACCCAAATTTGATGTACCCATCTTAATCAGTTTTAGTAATTTATTTCTCTTATTGTGTTTTAACTTAAGAATGATCTTTTAGTAGTTTATTCTCTTGTTTTATTGGGTTTCCCCAAGTTCTACTTAAGTGTTTGATTTCCCTGTTTGATCATATTCCCATTACCCTTTAGTGTTTTTGTTGTCATTACAGCATCCTTTTGTTATTTGCTTATTTTTTAATTCATTCAATTTATTTTTATTTCATTGAGGGATATTTTTTTAATTTTACACTTTAACCTAACCTCCAGTTTTTACTCCTTGTAAACCTTTAAGATATTGTTCCCTCTATGTGTACTGGGTACGGCTTTTGTTTGATTTATGATGCATTTTACCAACACTGTGTGTAGATTGTGGGGTGGGTGGGTGGGTTAGGAGGTTGTTTTGAATCAGTTTGGTCATACTTCCTTTCATTTTCTTTTAATTTATCATTTTGTAAAGCAATATGTGCTACATTTTGTGAAAGAAAAGTGCTCTTTGAATATAGTTTGCTTTATTGATTGATTCATTGATTCTGTCTTTGGGTTTCTAACTGTAATAATAACAATGCATGCTAGCAAGGCTGCTGTGCGAAGCTGCTTACTTTACTGGATTGCACATGCAATCAATCACCAAACACAGTCATGACACTTAACAGTGGGACATTGTCGAGCACTGAGAGTTTGATCTAATGCACCGTAATCCAAACCGACCCCAAAAATCAAATCATTTTAAAGTTAGGCCTTAGCCATCTTCTGATAAATTCAGTAAATTCCGTCCAGCAGTTTTTGTGTAGTCTTCATAACAAACAAGCAAACGTGGGCAAAAACAGAACTTTCCTGTTGGAGGTAATAATGACTTGTTTTGGCATTGTTTGACGGTTCCTAAAAGTTGTGTTGGCTTGTATTTGGCTTAAAGTTAGTCAAAGTTTTTATTGGACACAAGTGAGATGGAAACAAACGACAAGTATGAGACACTTTCTAGCTGATTTTACAGTTTAGTAATTCTACAATCTAATAAGATAAATGTATCATAGCTGATGGTTGTGTTAGCGAGAATGTGGCTTAAAGCTGAACAACATTTCCAGTTCCCTACTGACCTTTCAGGGTTCTTCGGCAAGTTTGAAAGGGCTTTAAGGCCCTGTCTGTACGTTGACAAAAACTTTTTTACGTTTTCAAAATGTGAAAACACTGTAAACGCTGCAGTACATAAGCCAGGCCTGTGAGTGTCACTGTAATCATGTCATTGTTTCTGAAAATGTCCATATTTGTTGTGCATGTGGAATTGGAAGGCTGTCGTTTTCAGATTTATCGACTCTTGGACCTGTTTTCAAAAATGCCTTATCAGTGAGGACAAGCTGCCTGTATCATCAAAAACTTGTGCAGATGTGCCTGAATTTGTCTTGGTGTGGACGACCCTTTAGACTGCATGAGCAGTAAAATACTAATTTAACTTCAAATCAACTGAGTCTGTGCTTTCATCCTTCCTGTCATCACACTGATGAATTGAGGACTGTATCTGCAGACTTAAATTTGGGTAAAGATAATGATATTAACTTTTAATTAAGGATTCTTTGTGAATTTGCTATGTGAATTTCACATTAAAGGTAGCGGGTCAACATGGGTTTTTTCAAAGTGGTTAACCCGCTAACAACCCGCATGTGACTATTTTCCCTGTGCCAGCAGACCAGGGTCTAACCAGCAGCAGACGAGCTGCATTGCTGTTTTTTTTCCTCTGGTGCATCAAGCTGATGTCATCAGGTTGATGACATCATTAGCTCAACAAAGCCCCTCCTTGTAAACAATGGAAAGGAGCATGGGGGTCGTGGATGCGGTTTTCTTTTCTTTGTGCTTTTCACTCTCTTAGAAATGTACAAACTCAGCGCTGATGATAAGAAGGCAGATGGAATTAGTTGCTGAGACGGCAAAGAGTCACTCAAGGTACGGACGGAGGGGGCAGGCGTGATATAACACTGTGGCGACAGTACGCCAACGTCATCTGTAAATTAGTGGGTCTACCCGGGTCATTGGCGCCTACAAGCGACACAAGTTTTAATCGACTCGCCTCTGATCCATTTCAGTGAAAACATCACACCCGGGTCAACCCACTAATTGTTGAAATGTTGATTAAACCCTTTCAAACTGCCGACAGGAGCCGATTGTTACCTGTTTTAAACGGCTTTTTTGGACAATCTGAAAGAGGTATTATGGCACTTTTCCATTTGCCCTACTCTACTCTACTCGACTCTACCCAACTCAACTCTACTCACCTTATGCTGCTTTTCCATTAGCCCCAGTTGCCTGCCAAATGGGTTGCAGTGTCATTGTAAACAGCTGAGCGGCACTGTGGTGACGTCATTTCGAGCGTGACACAACAATCTGTGGCTTTTTGTCACAAACCAAGTAAAATAGGAAAGCAGAAGAAGGCTGCAGGTGGCAAGAAGAAATACCCCTTGAGCAGGACAGGAGAGTTTTGGAAGCTATACAACAGAATGAAGCCGCGGACGGGAGCAATCGAGCCAAAGAAAAGACGTATGAGGGTAAGCTAATGGTAGCTACTGCTAGCATGCTAGGTCGTCGCACTCATGGCTCATCGATGATGACGTTGTCTGACCAATCAGTAGCCGGCAGTTGGTGACGTCATCTTTTAGTTTCGATTCAGCTCGCTTGGAACCAGAGCGGAGTAGGTACTAAAACTAGCTTGTTTTAGGAGGTACCAGGCTAGTGGAAACATGCTGCAAATCGAGTAGGGCCTATAGATGGAACTGACTGGGTACTTTGTGCTAAGAGTGACATTTGTCAGAGGTAAAAATTTTGTGCTTTGCTGTGTGCTCTGTGTATGTGGTCATTCTGATTTAATATCTTTATGAAAATTACTGTTGTCTCTGTTGAGAAAACACAGCCCATCCCCCTGATTAATACATCTGGGGGTTATTATTATTTTTTGCTTGGGTATTACTGTTGTGGGCGCACTCTTTAGTACAAATCTTTTATACATGAAATCTTATCAGGAAGCTTGATCCTTTAGAAATATATTACTGTTGCAGACACAAATCAATATCATTAAAATTTTGTGGCTCCATCTCTCCCTGTGCACTCTCTGACTTATTTTTGTTTGATTTTCCTCTTTGATTTTTCTTTTTAAGTCCCTAAAGCTATTGGCAGCACTATATCAGGAAAAAACAGCTATCTTGCCAATCAATAAAAACACAAAATCTTATATCCCCTGAAAGTAATGGCTTCTCCTATAAAGGTACTTTGACTCTGGCAAAAAACAACGACCCCTGTCGAGTGAGTTTCAGCCGTGCTCCTGCTCCTGTTTCCCTGCTGATTACCTCTTTTGTACTCTCCTCGCCCCGCTTTCAATCTCACCCTCTCCAGTCCTCTAGCCACTTGTTCTCCTGTCCTTACCAAGACCTCATCAGTGGGGAATCTAAGTACCTGCTGTGCCTTATCAAGGCAGCAGGAGAGCTGATGAGAGAAAAAAAATATCAAGGGGGAAAAAGAAACAAGCTCAGAAGCACACAGGCACGAGTTATGTCAGCTTTATGTCAGTGCACTGTGATGTTTTTGACAGCTTGTTAACATCTGCATCAGACTTCTAAATCCATGATTTCCGAGTATTGCAGGCTGCATGAAAGGATTGTTTTTCTTCTCAACTTTAATGAATGGTTGACTGTGCGAGAGTGAATCATTGAAAGAGGCATGATAAGCAAGAACTGGAGTACTCAAGTATCCCATTCCTAATTTTCGAGTATTTTCTTACAAACATATCCATCATCCGTTATCTGTACCGCTTATCTTTGTCGGGGTCACAGGGAGCTAGAGCCTATCCCAGCTGACATTGGACCAGAGGTGAAGTAAACCCTGAACTAGTTGCCAGCTGATTACAGGGCCACGGAATGATGTTACACTATTCGCTCTAAAGGTGCCTACACACCGAACGCAACTTGAGCGTCCTCCACAACATCCATTTTGCGGTGTGTGTATGTGTGACAGACAGTTTTTATTCCAGACTACGAAGTAACAATCTCTGTCCGTGTGGGAAACATTAGTCAGTGAGTACATAAGTTTCACCTAGATGGACCGCAGAAAACTCACAGGCGATGCTGCTGCAGTGCCAACAGCTACAGCAGCTTGTGTTTGGTAAATGTGTGAATACACTGTAAAATCCAATTAGTTATCATTACTTAAAAAAAGCATGCAAACCGGTTGCACTTAAAAAAACAAGTGCAGAGAACTAGTTAATTTTAGTTGTACTAACTAGCACTTCCTTTGTAGAGTACACTTACAAATGAGTTTAAGCAACTAAAACAATCAAGTAGAGTGTACTTGATATCTTGCAAACTTCAGGCCCCTGTCCACCCCGGGAATCAAACCAGGTACCTTCTTGCTGTGAGGTATATGTACTACCTGCTGCGCCACCATGCCACCATGCAAATTCAACTCCAAAAATCTGAGTGGTTCAAAAATCACACGAGTGAGCTTAATTAAAAAAAAAAAAGTAATCTCCACTTAAAAAAAATAAGTATTTTTGCATTTATTTAGCATTTTTACACATGCAAGTGATTTTTACTTAATAAATACTAGTCATAAAGGCATATTTTTGTTAACATAGTAAAGTTAACTCATGTTTGCAAGTCAAGACAGCTATTGGATTTTTTCAGTGTGAGACTGTGTTTACTACTTATTGTTGCGAGTGAGCTTAACTATAAAAAAGTAATCTTTACTTAAAAAGTAAGTATTTTGCATTTTTACACATGCAAGTGATTGTTACTTAATAAATACTAGTCATAAAGGCATATTTTGTTAACTTAGTAAAGTTAACTCATGTTTGCAAGTCAAGGCAGCTATTGGATTTTACAGTGTAGGATACAGTTGGGAAAATGTCGGTGTATACATCCTATTATATGATATATGAAATGATCGCAGTAAAACTTGAACAGATGGGATTTTACCAAGCTACGCTGATGGACAATGGTGACCAAAATGAGCTATTAACGGACACGCGATGCGACTTCAGTGGGCAACAGGATTACGGTCGCAGAGTCGCATTCGGTGTGAACGCAGCTTAACACTCATACCTAAGGGCAATTTGAAGTCACCAATCAACCTAATGAGCATGGTTTTGGTACCTGAAGAAAATCCTCACATGTATGCATGCAAGGAACATGCAAATATTACACAAATAGGCCTTGCTCAGGTATTGAACCAGCGATCTTCTTGCTGTGCAGTATATGCACTACCTGCTGCACCAGAGTGCCGCCCAAAAACACTTCTTTAAATTTTTTAAACAAATATGCACCTTTTTTTTTTTTGGTAAATAAGATCTCTTTTTGAGTTCAATGCTTGCAACATGCTCCAAAATAGCAGGAACAGGGGCATGTTTACCACTAGGTTGCATCATCTTTTCCTGTTATTAGCACTCAATAAGCATTTGAAAACCTTTGTTAGCGGAACTTCTTGCTTGATAATGCTTAACATTTGAGGGTTTCCACTGTCACATTTTGCACTTCATAGGATGCCACACGTGCTTAATGGGGCAGAAAGGTCTGAACTACAAGCTCTCTTTTATTACGAAGCTACATTTTTGTAACATTTTGCTGCAATAAGCACGGATGTCCCTGAAGAAGAAGTTCCTTGGATGGCAGGACTTGTCCTCCAAAACCTGCATGTACCTTTCAGCATTCATGGAGCCTTCACAAATGTTCAAGTTACCCATGCCATGGGCACCAACTCACCCCAATACCATTATAGATGATGGGTTTTGAACTTTGCATTGTTAATAATCTGGATGGTCCTTTTCCTCTTTAATCCTTTTAGGTATCGTATCCACGATACCTAAAAGGATTTGAAATGTGGACTCTTCAGACCCCACCACACTTTTCCACTTTGCATTGATCCATCTCGGATGAGCTCTGGCCAGAGAAGCCAGCAGCAGTTCTGTTTTTTGTTGATGTATGGCATTTGCTTTGCATGCAATTGAAAATGTAGCAAACTGTGTTAACTGGCAATGGATTTTTCAAGTTTTTGTTATCCCAAGAGGTAACATTCTTTACAGAATGATGTCAGTGTATAATGTAGTGCTGACTGAGGGATTGAAGGTCATTGGAACTGGGGTTTGAATTTTTATCTCTGTTGTAGAGTGTTTTAGCAGAGCCTGGCAAAGGTCAACTCATCGTGGGACAACAGTGCAGACTGGCAATAAGATGGTGTCGGTCAATCAATAACTTATACTTATTAACTTAATCGATGGTGGAAATACATCTTAAAATGTGTTCTGATTTCTTCCCTTTGTGTTGTGTCTCAGTGGGATCTCATAAAAACGTATTATAAGCAGTATTTACACAATCAGTGTCGTAAAATAGTTCAAATTATGGCACATGATGGCAAGTGGTAGCTCAGGGAGTTATTAACTCTGCTACACTCGCCCAAGAGAAGCATAAAAGTAACACCTTTGACACAGGGTAGAGTTATATGCTCTGTTTGCTGCATATGGTGTACCTCTGCTGTTATCGTTTACAGTATGAAGACTTATGAGATCCATCCTCAGCCTGATTGATTGTCAAATATCTGAAAGCAGCACCAGGCACCAGGCTCATTTGGGATTCCCCGTGCATGCTGAGACTGAAAACAGTCTTCCTAAAGGAGCTGGCAGGCCTCAATGGCTGCAGCTTATGATCTGTGGTAAATATTTAATGCTAGCTCGCTGGAGCGGTGACATCCTGGACGCACGGCCATGAATTATGGATCCCTTCAGGGATGCGGGCAGAACGGAAGTGTCCAAAGCGCTGAATGGATCCCAGGTGACTTCTCAGGACCTTTCCTAAAATGGGGACACAATCCAGGGCTGAACACACCTGTCGTTTAAGAAACTTGGAGATGAATATACAAGCTGGAGCTGTTAGTGTATGACCTAAAGGGGATTACCATGTTTCTCTGAGATCATAAAGCATAGCATATGGTAATCTAGCAAGCTCTATTTTCTATATTTACTCTCAGTTTTATGTTCCTCAAAGACCCACTCACCATGAAATAACCCTCATCCAAGCCCTTTCCGAGCCAGGCTGCAGCTAATATTTCACCAACATCCAGAGCAGCTCTACATTTCATCAGTGTAAGCGGGGAGCAGAAGGCAATTTTTACCCTGGCTAGTTGATTTTAATGTGCTCCCCTACTGAGCGTTCTTTCACCCCAGCCTGTAATCAGTGGAACTGCAGTGGGGGTCAAACGAAACTTTGTTGCTCACCGCGTTCAGCAGCTCCAACCTCTAACTGTGCTCACTTGGGCCTTGGGGATCAAAGACCACATGACGCAGGAGGAAATTAAAGAGGCCAATTATCCTGAATGGCTTTAAATATATCAAAGGAGCAGGAAAGGGAGATTTAAATAAGGTGAAACTCACCATACTCACTCTGCTGCTCTTGTCCTCTGAGATATTCACAAGGTGGAAGGCTGAACACTGGAATAATGGCATGTACTAAGTTGCTATTTGCTTTGGGAATTACACAAACTAGACCGATTTTATAATGTTGTAATTATTAATTAGCATCTATAGCCTACAATACAAATGTGCAAACATTAGAGTGGGGTTAATGGGACATATTTTAGAGTGAATTTTAATGTTAAACAACCAAAATAAATGTTTAGCCATGCAAAGCTTCCATTTTTCAAACATATCAAACTGAACATCTTTATTGAAAGATCTACTAGAAATACTTATCTTCCATTTGGCAACTTAATCTTCCCCTTTACATATTTTGTATGGTTGTTTTTCAAGACAAAAGGCAGGCATGTGCAATTTTCCTGATCAATGATCATTACTTACAGAATCACCACAGCAAATAGGTTGACATCCCTTTTATGTAAGTCTAGTTCAAAAAAGAACATGCGATTTTAACGTCTGCATAATCAGTATAAATGAAATAGTTATTTTGACATAATTTTAAAACATGAAATAATAGTATGTGTCTTTTTAGGTTTAACTTATTATCTGTTTTGCTTCTTCTGCTAGACACAGATATTTGTTGGTAAAACTTGAACAGATGGGATTTTACCGAGCTACGCTGATGGGCAATGGTGACCAAAATGAGGTACTAACGGACACGCGATGCGACTCCAGTGAGCAATGGGATTACGGTCGCAGAGTCGCATTCGGTGTAAACGCAGCTTAACACTCATATCTAAGGGCAGATTCAAGTCACCAATTAATCTAATGAGCATGGGTTTGGTGCCCGGAGAGAATCCATGTACGCATGCAAGGAACATGCAAACATTAACTTAACTTATTAACTTATTATCTATTTTGCTTCTTCTGCTAGACACGGATATTTGTTGGTCGAAACATTAGACTACACCATAGCTAGCTACCCTCTGACAGCCTTACATCACTCACTAATTGCCCCGCTCCTTGTGTTTAATTAAAATAGCTTTAGCCGAGTGTCATAAGCTTTTTAATGATGTATAGCAATACACTGACTTAGTTTAATACCACACATGAAAAAAAATATATATTTCAAGATATTTTTTATAATAGAGAAAGGCAGCAAGCCAAACTAGCCGGCTAAACAGTTAGCAGTTAGCTCACTGGCAGTTCTCTTAACAAGGGTTTGTAAGTTAGCTAGAATGCCTGAGTCGAGACACTTTTAAATCAGGTTTTGAAATAGCCAAAAAAAAAAACGTTAAAGAAATTCCTAGAAGAAGGTATGCTGTTAGCAAAGGGGAGGCTGTAAGGTGGCTGGCTGAGTGTTGGATTTGGTGTCTGCTAGTGTTTTCTGAATACTAAAGCAGCAGTGAGTTAGGATGTAACTTGTTGCCATCTGCCAACTGTGGTTATTTATTCCAAAAAATCTTAACTAGCTGTTGTTGAATCATTTATCACATAGCTAAAGGTAACTAGCGAAGGGTAAACTATCCCAATTTGATAAGCAGGAAGTTAGACCTTTTAGCAGTAAGTAGACTTTTGCTGTTTTTCCAATTGTATTTTTTATAGCATGGGTTAGCTTTAGAACATCTTGCTAACAGGCATGCATAACAAAATGAAAAGTAACCCTTTTAACTAAGGGAAGGAAAAGCAAGAAAGAAACTGTGAAAGGTTGAGGCTACTCTCTTTTCTTAAGGTGTTTTATAGTTCAGTTGGTAAGGTAGAGAAGGGTGTAGGCTATGGTCAAAGCAGATGAGTGCACCCGCATAGTTAAGTTTTCATTTAGAACCAAAATAGCTAATGAAAATATTGCATTTCATTATGAAACCAGATGTAAGCATGCCAGTAAGAGACCACATGATAGTAGTGAGGTGAGTACTGTAAGGTGTTGTCTTATGGTGTTTTCAATGGCTACAGTTAGCTTTTAAAATATTCTTGCCTCCGAGCATAAAACACATCACAAAAGGATAGTGACATTTCAAACTTAGTGTTTAATAAGGTTGTAGGGTTGCAAATAAGAAACTAAATGGATGCTGGCATTTCCTCTTTACTTGAAATCCATAACTAGTAAACTTTTTGAGCACCCAAGACTAGCAAGAGGATTTAGCAAGATGAGGCCGAGGGGTAGAAAGTGGCTAATTGCAGATGCTTTCAGTCATTGTAAATTTGTCTGCCAACCTTTAATGATTTATGGTTTGCTTTTAGAACATTTTTGTGAACAAGGTTGTCTGACAAAAAGAAAAGTGATAATGTTAGGGTAATGGTAGCTCGATCAAGGCTGTAGTCACTGAAAGTACCCTTGACCTGTTGCTTTTGGTTTTTCATGCAGCAGTGGTTCTATAGACTGCCCTGGCTGACTAGCATTTCATTATGCATTACAAGAAGAAAATGAGAGATTTGACAGTAAGAGTGATATTAACTAGAAAGAGGCTGAAAGGCTGGAGCAGCTGGAGCTTTTAGCCATTTTGGAGTTTTAAAGGACGATTGTTAGCTGCTCTACATGTCTCTATATTATTTAAAATATACTAAACAGTTGTTATTCAGTAATATTTACCAAGGAAGGGATAATTTTACCCTCCACTTTACTGTGTGTCTTGAAGAGGCATTAAATCAGTAGTTATACTTAGGTTAAACCCGCATCATTAAATGTATTACATGGTTCACTTATCCAGTGCTTTTAGTTGCTTTCTGAAGTTTTAAAAATATACATTTTTCTGGGTTAGAAATGCTGTAATTCTGAATGTGGCTTCTTCGCTGTGTGTATGTCAGGCCAGATAACCAGATACCACTTCCACACATACCCACCTTCAGCATCTGGAGGAACGGATGAGGTGAAGAAGAGGGAAAGTACGTGGGAAGGAACAGTCGATGGAGGGATAAGGCCGGAGGAAAAGATATATGTGGAGGAAGGCACCCAGTTGGAACGAGCCATCTACCTCCAGATTGTTGAACAGGCGCAGATAATAAGAAAATATTGATTGTAAACATAGTCAGGGGGCTGTAACACTGAACAGAGTGGGAAGGGGGTGAGCTTTATCCCTTGCTGGTTGCTACATTGACGAGCAAAGGCTTGATAGAGTCAACAAGACACTGGGTATAATCCCCTATAGAACACATGCTGAAAAATGGATCAGCACTTATTCGTTCAACATCACTTCTCAAACTGAAAACACTTCTCTGCCAGGAGTGGTCAGCTGCCAAAATGCAGGCAGGTACAAATAGCTAATTAAGGGCTCTGAGTTATCATATTTTACTTTGGTACAGAAGCACAAGTATGAACAGGAGAGGATGTCAATATTTCTGCTTGCTCAGTCAGCAGCAACACGTTGTTTACACATTGTAAATCGATGCACCTAATGCAGTCTGAGCAGTGTAATTAAAATGTTAAAATGTTTAATGCCCTTTACAGCTCTGGGATCAAGTGGACACACAGCCAGACTTCAAACATATTTAGCTTTAATGAGGCTGCCTGGTGCCACTTTTCAAGGCTGTAATTTGTCTCTTTCCTCTCAGAAGAGTTATCTTGGTTCAGTGAGGAGCTTTTTCAACTGTCTTGCTTGTATCTTTGCATCCACTTTACTTCTTTCTATTTTTGTGAATGAAAATCTTTGTCTTTTGTCCCCTCATTAGTGCCATCACCCTGGACAACACGCTGGTCATCCTGTCTACGGTGGCGCCAGATGCTGGTCGATACTATGTACAAGCTGTTAATGACAAGAACGGAGAGAACAAGACAAGCCAACCCATCACACTGTCAGTTGAGAGTAAGTAACCAGTAACTGTATGGAACAACATGACAGCTCCCAAAACATGAACACACAATGTTTAGAGCTAAAATATACAGTCAGAGTGAAGGGTTTCTAGATTATACTGTTTTATTTTGTGGAAATCTGCTTTGGACAGCTAGGTCAGGGTTCCCACATGTCCTGGAAAACTGGAAGACCTATAAATGATATATAAGAAAAAGGAAAAAGTCCTGGAAAAGCTTGAATTGTCCTGGAAATTATTTATCCCCTCTCTGCTTCTGTTGCCCTTGTTAGTGAGTAAGTTGCACACAGCATACATGTCTGTTCTCTCTCCTGAGCTGCTGTTTTCTCTGCCACTAATCGGCCAGCTTTTGCAGTGTTCCACGTGACTTTACCAGCCAATCTAATTTGCATATCCCACAAGAGCAATCCTTGTGTTTCTATATGACTTTGTCTCCAGTTTTATAAACTTTTCAGACCCCAGAAAGGACTTATTTTCCCCAAAGAAGCCCCAGTGAAGAAGTTAGATACTTTTCAAGGAGTTTTTAGCTAGCTGCTTTCTAATGAACGTAGTTATCAACGCTCATGTGACGTCCTGGAAAAGTCCTGGAAAAGAATACAGGAAAACAGTGAATGAGTGTTCAGGCTTGCACTGAGTTGATACTGGTGAGACGGCTTGAAGTCACATCTCAACTTCGCTCACCTTTCTGTCAGTAAGTCGATCCAACATTAGCTTCAGAAGGTGTTTACAGTATGGCTGCATCCATAGAATGGCCTTTAAAGTGCTCCAAATGGTCTTTTGGTAATCACATGTCAAGCAATCAATTAATCAGTTTTTATCCATGTAGTTCCAATTCATTACATTGCATGGCTTCATCCAATTTTACCTACTGCCCATTACATACTTTTTAAAAACTTTATTTAACAGCTTATATTGTGCCTTAAATCAAGTTAATATATTCGTTTTCATAGGCTTGTACTCCTGTGTTAATTTTGTTGACTATTTGTTTTATTGTTTTATTCAGCAATCTTTTTGACAAAAACTAAAACCAAATTAACTGACATTTCCATGAACAAAGATTAACGAGAATAAAATGTTTGACGGGGACTAAATTCAAATAAGAACTTATTTCATCATGTAGAAAGTAGGGAGAGGTTAGGAATATATCCAATCATCGTCACTTTGGTAGTGTGGAAAGGTTGGATGAGGTAAGAGGGACATTCAGTCACAATTACCTTTGCTCCATGATGGCTGGATCCAATCAGAACTACTCTCTTTACTTATTAATATCCGCATGTAGAGCAGGTTCACTGTTTGTGGTCAATTCTGGTGTTGTAACTGAGGTGATCTGCCAGGTAGCCTAACTATGCAAATATGCTTTTCACACAAATGTTAATTAGTTACTGTTTATTTATACATTCAAACTTTGCTAGCATTCAATAAAGGGTTTCTATATTCTTTCTTTTTATCCAAGTGAAAACATGACTTCAGAAATTCAAACATAACAAATACCTTATCCTTTACACTTCATATTTTAGTCGACTAAATTTACAGAAGACTAAAATTAATCAATTTAGGTGACTAAATTATGGCTAAACCTGAAAGATATTTTAGGCAAAAGTTATGACTGAAACTAAATTTAATTTTAACACTGTAGTACTCCAGAGATTTAGTACAATGCTGACTTTCCCATTGGCCTTAAAGAATAAGTGATCCATGCATCAAGATATGGGCTTAAAATGACAAAGCAGCAGTGGTCTGACATCACACTGGTAGGTCTGTTTGAGGGGGGCAGGAGGGCAAGGCATTGCTGTCGAAGGGTGGAACTCCATCACTATAGGAAACATGTAAAACACTAAAAAACGGGCATTTAAAACTCAGAAAAAAGCAGAATATGAGCTCTTTAAAGTACTTTTTCTTATCATACCAAAGGTGATATTTATAGTTCTGGACTTCTTTAAATGCATTCTGATGTAAGGGATTCGAAAGCTCCTGCACCCTGCTGTGAGCCACCTCAGAAGCTCAACCGTTCTGGTCTGATTCAATTTCACTGCACTGAAGTGTGTCCGTACCACATAAACACCTTGTTGCTGGAGAATGCACACAGGAAGAGAGAGGGGACTGACATATTGTTAAAATAGTTCTTAAAATCCAGCTGCATCCTTGGCTCACTCCAAAGCAACAATGAAAAAACAAGGCTACACAAATCAAACCAATTCAGTCTGCTTCAGCTCAGCAGAGTGAAATATAAGGGGAGCTTCTCAGACAGCATCTTATGACATGCTACGCTGGAGTTCAGTATGGAAGTGAATGAGGGGAGTGAGCGAAGGATATTACAGTTGACAACACACGGGAGCAAAAATAGCCTGTGGCACATATGGAGAACAGTGGCAGAGTTGATTATACGAGCACTAAAATACACACATACACACTTCGAAACGCACACTCTGGTTCAGGTTAGACACAGGGCCTGGCGGGAGGTCTCAACTTGGCAGGTCTTGAAGAATCATGCCTTGAATTTACATGAACATCGCACACTTCCCCATCATATACCCGCATAAATGCACACTCACAGCGATGTTAAGACCGCCAGGAGAGAGAGGGAGAACTTTGCATGCTAGCCAGTATGCTCTGTCTCACACAGTATCTTCAGCAGCAGCTGTTCCTGCAGCGACGCCTCTGACAATACATTTCCCATGAGACCTTGCTGCCTAAAGCAGCGCTTGTTTAAGATTTGGCAGGAGCAAAGGTCAAGGTAAATTCAAGGGAGAGCAACACTATGGCACTGTTGCTCCTGTTGCAGTTTCTATCTTTGAAGTGAAGTTTGAAAACTGTTTTCAACTCTGGAATGTCATCTCATCAACCTGATCGTCCCTCTCCAATGAATAATGGAGTAATGCTGCATTCCAGGCGATCGTAACTCGGAAAGTTCCCCATTTGAAATCTCTGAGTTCCGACCTGAAAGCATTCCAGGCAAATTACGACTTTGGTTTGAGCGCAAGGAATTCTGGTATGTAAATTAACCAACATGGCAGAGATTACAAGATTAATGCTTTATCAGCTTGCTCATTTGAGTGACACAGAAGCAGGGAAACGGCACATAGGGTGACAGAAGCTTATACCTTACTGTTAGGACCAGCTTATGGGATACTGGAAGAAACATAAAATTGACCACTCCTTTGTCACTCCCAAGGCACACCAGCAAGAAAACCACAACAAACACAATTTTTGTAGTCCAAACCGCAATATTTTTTTAATAATTCTTCTTTTTTTTTTACAAAATAAATCAAAGTTGCCTCGGGGAAAGCAGGCTAAAACTAAAACAACAAAAACACATTCTTATAACTCAAAAAATCTTACCTAACTACTAAAGAAAAAGAAAATAGATACAAACTTAAAGTGTCTCTCCAACAGAAAAACAGGAGAAAACGAAAACCAGAGCTCTACTCTCCCCTGCATTGCCTTACTGCTTAAACTTGATTAATTTTCACGGATTCACACAAAACAATCTGTTTCAACAACTGGCTTTTTTTGGAACTGTGGCATTGGTAGTGAGGAAGGAGGAGGGTCGGCGTCTCTTCCTCAGCTGTCACATTTAAAACCCCAGCCATCAGTGCTCAGCCAATCGAATGCGCCGCTGCACAGGTCTCTTCCACTCTGCGGCGGGTGCGTCTTTCTCCTGCCATCCCATCAGGACGCTCCACCTGCAGCTAGCATGAGCAGGAGCACAGAGGGAGGGAGGAGGAAAAAGAAAAGAGGTGCTCCTCTACATAATAAAAAATAAATCAATAAATGCAGTGCACTTCCACAAGTTACGGGTTGCCTGGTATGCAGCATATGTCTGAGCGCTAAGAGCTAGAGTTGATGAATGTTACGGCAGGAGGCAGCTGGAAACGTCAGACTTGACCTGTCCATAGAAATACACAGCCTTACATCTAGGTTAATAAGATGGCTACCTTCATCAGTCAGGTATTGGACTCTTGCTGTTCGAGGTTTTTAATTCAAGAATGAATTACCCATGCATTTCAAATCTACTTTTGAAAGAAATCAATAATATCACACCAATTTTCAGTTTTGGAAAGTGTTATCGACTTATTTGAATGACCTTTCAGTTTATTTGTCATGAGCTGCGTTCATACTATAGGCACGCTCCACAGCAGTCTTAAATTCAACCAAATTAAAGGTTTAGTTCACATAAAACTAACAGCATTTCTTTGCAGAAAAGGGCTACGCACTGACACATCTGATTGAGACGATTTGCCCTGTGAGTCAAGGTTTCTCCCTTTTATGATAATGCCTTTGAATAGTCGAAGCCCGTGTTGTGATCCCCAGTTTTGTCTATTTTTTTCGTGGCATCTAGTATGAACTCCCTTTCATTTTTCAAGCAGTTTTCTCCTCTTTACTTCAATATCAATGGATTACTAGAAAATTTGTATTTGAAACATGTATAAATCACGGGAGCTTTTTTTTTTAAATGTGACCCTGAGTGGCATCTGATCAAGGCTGTTTTTTAGTAGCAATGGTAGGAGCGGGCTGTACAGATATAAAAGAAAGTAAAATCAATTGAAATCCAGTGCAGGAGAGCTTCAAGTGAGGCGGAAAGGAGGGTCAGCCATCTTAAATATCAGAAATAGTGAAATGCCAATGTTTGAGCAATGAAGCAATAGGCTGAAATTTTTAGGCAAACAATGATATTGCAATTATTTTATTATTATTTTATCATCTGCAGCTTAGTCTTCTTAACCTCTCATGGCAGATGGACCGCTCAACACATTTCACAAGAACATCCGGCCCATAGGAAGCATTTGGGAATGGGCAAAACCTTTTAAAAGCACATGATTGGACAATCGTTCCATCAAAAGCATTCATTACAGGCCAGTCAGATAATCAAGTACATGGGTGCTACTGCAGCATTAGTGTAAAATACAAAATCTAAGCCACAACTTAGCACAAACTTTCGCCAAAAAGTTTCAAAAGTGTAGCGAAAACATCCTTTCTAGTGAGAAATGCATTCAATATTATTGCCAGACTGCCAGTAGTACTTTTCCTTTAACAAACATATGCGGTCCAGATCTGGTAAGGCTGCCAGCATCTATGCTAATCTCGGTTCGAGCAGTCACTTCCTGCCATCATTCCACATGTTGCTGCCACCTCTTCCTGCTTTAAGGAATGCAGCCACTTTTGGCTGTTCACAGTTGTTTCAGATTTGAGCTTTGTAAGATGGATCTGCCTGACCTGCAAACATTCAATCAGGAGGAACCAACTGCTGCACAAGGCTAGCATGTTAGTAAAAGTCTGTTACAATCCTTTTGCAGCACATTTGCACTGGCCCTAAAATCCCCATTTTAATTTCTTGCCAAAAAAATCAACTTGGATGAAGTTTTTTTGGCATGCTTCTAAACTCGTCTGTTTTAGCCCTGCATAGAACAGGCTGTTTCGTGTGTGTAGCTTTAAATGCTTTGAGCTATGTCTGACTAAACACATCTTAATGTTACTTCAACTGTAAGAGCAGTTGGCCGCGCTGTTCCACTATTTCTACATAGCCTTTGACACAGGGTAAACTTATTTTTAATCATTTCATAAGTTAATAGCAACAACTGTACCTGATTTAAGGCAGTGCAACATCCTTAGTTCTCCATGAAAGGGTTTGTGTAAGATTTTTCTTGAATAACTCTATTTGACAGCAAGAGATCTCCCAGTTTTGGATGTGAAGAACTTCTTTTTTGTTATGGAGGACTGAAACAGGTATCAGCCTTCAAGTTTTCACAAGTGTCATATCAAACCTTAAAATTCTGACTTTTTGACAACCCTAGACTGATGTAAGGTGTGCGTGTCTGTGTTTATGAGTGCACACATGGCCTCTACACAACATCTAATGACCCCCAGATTGGCAAGATTGAGTCATGACGGGCCCCATAGCTCCATCTGACATGTGCAGCCACGGGCGATTCCCCAGGGGCTCGGATTGACAGATCAGTGTGAGTTTATCACAGACATGACGAACATATATAATAGCGTACTATTTCTACATAGCTTATGACACAGGGTAAACTTATTTTTAATCATTTCATAAGTTAAAGCTGCTATGAGGAGAATTTATCGCCGGCGTAATGCTGCGTTCCTGTAACCCCGGAAATGGGAGTGACATCATCTCCGACTTATCGGCGTTCCAGTTGAAGTCAGAAAAAAACATGCCGATCTACCAGGCTATTGTTAGCTGTTGTTAGCACGCCCTCCGTTGTTGTATGAAGAATGTGATTATCACTATGGCAGCATTTTTGTAAATATAAATCTAACGATACTATGTATACAGCTGATCTAGAGCGACACACCCCAGTCAGAAGTGCAAATAAACTGATTAATACAGGAGCTAAATAACTGTTCACACTGGGGGCATCCATCTTCAATTGACACCTCGGGGTGGCGAGGTTTCACCGAGTTCCCAGTAGGAAATTCAGACTTCGGGGGACGTTCCAGTTTTAGTTTCCCACTCGGAGCTCAAAATTCCTACTTCTGACTACAACTTGAACGCACCGGAGACGTGAAGCCAAATTTGTTTGTTTGTTGTGGTAAATGCTGCATGGATCTTTGTCGGAACTCTGCATTGCTTTACAAGTTCTTTTTCAACAACTTACAGGATGCAAAGCCACGAGGTAATGTATCTCTTTCTGGTTACGTAGCGGTAGTTTTTGATGTGTGACGACAAGCAATGCGGGGAAAAGTTATTATTGTAGTTTTAGACGGCTATATATCGCTACTTACAGCCCGGCGCTCTCAGACGTGTAATATAAATAATAAAATGATATAAATTTGCTCTAGTTTTAATTGTCTTGTTCCTGAAGTTGAGTATCCAGGCCAGTCCAGCCATGTACAACCCGACCAGGAGGCTAAAGAATAGCATTTATAGATAACCTATTTTGATGCTATAAAACTTATCAATAAGTGTGTATTTCGATCAGGCATACATCTAAAAGTGAGACTTTTTTGTAATTACTTAAAAACTCCTCACAGTCTCTTTAATAGCAACAACTGTACCTGATTTAAGGCAGTGCAACATCCTTAGTTCTCCATGAAAGGGTTTGTGTAAGATTTTTCTTGAATAACTCAATACTTGACAGCAAGAGATCTCCCAGTTTTGGATGTGAAGAACTTCTTTTTTGTTATGGAGGACTGAAACAGGTATCAACCTTCAAGTTTTCACAAGTGTCATATCAAACTTTAAAATTCTGACTTTTTGACAACCCTAGACTGATGTAAGGTGTGCGTGTCTGTGTTTATGAGTGCACACATGGCCTCTACACAACATCTAATGACCCCCAGATTGGCAAGATTGAGTCATGACGGGCCCCATAGCTCCATCTGACATGTGCAGCCACGGGCGTACTCCCAGGGCTCGATGGGATTGACAGATCAGTGTGAGTTTATCACAGACATGACACACGTCAAGCAGCACACACACGCACTGTGCTCGCTCTGCCACGGGCTGTCTCGTTTTGATTTTAACTACACACAGAGATAGAGTCGGAAAAATAGTGGAGCTTTATGCACACGCACACACAGAGCAGCCTTCTCGCCCCTTTAGCTTCACGTTTGTCAGGCTGTATTTTTCTGTTCCTGTTGCTGGTTCTCCAGCAGAAGTCTTATTATTCACAGTCAGTGCGCTGTCTCGTCTTATTCTGCCAAACTCTCTGTCAGAGCTCAGGTACAGAGTGTTCAACGGTCAGTTTGAATATGTCACCTTGATAAGCACCTATAAAGTTAACTGTGTGGAAATAAAAGTAAAAGACACGCTAAAACCTTGAGAAGCTCAGATAGATTCTTTTTAATAGAGTGCTCCTGAAATCACTCTTTTCTGCCTAATTTCTCATCGTGCGTGTTCTTGTTGTTTCTGTGTGCCTCCATGCAGATGTCGGAGGTCCTGCAGACCCCATCGCCCCCACTATCATCATCCCTCCCAGGAACACCAGCGTGGTGACAGGCACCTCAGAGGTCACGATGGAGTGTGTGGCCAATGCCAGGTAAACAACATGAAACAGCAGGGTCACTGAGCAGCTCTTTAAAGGGTCAGTTCACTCAAATGATTGAATGTAATCCTGGATAGTGGATTGGGGAGGGGTAAGGAAAACTAGACCTACAGGAACAGAGACCAGGATTCTTTCAGATACTGTATGTTCAAATGATGTAAGCCCTGACTAAAGAAGTATTGATACACATATCAAACCTAATCAATCAATTAATCAATCTTTATTTATATAGCACTTTTCATACAAAAAATGTAGCACAAAGTGCTTTACAGACAGATGAATTAAAATGAAGAATTTATGACCCAAACCCATTCCACCCAGCCCTTGAACCCACCTACAACGTAATCCATACACAGTGTTGACAAAAAGCATCATAAAAAAAGACATTAATCATCTTACAGGTTTAAAAATGATTAATAATGCTCATCACATGTGTTTTAAAATCGTTTCACGTTGAAAGTGAACACTTTTTTTGTCACTAGAAAAGCACTTAGAGAGCACAGACCTCTACCAAGCAGCTCCGTTCTGGCAGTGGCTTTTCCACACCCCTGTAAAAACCACAATTCTGGATCACCAGATCCAGAATAGAGCCAGAATCTAGATCAAACTCAGCACATACATGGAGGTTGTTATCCTGTATGAACACAACACGTGTTTTTGAATGTCATCAATTGGATTTCCCATTATAAAGTTCAATGTATTTTGTGACATCACTCTGGATCAGATCTATATGAAATTTATCTTGATGATAGAGACATGGATCCCACATTTTCCTGTGAATTTGAAAACAAATCCATTTGAAATTGATAAGATAATTATTTAAAAATTCTGCCAAATGTTAACTTGCACATTCAAACATGCAGAAATTTGCAGAAGAACACACTATGTAATGCTTTCATGTAACAGGGAGATGGATAACCAGCCTTGAAATCTTCAAAACCTGACAAAGCATCTTAGACTGTCCTCTTTCCCCTTCGTAGGCCTTTGATTAAGCTGAGTATCACATGGCGTAAGAACGGCGTGCTGGTGACGAGTGGTTTGAGTGACTTCAACCGCAGGCTGACTATCCTCAGTCCTGTGGTGAGTGACGCCGGCTACTACGAGTGCGAGGCTGTTCTCCGCAGCAGCAGCGTGCCTTCAGTCAGTCTTGGGGCGTATCTGCATGTACTAGGTAAGATTTATAAACTACAAAATGCTCTATTAACTTGGATTGTTTCCTCTATGATCACTTGAAGCATCATTTTTTACAAGATCATAATATGCAGACGACTTTGTCTTCATCGTAATTCCCATCACATTTCTTTAAAAGTATCTTAAGAATAAAAAACCTTTCACCTGAAAATGTTTGACTTTCTTCTCATCAAAACCTCTTTATTTAAGCTCCCTGTTAGGAGTTTTGTAAAAATTGTTTTTGCCATGGCGCCCGAAAGGAAAATAGAAGAGTGAGAGCACAAACATTAAGAAAATATGCTCCAAATCCACATCTAAATAAACCTTGATGAGGCAGCTTTGGTTTATTTGCTGCTGCTCAGTCAGGGTAGTTTCATCATTCGTTTCCCTCCTGTTTTGTTTGTGTTTGATTTATGCAGCACTTATATCACTGACTGCTTGCTTTTGCTTTATGTGTAATTGAAATTCATCTGAATTTTAAAAACTGGAGCAGATATTCATAGCGTTGGTATTTTCAATCCCCATTTTTTGCCTCTTAAAAGTCTTCATATTCTTATCAATGAATTTAAGATTTTCTGAAAGAATAATAGAGATTATTGATTATATTATTATTGTGTTTGGTTATGGTGGACTTGGTCATGCCTTTCTTCTGGACATGAGCTCCCTTCATCCACATTTTAAACTCACCATGATGAATCTTAGTGATTTCGCAGCAACACAGAAACACAAATAAAGGCTTAGTATTGGTGCATTCCACTTGATCTCCGAATTGGGATACAATGAATTGGATATTAGATTACATCACTGTAAACGCCCCTTTGGTGTGAATTTCCCTTCGTTGTGGAACACCCCTTTAGCTACCCTGACTTTACCAGCTTCTAACTGGAGTGCCTATATCTGACATTTGACTTAATCCAGCATGTTCAGAAAACATGCACTGTAAACAAGCACAAAGAGAAGTAGAAGACTTAAACATCTCTGGAGAATGTTAACAGGATGTTATTAAATTAAATTATTTTACAGTCTATGGTAGTCATACAATGAGTTTTGGACATTTTTCAGGTGTTGTATTCAAAGCATCAGACAGACAAGGACAGCACATGAAGTTTAAGGGAGATGTTAGGCTTCAGAGGAAGATACACTGCTGATCAAAATCACAAGACCAATTGAAAAATTGCGAGTTCAAGATGTTTGATATGAAGAAGTAGATCATCAAAATGCAAAATGAAGAAATGGGAGTTAGACAAAAATGGTTGAGTAAGCAATTTATTGCAAACAACCATTAAACTAAAATAGGCTGCTCATCAACTGGTTGGTAGCGCAGTTGGATAGTGCAAATGGTCAGTAACCAGGAGGTTGCAGGTTTGAGCCAATCTCCAAGCAACACATGGTGATGTGACAAGACACTTAACCCCAAGTAGCTCCCACTGCTGTGTCAGTGGTGTGTAAATGGGCATGAGTGGGAAATGTGGATTCAAGTTTCCAACAATGGATGTCACTTCCGGACAGTGGATGCCCTGCATGTAGCCATCTTCACCACTTGGAGCAACATCCTCATGGAAATATTGACATCAATGTGCTACACACACTGGGGCTGAAAATGTACATGTACAAGCAGGTCCTACATTCATGGAGAAATGTCGTAGCTTTAAAAGAAGCACTATAGAGCTGTTTTGGGGTTAGGTGCCTTGCTCAAGGGCACTTTCACAGTGCCCAGGAAGTCAGCTGGCGCCTCTCCAGCTAACAAACCAACTTCCATATTGCCAAACCAGCTGCCAAAATTAGAGATCATTGTTTCTAAAAATGTGAGTATTTGTGGTACAAACAGAAACCTAAGGGCAACATTTTGAGATGTATTTACTTTGTGTCCCAGTATCAAAACTGTGCATTTTCAGGCTCCCAAAACTTTTGCGTTTTCTTAAACTCATCTGCATGTCTTCGGCCCATATAATCTTTAAATGGGTTTGCACCTCAATACATTTCTAATGTTGTATCAATGTGAACGTCGCGAGTCATATAAATAATTGGATGAGTGGAAAAGAAAAAATATTGCTTACTCATTTCTTATTCATCTTTTTTCCTTCTTTAATATCAGAAAAATAACAGTTTTAAAACAGGTATTTAGATACAGTACATCCACATCTATTTGGATAATGTGTGGGAGTAAAGTGAGGCATTTTATGTTCACCAGTTCAATCAAAAGCAGGGGTTTAAAACGTGTATAAATATTACAAGGCTCCCAGTGTGGGGGATGTGTTATTGATTTGGAAAAGGGGGAAGTTAATGGTTGGCCTTAAGAAACTCTTTAATATAACATGGCTTGAGTCACTTTCATTCCCGCCCACTGACACACTTTGATGTCTTCAAGGTTTTGATGTGACTGAAAGGATGAGGTGTGAAACCTTTCAGCTAACACAGCCGATTCCCCGGCCATAAAGTTTGAAGAAGACATTTAAAAACATCACAGAAAAGCATTTACTTCAAACTACTGTATAATTACAGTCTTTTTAGCAAAGGCGTGCGCAGTTTGCTAGCAGAGGCAGTAGACTTCAAAGTAAAAGTACTATTTTCAGTGAAATATTTTACCCTCCAGTGTCAGCAGAAATAGGCAGTGCAGGTTGTTTCTTTTCAGATCTAGAAAGGAATTACTAATGTACTGTTGGGGCTGGAGTAATCACTCCTGCAGGCATGTAATCTTGCTTTGTATTTCAGCCATTTTTCATGTGTTTTATTTTTATTTGCACCCCTCAGAGCCACCGCAGTTCATCAAAGAACCAGAGAAGCACATCACAGCTGAGATGGAGAAGGTGGTGGATATTCCCTGTCAGGCACGAGGTGAGCCGATTGTTTCTGTATAAGCTTATGTGTACTTTTTATGGTTTATGTGAATTTTGAATTTAAAACCAGTATCTTAGACTCAAACAGGTAAGACTAAGATAATCAATATTCACCACTGCCAGGTTAAAAGTCTACAAATACACTCACCGGCTGCTTTATTAGATTCACCTTGCTAGTATTGGTTTGGCCCCTTTTTATCTTAAGAACTGTCTTTGTGCTAGAAATGTTCCTTAGAGATCTGTCCATAATAACTTAATAATAACACACAGTTGCTGCAGATTTATTAGCTGCACACTCATGACGCAAATCCCCTGTTTTAGCACATCCTAAGGTGCCATATTGGATTGAAATCACCAGTTTGAGATTATTTGAGCTTTCTGAGAAGCTGAACATGGTCATAGAGGGATGACCATGGCTCTGGAATTAGCTCCCTGTTGAAATGCGTCTCATTTCTGACCTGGGCCTTTTCAAATCTACACTGAAGACATATTCATTTCGAATGGCTTTTAAAACCCAGTAGTGTGGTGACACTTTTTATTTATTTTTAATTGGGTTATTTATTGCTTTTTACTTCCACCTATTGTAAAGCACTTTGGTTCACTTTGGGTTGATGTAAAGGGCTGTATAAATAAAGAACATTTACATTTACATTTACAAACAGGCTGGATGAGAAGATGGCTCACTCTGTGCAACTGTCTCGACACCGGGGTTTGGGGGTTTGCTTTGGTTTTAAAGCAGATTTAGCAGATTTATAGCGGAATGAGCATCTGTCAGCCATTCAAGCTTTGTGGGGGGAGGTGGGGCCACTCGCGTGTACACACACATAGAGCTGAAGTGAGCGTTGTAAAAAGTAACAAGGAAACAAACACAAATGTGAATGATGGCACAGAAGCTACGGTTCCTAAGCCGGCTGCCACAGCCGAAGTGCGGGAATATCTTTGTGTTGAACAGAATGAACAAGGTTTGAGCCCATGAACACCGACGAGCAGATATGTCACATTTGTTTGAAAGTAGTGGCTACAGAGAAGGGGAGGTGCAGCAGAGCCTTTGTCCTGGGGGTCAGCACTTACTGAGGCGTTTGGACGGCAAAGTAAATACAAATAAAGCAGCGCAACATGATGCGCACTCACAGACAGTGTCGTTCGCTACATTGCAGAAGAAATGCAGTCCTTGAATACTTATTGTTTTTTAATTTGTATAATGATTTTTAGTTACATGCAATTATTACCAAAAGAGAGTCCATTTCATTTTCATTGGGTCTTTTTTTCTCTTTTTTCGTTTGTTTAATTTCTTTATTTAAAAGCTTTTGGCTTTCCAATTACAGTTAAATACTTTTAAGAAATTAAAGTTTATTGTTTTTGATGTGGTGTACTCACTTTATTATGGCATATATTGTAATTACATTAATGAAAAAATAATGTTTCCAAAAAATATTGACAATAATATGGTTTATCGGCAATAATTTTTTGGACAATTATCGTCCAGCAAAATTCGTTATCGTGACAGGCCTACTAAATTGTCCTTAGGTATTAGTGTGGCGTGAATGGTTGTCTGTCTTACTATGTGGCTCTGCAGTTGGCAAATAGTCCAGGCTATCTGCCACCTCTTGCCCAATGTCAGCCCCTATTGCCCTCAAAGAGATAAGTGGAAAAGAAAAAAATGGATGAATGGAATTTAGCCCAAAGCAAGATGATTTCAGTCATTTTAAATGGAGGAGAGGCCAGCAGCAACAGATTTTGTCTAACCTTGTATCAGTTACTAGGGAGGACGGGGTTTAATAAAAGAACCTCTTCAGCTTGACAAAGGGTCAATTGTGTCAACTTACAATGTAATTAAAATTATAAACACCTTATTTAACCTTTAGTCAGAGTCATTTATTCTTTTTCATGACTGGAAGGTCATGTCTGCGGTCACTTATGATCAAAAACGATTTAGTATTCATATAAAGAGTACCTATGATCCACCTTTATTCTGTCCCTGTCAAAGACAACAAGACCAATTTGATTAGTTGTCCTGTCTATTCTATGCTGATTTGTCAGTTCAGTGTTGTTTGGCACCATTTTGTCAACAAATCTGCCTGTATTCTAACCAATGGACTCTAACTGATGACAAATTAATGGTAGAAAGTCACACTGGTAAGTCTACTTGGGGGGACCGAGATATTGAATTGTTTTCAGTAGCTATAAAAATGGTGAAAAGGAAAAGTCCACTATAATGCACGTTAACCACAATTCACTAATAAAACACAAAAAAGCACAATAAAGGCTCCTTTAAAAATGCCCAAGACACCCTTAGTTACATGAACAAAAGCATAACTCACAAATCTTCAAGTCTAACTGTTATTCTTTCTTTACAGGAGTACCTCAGCCTGACATCGTGTGGTACAAAGATGCTCTACCCATCGATCCGGTGAAGACGCCTCGCTACAGGGTGCTGGTGGGAGGCAGCCTGCAGGTCAACGGCCTCCTGCCCGACGACACGGGGATGTTCCAATGCTTTGCCAGAAATTCAGCGGGTGAAGTTCAGACCAACACATACTTGGCTGTTACCAGTGAGTGCTGCTCTTTAGCAAATCATTTTAATAATTGTGGCTTTTAAAAGCATAAAAATTTGAACATAATTTGGTTTCAGCGATTAATGTCAAATTCTTCCACAGCTCTTTCACACCTTTTATCATTTTAGGAGAGGACCAGGGGTTATTGTTTTAAAAAGTAATTCACTCCTGAATAAAGACAGTACAGAGAGATATTTTTACAGCTTTAGTGGAAGTCTTTTTAACTGCACTTTTCCTGAAAATGACAGGAGAACAGTAAAAAAAATGTCTATTTTAAATCAGAATGAGTAAAGTTGATGCAACAAGAGGTCAAGGACATACACTATATTGCCAAAAGTATTAGCTCACCTGCCTTAACTCGCATATTAACTGAAGTGACATCCTATTCCTAATCCATGGTGTTCAATATGACATTGGTCCACCCTTTGCGGCTATAACAGCTTCAACTCTTCTGGGAAGGCTGTCCACAAGGTTTAGGAGTGTTTATGGGAAGTTTTGACCATTCTTCCGGAAGCACATTTGTGAGGTCACACACTGATGTTAGATGAGAAGGCCTGGCTCTCAGTCTCCAGTCTAAATCATCCCAAAGGTGTTCTGTGGGGTTGAGGTCAGGACTCTGTGCCGGCCAGTCAAGTTCATCCACACCAGACTCTGTCCTCCATGCCTTTATGGACCCGCCTTGTGCACTGGTGCACAGTCATGTTGGAAGAGGAAGGGGCAAGCTCCAAACTGTTCCCACAAAGTTGGGAGCATGGAATTGTCCAAAATGTCTTGGTGTGCTGAAGCATTCAGAGTTCCTTTGACTGGAACTACGGGGCCTTTTCCATTAGCCCTACTCTACTCTACTCGACTCTACCCGGCTCTACTCTACCCGTCTTGTGCTGCTTTACCATTAGCGCCAGTTGCCTGCCGAACGGGTTGCAGTGTCGCTGTCAACAGCTGAGCGGCACTGCAGTGAGGTTATTTTGAGCGCGACACAACAATCTGTGGCTTTTTGTCACAAACCGAGTAAGAAAGGAAAGCAGAAGAAGGCTGCAGGTGGCAAGAAGAAGTACCCCTTGAGAAGCACAGGAGAGTTTTTGAAGCTATACAACAGAATGAAGCCGAGGACGAGAGCAATCGAGCTGCAAAGAAAAGACGGATGAGGGTAAGCTAATGGTAGCTACCGCTAGCATGCTAGGTCGTCGCGCTCATGACTCATCGATGACAACATTGTCTGACCAATCAGTAGCCGGCAATCGGTGATGTCATCTTTTAGTATCGACTCAGCTTGCTTGGAACCAGAGCAGAGTAGGTACTAAAACTAGCTTGTTTTAGGAGGTACCAGGCTAGTGGAAACACGCTGCAAATCGAGTAGAGCCGAGTAGAGTAGGGCCAAGGCATGCTATTGGAAAAGGGCCATAAGGGGCCAAGCCCAGCTCCTGAAAAACAACCCCACATCATAATCCCCCCTCCACCAAACTTTACTCTTAGCACAATACAGTCAGACAAGTATCGTTCTCCTGTCAGCAATTAAATATACAGCTAAATCTGAAAGTGTGGCTGCCTTTTGCCTAGTTTGTCAGTTTACAGTTCATACTTCCTCAGTATATCAATTGATTACACCTGACATACCAACATTAGCATTTAACTTAAACTTTGTATAAGTGATATCAAAATTAAATTGTTTGTCTTTATGTACAATGGAAGAATTTTATTTTTATACTGTTTTCAGAAGTCATGTTTATCATCGACACAGCTTTATGTGCTTCAACCTACCAGCTGCATTAGAGTTATTAGCAGCACAACGATGTTCTGCATACACATTTAGGTTGGAGATATACTTCCTGTTAACCACTTGCACATGAGGACTCTGCCGTGTATCTGTTGTGCACTTCATCCATTAGACAAGAGATGGAGTCTGGGCACGACAGGTGGGATTCAGTGTTGTGACAGTGGGGACGTGACTTCAGCACAGCTCAGAGTTGCTGTGCCACGCTGAATTTGCATTGATTGTTGCAATCACAACATCAGAAATTCCTTGAAGGGCTGACTGATTAGTATTGTTGATACAATGATGAAAAACATATGAGAATAAAGCAAAGGAGAGTACACCTTATAACAAGAGTGGCCAACTGGCAGCCCAGGGGCCACATGCGGCCGTACACCTCACTAAATGCAGTCTTTTCTTTCGGTGGCGCTGCTCAGCTGGCGACTCGGACAGTAGTACTACTAATGCTACTTTTCGTGTTCCATGCTTGCCACCGACCTCTTGCTTATGTTAGTGTTGTATGTTGTCTAGTATTTTTGTTATTTATAATACTGTGTCCTTGGCCAGTAGTACTGCTGTCTAAGACAAATTTCCTGCGAGGGACAATCAAGTTTATCTATCTATCTATTTTCCAAAAACAACAAATTGTAAACATGAAGAAAATTGAGATATCTATTGAAATAATTCTATATATAGACGTTTTTGGGGTTTTTAAAGTAACTTTAAAGTAGCTTACTTTGCTCTTATAGTGTCACTAAATCTCTTTCAATATACTACATTCAGAAAATTAGCATAGGTAAGATATCTGTGCTTAAAAAATTGGAAAACACTCATTGGTTTTCTGGTTGAAAAATAGCCTTATTGGCTTTAAGTCTGTGCTAAATTAGATTAAATTCTATTTAAAGCCCATTAAACTATGCATTATAATGTGTATTTTTGTTATAATATATGAATACTGGTACACTATTTCTATGACCGCTCTATATTTGCATATGTTGCTTATCAAACATTATTTTTTCACATCGAGAGTATCCGAAAAATGGTTTTATGTGGCCCTCTTGACAATTCCAGTTGCCTGTCCCTGCCCTGTCACATTCAAGTCTCATCTGCATGTGTTCATCAGCTGTTCTAAAATCCTATATGCTTTCAAACCTGGGAGCTGTAAGTGCAAAAAAATGCTAACTCAGTTCTGTGTTTTTGGACTAATTCTCACACCACTCCACTAACTTCAGACCTGGACTGATTACGTTATCATCGTCTCACATTTCATACCCTCCCCACATCATCATCACTCTGGCAGAGCCAATATTTTACTCCACCGCTGGGATTTGAAAATCGCTCATCATTTTACTCTCGCTGTGCATCTGTTTGGCAACTTTCTGACATCTAATTTTCCTCACTTTGTCTCAACTCCTGCTGCCTTCACTTCTCCGCGCCTCGTCACATTATCAACATTCATGAAATTCCCTCTCACCATCTCCTTTCCCGACACTCTCTCCTTCTCCTCTTGCTATCACATCATCTTATCTCCTCCCCTGTTTTCTCATCACATTCACGTCCTCACCTGTCCTCTCCGTCTTACACTCTGAGAAACTCCACCTCCCTACAGCTTCTGTCATCCTATAAATGCTTTGATTTATTGCATATCACAAATAGGGATTTTAGTTATCAACACATTCTGCCTGTGCTTCTACTTTGTTTTTTTTCTCGCCCTCATCCTGGTATATCCGCTATCTGTGTTCGAAAAAATATAGAGCGGCTGCAGACAGCGGTGGCTCCTGGGTGAAGCCTGTGTCAATCCGTGAAGAATTAGAGGGACAAAGCGGCGTCTAAACGCTAAGATGCAGCCGGCTGGCGCTCACATAAAACACATTCAAAGAGTGAAGGGTTTTAGCCGCAGACGGTTATTCTCTCACCTCTAAAACCCTCTTACCGACTCTCTCGAGCTCCCTCTTTATTCTGCTAGCATGTTTATACGTGTGTGTGTTTGTCTCCCCTCAGGCATCGCCCCGAACATCACGGCCGGACCCTCGGACAGCACCGTAATTGACGGCATGTCAGTCATCCTGCACTGCGAGACCTCTGGGGCCCCAAGACCGGCTATCACCTGGCAGAAAGGTCTCCGCTGCACAACTGCAAACGCACACAAACACACACACACATCTGGGGATTATGTTGCCTGTTATCTATTACACAAGGGACCCTGAGTTTGCCATGGCTTAACAAATAAAGCCTGATTGGATTCCTTTACCAGGATTTAGTCCGTGCCAGGCTTTTCATGTCCGGATCCCAACGGCAGATCAGGAAACAATGTCCTTGTTTCTCCTCGTCCATTATTCCCCTTAATACCTTTTTTATTTGTCTTTCCTCACGTCCTTTCTCCACGTTTTTCTATATCTGCGCCTCTCTTCCTTATCTATTTCTGCCTCTTTGTCCACGTTAGGTGAGCGTGTCTTGGCCAGCGGTTCGGTCCAGCTGCCCCGCTTCACCCTGCTTGAATCAGGCAGCCTCCTCATCTCGCCCTCGCACATATCAGATGCAGGGACCTACACTTGCATGGCGAGCAACTCGAGGGGCATCGACGAGGCGTCTGCTGACCTGATAGTGTGGGGTGAGTGTAAAGGGTCAGATCGACTCAGCCGTAAGCAGCTGAACATGCCTGATTTTCAAATTTGAGTTTTCTGAATGAGAGAATGATGCTTAGATTTGGTGCCAATGTGGCGAAAAAGAAGCATCTACAAAGGCTGAGAAACAATTTTCAACACAGAATTAAAGAAGAGCTATACTCTATTCCTTTAGGTATGATAAAGCTCTTCTGTGAGGATTTCAGTTCATTGAGATTTTTTCTGCAAGGAGCCATCAAGACTTGAGAATGTCATTTCAAACATAATTAGTTTCCTGAAATTGCTTTTTCATGTTTTCCCCCTCCACTTGTGTATAATTTCCTCCACTTTTCTCTTTCTTATTTCATTTCTGCAGCTCGTACCCGGATCACCACCCCACCTCAAGACCAGAGTGTCATCAAGGGAACCAAAGCCATCATGGCCTGTGGGGTCACACATGACCCCAGTGTGACCGTCAAGTAAGAGTCAATTCACTGGAAGTATAAGACACAGATAGTATTTCAGTGATGCCACCCGTTCAGGCCTGTAGAGTAGAGCTTACACTTGCTTCTTCCAGGTCTGCCCTGGCCTTTTACCTGTATTGATGTTCCAAACCCAAATTTAAACCATGTGCCGTGACCTACAAATCAGTTTTCAGTGTTTTTTAATGTTGTTAGAAGGGTCTTGTTGAGCAAAATACATGACACTTTTACTTGGGTTTATGAAATTTATGAGGTTTGGCCTTTTCCCATTTGGTGTGGACTAGAGGATGACATTTTCCGGGAATTCCCGTGCGTCACATGATTCCCGTGGGAATCCCACGGGATGGGAGTCATTTTTTAATTAACCACGTGATTGGGACGGGACGGGAAAAAAAGCAACAGGAGCGGGCAGGAGTGGGAACGACATTAATAGATGATCATTTTCAGCCGTGTTAAACAACCAGATGAACAGATGCGTCCATTTTTGTAGTCATCTCTCAGTGAGAGCCAACACTCTTGACTGTGCTAGCAACACATAAGAACTACAAAAGTGGTTTGACTTCCTGTCACCACCGGAAGTGAAAAGCGGCTGCCAGCGACACACAGAAGAAAACAACATGGATAGAGAAGAGGGCACGTCAAATAGAGAGCTGCAGCACAAAGTTAAAAAAAACTTAAAGGCAATGCCTTTTATATGCATTGCACTTTTACCTAAAATAAAAAATGCAACATTTTTTCAAAATGTTTGGTCCCATTTTATTCAAATGGGAACAGGACATGAGTGGGAGTAATTTTGAGTGAGAGCGGGATGGGAGTGGGAGTCATTCTATGGGACTGGGACGGGACGGGATTATTTCTCTGGGAGTGGGACAGGACAGGAGTGAAAATCCGCTCTCATGTCATGCTCTAGTGTGGACACAGCATTACCACAACAGTGTTTGTGCTGTCAGCCTCTAGTGGACACTTGAGAAACTGCAGCTCTCAACATTCCTTGATGGGCCTCCTATTTCAGACCAGGTTTCTAGTGGAGCCAGACCCATGACTTCCTGGCACATAGTAACACTGTTTTTGATTTTAAATGAAAATTTTGTTGGAATCATTCAGCTTCTGACAGCATTAAAAGGGCACTTAGGAAATTCCAACCAAAACTTTTCTTTCTCTTGGAACCAGTGTTTCTGCATGGTTCAATAATAAGCATCAATGTAGATAAACTAAACAAAAATATAATAACCTATTTTGACAGATGGCTTCAAAGCAAAGATGTGGACCTTTTAATGCCGGAAAACACAATTTGTAGTCATAAAATTATATCTTTAGGAGCTGAAATGTTTACTTCACTTTCTACTGAAATTCTAAAAACTCAAAATTTCCATAATTTTGACATCTGTGTATTTTTTTTGTATGTCATTTGATACATTGGATGTTTTTGGCAACTGGTAATCTATTTCAGGACATTTTTGTCATTTATCTGATTGTATCATGTTTTTTAAAGTAATTTGTTGATTATGTTGATTAGATAAAGTTATCTTAAAAGTATGTATCAGATTTGATACAACAATGGGGTAAAAAACACGAGGCAAGCTAAAAGTTGGGATATTGCTGATTTTTTTTTAAAACAAAACTCAACCAAACTGATAAAAGAGCACAGAAGAAAGATGGATTCATAATACATAACATAGCACAAAGAGGAAACACTTTGATAGAAGTGGAGCTTGAAACAATTCTATCAAAGCTCATTCTACTTTTTGTTTCGTGGAGTATCACACAAGTTGAGTTTATTTTCTAAGCATGAATAATAAAACCCTTTAAAAAAAGCTCCATATAAAAGATTAAAACTGCTTTCTTCTAGTTTTCCTTCTGTCAAAGAATAAAATAAGAAAACAATTGTATGTTAGTGTGTCTCTTAATAATTCATGCCTTTGTTTTAAGAGATAGTGCTCTGTAATTCCCTTACACAGTGGGGGGACTGTAGTTTTTGGCAAATGTAACTCAAGCGTGTGTAAATACTGCTTGTTTAGGGGACTTTAATACACTTTCAGCACACTGTTGAGTATTTAGGGCAGCAGGGCAGTGTATTTGGGATCACCAGGCATTGTGTAGTATTGATGTGTATTTAAAGCACAACAATGGGGCTCTTTTACTCAGAGGAATGAGCTTTCTCAGGCTTTGGCCGCACAGTCAATTCTTGTTAGCAGGACGGAGTAAATACAAACAAAGCACAATTGTTGAGCTACTTCCAGACCCATATACAGTATATGTGAATGAAGACGCTCTGTCTTTAATAATTACTCAAAGCGTTGTTCCTTACATGTTTGCTTTTTAATTAGTGATTTTATTACCCAGAGCACAAAGAATGTATTATTCACCTCCCTGTATTGCTGCGCTTGCTGCTATTCTGAGGGTTCCCCATAGGGATGTTAAGGTTCCAGTGAATAGATTCAAACTGATGAATAAATACATGCTCTGGAAAACAAACATAGAAAGATGCTACCCCTAGCAATGCCTGTGTTACATGCATAGGCAGGATAAATAATGGATGTAGCCACTGTGACGTCAACCACTTGTTTGTGGATCCAGTGTGGAAGCTTTCAGTTTGGCATTCTGACCATAGACGTGGAGTTAGAAATTGTGATATGATGAGTATATGGTGGTAGAGAAAAGTGAGAAAGCAGCTGACACTAAGCTATGAGAGCTTACAAGTCACTGCTCATGGCTAATTCATTTGCCTGCTAATTAGACTATCCATCATTGCAGTTACCACACAGTGAGATTCTGTTTGTTGGGGTCGCTATTGTAGGTTTATTTTCATACTGCTTATAAATTTTGAATGAAACAAAAATCTGAATACCTAGCCTATGTCTGCCATGGGAGTGTCTGAGACAGAAAGTAAGGAACTTTTGGTCAATTAAACCCAACTTCTGACTCTTCTGCAAAGACCATTTCTCTCCATTTAAGTCAATGTTTTGATCCAAAGTAGGGCAAGAAATGTCAAGCACCGTTTCATGAGTAAATGCTTTCCAATGCGAACACAGTAGTACAACAGTATACATCAGACAATTGCCCAAGTCCCTCCGATCCAAGTCCCAAGCAAGTCTCGAGTCATTTGATCCGAGTCTCAAGCAAGTTCCAAGTTTTTTCTGTTGTGGGCAAGTCGAATCGAGTCGAGTCACAGGTTATGACAGGTCGAGTCCCTCACCATTGTTCCCCAGTCCACCCAAAAAGCACTCAGATTTTTATCTTGGAGAGAGAAACCTTATCTTCCCACACATACAACACGCGTGTACCCTCTTTATTAATGTTAGCTTTTCTAGCTTTATATTGACCACAGGTAGGACTAACGTTCCTGCCATATTGACCTATGGCAGGAACGTTAACTACCTGGCTAACTTTTGCAGGTTTCACTTACTTGGCCTCATGTGTCCTCAGGTGGCGGATAAAGTTCAATATTTTGCCCTCTTTTTCGCTTATCGAAGCGTTGCAGGTCGTGCACTTGGCATGTCTTCGTTTTCCATCTGATTGAAATTCTTTATATGCAAAGAAAATAACCATGGGCACAGAAGACATTGCGGTTCCCAATTTGAACCCGCATCCCGAACACCCTGCCCACTGATCATCACTGTAGCAGAAGCGGGTGTGTGATAGGAACCTATGTGTGTAGTACTTTGTCGTGTGCGGGACAGCAATAGGTGACGGACAAGTGTACAGTGAATGGAGCATCAATAAAGTGAACCTAAAAGGAAAGTGCGGCGTATATCTCTTGTCTAGCTATTCATATAAAGCCTGAGTGATTTTCCAAATCATGATGTCTGAAGTTAGGTCGAGTTTGGATACATTTTCTCCCGAGTCCGAGTCCGAGTCGAGTCTCGAGTTTTTACCTCCCGAGTCCGAGTCGAGTTGCAAGTTGTCTCATTAGCCACTCAAGTCACCTCGAGTCCAAGTCCCTATGACTCGAGTCCAGTTGTCTGGTATACATGTACCGACTAAGTAATCCATTGCACAGACTTGATGGGAGTCTAGTTGAATCAAAAACTATATAATGAGACCAAGCCCTTGTGTGTTAGCATACAATAAACTCAAGAAGCCATAAGCTGAATATGTTAAATTGAAAGCTAGCAAGCAGTTAATTAAACCAAAGGGTCTCTCATTCTGCCAGCCCCTCTCTTTTTAAATATTAAAGCCATTGTTACATTTAAAAAGACTGAGCTGTGAAAAGCATGTATTCAAGTTGTTGTGTTTTGGACAATTTGCAAGACAAACTGAACTGTGTTTGTGCTATTTTGTAAAATCATTTTTTTCTGCCTCAAAATTAGGCATCAAAATGAAGCCTGATGTAGGTTGACTTGAATTCAAAAAGCAGCCCGATGTGGAAACTCGACAGTTTTTCAGCTTAAGCCAGTGACAGGTTAAGTGTCAATGTGCTTTAAGCTAGCAGCTGCCATCTGTCACTCTAGTTTCCACACCTCTCATCACGGATTCACATTATTATAAACACATTATACATGTCATTGGATTGGAGCAGAAAAAGTTGATCATTGGCATCAGCCAAAATGATTTTTTGGCAATATTCACAAATGATATGTTGACCATGAATACCAGCCGTATTTGTCAGAAATACTGACTGCAAAATCAGCAGAATAAATGAATGGATTGTAATGATTCGCTTTATATTAATGAGCACCTACATTTAAAATGAACAGAATCTTTTGTTGTTGAAAGAAATGCTGATATTCTTGGTTCACCTGTTTCCAATTTAAATAAACTGTCACACTGACAGGAACATGTGAGTTAAGCTCAAGTACAGGCTTAGTACTCTTGAAAAATGGTCAGTATTAGTACTGTAACAGCAATAACAGAAATGCAGAAGGTTCAAAGATATTAGCAAATCAGATATTGACAAAAGTCCAACACAATCCTGTGTTGTTATTAATGTATTCCTATAAGTCCAATTATTGAACTAAGCCAAAACCCTTGTTATTATACCTGGTTCTAAATATGTATAATTCCACTGTGAAGATGGGCATTAATATATGAGCTCTGAAGGAAAGTACAAGCACTTTGCCCCTGGTATGTACTCAGTTAGGTGGAATGATACCTTGAAAGCAGCTGATTGTGCTTGAATGTCCCTCTACAGCCCGGTCCCTTAGTATGCATGAGAATAAGCATTCAAAAATCATCTTTAAAGTGTTGAGTTGCATTCAAATCTATCTTGAGTACGTTTACCACACATAATAAAGCTGGCAAAATAGACTAGCACAGGTTTGGTGCTAGGCTGTAATAGGGCTGGGTATCGATTCAGATTTTCTGGATCGATTCGATTCGATATTACAAGGTCTCAAATCGAATTGATTCAAAATTTAATTTAATATTTATTCAGTCTGGGATATGTTAGTTAAAATAGTGCTGTAAATTTAAAAAGTGACCTTTTGACTTGGTACATTATTAAAAATTGTTTTAACATGAAGAACTAAACCCAAAGCAGTTACATTAATCAATTTTAATGATATGCATTATTGCATATTCTACTTGTTTTTTGTCCAACTCGTATTTTTCTTTGTACTTGTTAAATCTAAAATACTGTACATCCAAACATCAGCTTTAAAACTTGCCAGTGGTGCACATATAGTGCCTCCACCATGTTTGTTTGCAGTAACATCTCATGAGATCTTGTTCAGTAGAAAGCAACGCTAAACACTGATCACACGAGACTAGCAGGGTTGATACCGCAGGCTGCTTCTCTGCACATTCAAAGAAGAAAAAACTACCTAAGTTAAAAGATCGATCTTTGGGTTTTATGGATCGATTATGAACCAGTTAAAGGAAAATCGATTTAAATTGATTAAATAGATTTTTTTAACCCAGCCCTAGGCTGTAAACATATTAATGTGGCCTGTAATGTAGTAAGAAATTACTGACATTTGTGGTAGCCTCGTGTGGCCACTCCAGGGACTGCAGCTTTTATTAATCAGCATTTTACTGTGGTAGTGATTTAGTTTGATTAAATGAAACTTCAGCACCCAGGCCAATGATATACACAGAAGTTTTCAAGGACATCAGAATAGCCAGAGGGCCTTAAACTGTTCTAGGTGTATTAATTTGGTATTTCATTATGGGGTGCCTTATAGGGATGGATTCTCTTTAGGTGTGTGAGCCTCAAGTTGTCAGTCAAGGGAGGTTCATTTCTTGGCACTACAGCTTTCGCTTGAACTATGCTGTAAATAAATGTCAATAGGAGCATGTAAATCTGGCACTTGTTGGAGATATACCCAGCTTAGGAACCAGTCTCATGTGGTAACACAAGGACCTGCAGTTTTTTGTTTTCAAGCTTTGCCTTCAGATCCAACTTATCAGTCTTTTCCTGAATTGACGGATGATAAGAATCATTCAAAGCTGTATCTATGCAATACAAGCTAACAAATTCTTTTGCAGACTTGTTTTGATTTATAGCAAACACCTAAATGTAAAAGAATTCTTCCCTGCTCTCTGCAGTCCACACCAGCTCAGCACAAACCTTCACAGCACATGCTTTACTGAACTCCAAGCTCAGAGCCAACATCACTAGCAATCAATAGACCGTTCTGTCTCTTTCTACTAGGGTACATCTGACGCCGCCGCGTTTGAGTCGCTCGTTTTTTTTTGTTTTTTTTTATGAGTGTTTGATATGCAGCCTTCTGACGCTATGATGTGCATGCAGGGCAGCTCTGATGGTGAGTTTGAAGCGGCAGAGAGGGGAGAGATAAAAACAGCTCAAATAGCGCATTCTTCTCATAATGTGATGGAATAAAGACCAACCAAAAGACTGATTTGCTCAATGCTTTATTGTCGGAAGGAGTTAACCTTCTATCATAGCTGTGGTCCTGGCGGGTGGTAACTGACTGATGAAAGTTAGCCTCTGGATGTCTGGTTGAAGTTATTTACTATGCACATGTTTGTGAGTCTTCGCAAATACTTTGGTTTCAGTGTGAGGGTTTGCCTTTGACGATGGGAGTGAGTCATTTTTAGCAAACAGAATTTATAAATTTAGAAGCTGTGAGTCTTTTTCAACTTAAAACATATTCATGAGAACAAGTATCAGTTTACTTCGGTGTTGTTTTGTAAAGCTGTGCAGCTTAAATTGAGACTGAAAGTGTCAATGACATGTGTTCTTTACCTGGCAAATCATGTTTTAATGCCCCACTTGAATATAGATGCACCTTTGCCATGATTTTAGTAAGCATTTCCACTCATTATGTTCTACCTATGGGACCTACTGTATGCCTAATTAAAGCATTTTGGCATGCACAAGAGGTGTCTTTCTTGTTTTCCACCTAACACAGTCGTTATTTTCATGCCATGCTGTAATGTTGTTCAAAGCAAATAAACATCCACTCTCTATAATAAGAAGTGGTTGGACACAAAGCTGGCATTGTCTTGTCACGAGGATGCAGAAAATGACTGTACCTGAACAACCTAAAACCTGGTCTGAAGTCTTACGTCTGTATGCTCCCAGGTGCAAAGTTCACGTTGGCCTTCCTGCCATCAATTATGGGGTTTAGGCCCTTGGGGGCATGTAATGTCAGTCATTGTATAAATGAGGATCCTTTGGAATGTTGTTGATGCCAGTCAGTGGACACTGCCAGACTGTGCATGCCTCTGTCAACAGAACTTCAGATCAACCTTCTGACAATCAGAAGGGCTAAGTTGAGGTGGAAATTAAGACAGTTCAATAGCAACACCACACTGACTTGTGTCCTTGTCAGTTATGTTCCTAACTGTCCAAATATGGATCTTTAATTTATCCTCAATAAAATAAAAATGGATGTGATATGAACAAAAACACCCCAGTACGATGAAAGCTATAGGTATGTCATATATTTAGAGGCTTGTGTTGAACCAGTTTGTAAATTTTATTTAAGCTGTAAAAACTATTCAGACTTGCTTTGTCTATTGGCCCCAAGGTTGCCTAATGGCATACACACAGCACCCTTACATCAAATTAACTTTGTAAAAAAAGATAAAGACTTGTTTCAACTAACATTGCTAGGAGTGAAACCAACCTAAAGCCTTCTGTAAGGGTCTGCAAGTAGAGGCTGGGGTGGTGGAAGGTTAAAAGCAAGAGCACAGTGCTGATGCAAGGCAGAGCTGGCAAAGCCATAGAAGAGAGTCCAATATTTGCAGCTATAATGCAAACTAATTGTGGGGTTGGTTATTGGGTAATAATGTCATGACACCTGAAGTGTGACATCAGTACAGTTTGAGTTGTCTGGCCTGAATTTGCTTAAAATCATGACCCTATTTTATAAAAGGTTAAGGTGTTAAGACTGGGTGGATGCCAATCACCATAGAATCCCTGAACGAGGCCTGACAGGGCAGCTGAGGGCAACATTGAGGACACTGTTACCTTTGCCCAGGACAAGACAAGGATTTAGCCTCACAGTTGGCCCCTTCTGTGTCAGGAATAGCCCTAAGCTGCCCCGTGAGAACTCACAAGGATGATATAATAGAAACTTTTAGCTTAAGAAATTATCAGTTGGGATTAAAATGCTACAGAAATAAGTAAATTTGTGTGTCATCCTAGTTTTGTTGGAAACAAAAGAAAGTTTGGCCTAGCTGATATGTTAATCTGCCAGCAACATACCTCAAATATGGCAATTACATGAAGTCCTTTTTTAAAATGAAGCTGTTACTTGACCGATGAATGAAGATTAATGGAGTATAGCCACAAATGTGAAAATTACAGCTGTTTTCTTCACTGTCTGATCCGTATCTAGATTAATAAAGGATATTGCGCTTCTTATCTGCAACCATGTAAAAGAAAAACAACACTTTGGTATTATTGGTCTGGTTTGTGCAGTTTGCTCTTGTTTTATGCCTGAATATGAAGATGATCTGTCAACATCCCCCTCTGTTGCGTGAGTTTTCCTATTCTGGCAAATCCAATGGTCACAAGGGCCAAGCAGGGCCTCTACAAACTGGTTGACTTCTAATACACTGAAGCAGTGTTATAATGTTGTCTGATCATTCTTGTATTTTTCTGTGGCCTTCATTCAAAGTGTTTAGACCCCCCTTTTGTACACTCAGTTTTGACTACAGATAATGACATGTACACTGATGGAGAGTTTTGTTTTCCAGGCATATCTGGGAAAAGGACGGCTCAGCGATCCAGGTCCAGTCCATCCCCCGCATGCGGCTCGACGCTGACGGCACTCTCCACATCTCCCAAACCTGGTCAGGTGACATCGGCACCTACACCTGCAGGGTCACCTCTGTTGGCGGCAACGACTCCCGCAACGCTCACCTCCGAGTCAGGTGAGCCCATCCTCATCTCCACAACTCTAGATTTCTATTCTCTCCTTTCTATGACATTCTCGATTACTCCTCACTGCACAGAGGCAGGATGAAACATGTTTTTTGAAGCAAGGCACCAATCACACAGATGCACACACAGGCGACGGACGTGCACACCAGCCTTTCCCTGCTTCTCTGCCTGCACCTCTGACTCATTTCCACTTAAATGGCACCTTCCTCCCTCACCTCTCCTGTCCTCATTCTCACCTGACACACTTCCAGCTCCTGGGGGACTTCATTCCCCCTCTGAGAGACTGCTTTTACAGACATACAGATGCTCATACAGACACCAGCTTTCCTGCATTGTCTTTGTCGGCACAGATTTCCTCTTCACCCCAAAACTTTGCCTTCTTTACCCTTGTTTGCAACACATTGTTTCACTGCGGCAGAATGAATATAAAGTAAGTGAGACATCAAACTTTGTTTGAGAAAGTAAGAGACTTACGTACAGCTCAGAAAAAGTCAAAATTATCATATGAGTCAACCTTCAATTGACGTATACGCATTATTTAATTTAAGTCCCACTAAATTGTTTGTCTGAAAGTCAAACTAAAATACTAAAACATAACATGGTTGAGGATTTTCTTGCATATAAGCACCTCAACTAGTCTAAATTGGCATGCTTCACAGTTTTCATGCCAGTTTTGAACTCCAAGGTCAATGGGCTTAAATGCAAAGAATAGTAAGAAGTGTTCTAAAGTGAATAATCTAAATTTTAGTGAAACATTTATCAATCTGTACTGCACTACTACACTAACCCTGGATAAAAAGTGTGACCTACCTCAATAGCAGTGACGTACAACATTGGCTACCACATACAGATGCACCCATTTCAATTTCCTCTTCCACTCAAATCTGAGGCTAGTTCCAGCCAATGACCAGCCAACCTCCAGTCAACCAGTCAATGAGGGTCAAAACAAATTTATTTTTGTAACTGTATTTTTATTAAAGCTTTTTAATGAATATAACAGAAGAAAAGAAAAGTAACAAACAAATCAACAAAAGAGCAGGTCATCAGAGGTTGTACAATACAGTTCATTTTCAAAAGGGTTAAGTCAGGGTTGTTTTCTCCAGTGTCCAGGTTTTGTTACCATTAGTCCATCAGATAGTCCAAATGAAAATTAAAAGTTTTTTTTTTTTTTTTTTTTCATTTCTGTAATTGTTGGAATCTTCCATGGTTATCCAAAATTATATATATATATATATATATCATAGGTGTCTTCATTATCTCTAGTTCATTAGACTAGGAGACCTTGAACGTTTAGGTGTATACATATTTATATCCTGCAAAATATTAGTAGCAGGGGTTACATGTTTATCCTATCATTGTGGGATCTCAGGGTCGTGCAGGTGCGCGGGTCTAAGCACTTTCCTGTCATGTACCAACCAAGACTCTGCCAAAGAAATTGGAGAAAATTAAAGTCGTTCCATATGTAAAAACTATTCTCACTACTTGAGGGCCACCCCTTCACAAGTTATTTGAGACACCAATTTTAAATTAAAAAATAAATGCAAATTTAAGGCTTTCACCAGAATCGATTACACTCATGTCCTCACTAATGCAAGAAAGTATAAGCAACAAAATCAGGCTCATTACATTCACTCATGAACGCACTACTAGCACCAACAACTGGAGAGCTGTTTGCATATTTTAGTGAAATTTGACAGGAATAGGAAAATGGTATTAGTGGTTTAGTGTGTAGCATTTGTGAACTTGCCATGTATTAAAGCTCGAGTGTTGTGCGGGTGGCTGGGCTCGACCCTCGGCTGCTACGCATTTCACATGTGTCTTTTTTATACTTTTCATCCTTTACAGCTCTATCCACTGTTTCTCATTTATCATCAAAAGTTAAAAAAGAAGAAAAAGTAAACCTGGAAAGTTAAAAGTAGAAATTAAAGAAATAAGATGTTTTGTTTAAATTAAAAAATAAATGCAAATTTAAGGCTTTCACCAGAATCGATTACACTCATGTCCTCACTAATGCAAGAAAGTATAAGCAACAAAATCAGGCTCATTACATTCACTCATGAACGCACTACTAGCACCAGGCACACAACATGAAGAAGCTCAACTTTTTGCCTCAAAGCTGTTTCTATTTCGTGCATTGCTCGCATCAATGCAGACAGAAACTGAAAAAAGAGGGAGATCGAGATGGTACTGGAGAGATTTTCTTTGACTTTTCTCACTCAGCAGAGCTTCTTAATCTGTGTGACAAAGCGAAGATAGTCTGGCATTCATCTTTTTCGACCCTGAAGGAGAAACTTTATTTGACTTGAGAGATGTGTATTGGCAAGCCTTTGAGTCAACCGCTTGTCCGCACAAAGCACTACATTTTCGTGTCTTCACCTGAACAATTAAATCACTTGATGTACTGCTTACAAGGATAAACGTGGAGCATAGTGTTGTATTTTTAACAGGTGCACTGCAGGGCTGCGTGATTGTGGTGCCACATCTGACAGTTAAGTTCAGTTAGGACACTGTGTGTCATACATGTGTTGACTCAAATAACAACAAAAAAGCTTAACAGAGAATCCAGGCCAATCTAAAATGCCCTTTGAAGGAAATTAAATTGTTGACCAGTTATTAATGTTAAAATGTTTTTCTGTTTCCATTTTCCTCCAAATACCTTTTCTAAAATGTTGTATTGTGTTCTAATATGTTTAAAAAAGAGATTTAGAGCAGCAACTATCGCAAATTAGGTTCTGTAATGGGCAAAACTGGACATATACCAATAATCCAAGATTATAATTACATATTTTTAGTTCATATTCCTAAAGAATGGGGCAGGAATGAGTCAAAAACCTGGAGATTTACTAACATTTAGCACTTCCTGGTTCTCAAGCCTGAGCCTAATGAGATTTAGAATACCTGTTTCAGATAAATGCCTGTAATAGGGTTGTGATGAAAACACATGAGACATTCATTGTTTGACGGGAAATGAAATACATTTGATGTTGCCTGCTTTTGAATCTAAAACCATTGTTGTGTGTGTGATATGATTGTTGCTCTCTAACTGCGCATAAGGACTACAAAAATGGCAGGGGACCCAACAGCAAGCATTTCTGATCATATATTCGTAATAAACTTTTTTATACACTGCTGCTACACTGACCAACTTCATGAAGTGATCTGATTAAGAGTAAATTCTCAAAAGAGAGGGGAAAGCAAGACATTCAACATGCATAATGTTGTAGTTGTTTCCAAGTCAAGCTAACATATAGTTTGATAGTAGCTTAATAATAACCTCTCACTTTAAGGGTTTGTTTAAGATTATCCCCAAGAGCCAGCTACCAGTTGCCCTTGCTCAAAGATCACTGTGCCTGTAACAGAGTGTTTTATCCCATGGGGTGTATATGATTCTTAAGTTTGACCTAAGTGCCCCAAAATGAGCCAAAAGCTTCCTTGCCTGTGGGGATCTGCATTGATTTAACTCACCACCACATTCCATCTATTATACTTGCAACTAGCTCTCTCTCCACCTACCCAACAATGCTGGACATCTACAGTGAGCAGGCATAGTCCTTGATTGTTTAAGTTAAGATGGTGCAACACAAACCCATAGCATATAATGTGTAAAGAAACATAATGGCATTAACACAGTCTCATTGTCTCCTGTGTCTTCCTCCTTGGCGTTCTCCCACTTGTGTGGGTTTCTTACACAACAACACTTCTGTCCACTTTGTCGTAGCTGAGGCTAATGGGCACCCTCGATATGCAAACCAATCTTTAATGAATGTTCTTAGGTTTTAACAACATAATTGGGTATTTTCAAAAAATATGTACAGTTATGCTGCTCCCAGCCAGGCTTGTAAACTTCAAGTCCAATCACATAGCATACTATCGTCTTAGCTTGATTTAACTGTCTGTATACACACACCCATTGTTTGTGTCTTTTTAGTCTTTGGTTGGCCTCCCCTCCCTTACTGTATTCATTTATTGCAGTAAGGTTTATCAGCTAATCTGTTTGTGCTTATCTGCATTTATGGCTAAATGAATTAATGATCCACTATTTTCCCTCATTCATCCACGTCTCTGCCCGGGCAATTCTGACGTCTTATGCCTCTCAATCAATCTCCTCCCCTCTAATGATATCCATCTCCTTCTTTTTGCCCGCCTGCACGTCCATCTTGACAGGACACCGTCTTCTCTGTCTTGTCTCTCCACATTTCATCACCTGTCTGACTGATGTCTCTGTTATAAGACGTACAGCTTCACTTCAGATCAGCACAAAAAGATGGACGGAGGAATGCTCTGTAACTCTGTCCCCATGGTGGATTTGCTGTGATAGGATAGAGTCTTTTTATTTATCATAGTTGTCACCGATGTGTGCCCTGCAGGCAGCTGCCCCATGCCCCAGAGAACCCAACAGCTGTCCTGAGCAAATCAGAGAAGAGAGCGATTGACCTGGCCTGGGCCAAGCCGTTTGATGGAAACAGTCCACTCATGCGATACATCCTGGAGGTCTCAGAGAACAGTAAGTCCCTCCAGACTGTCTTTTTTAGTCTGTAATGCATCAGCTACTCTTTCTCTCTGGTGCACAACTTTCTGATTTGTTTCATTTTTTACGGCTATCACTGTTTACAGAGGTTCTTTATTTTGTTTTCCTGTAAAACATTCAAAAGTTTAAATTACTGGGTAGTTCAATGAAATGTGTTCAAGCTGATTGTATTGTCTATTTTATATTTTCAAATGGAGTCCAACAAGGTTCTTTATAAGGTCCTATTTCATTCAGGGATTCGTTAATATGGAATTGTTTCTTGTTATTACTTTTTTTACGGTCCTAATTTCTTAAATACTCACTATGGAGTCCAACAAGGGTCTGTATCAGGTCCTGTTTTTTCAGGTATTTGTATATACGGAATTTTTTCTTCTTATTTATTTTTTATGGTCCTAATTGCTTAAGAACTCATTATGAAGTCCCACCAGGGTCTATATAAGGTCCTGTCATGTTTTTAGATTTAAAGATGCTTGTTTGCTTAGAATTTGATTAGACAACATTGAAAAGTTCAACAAAAAATTAGAAGAAGAACACAATGAGCTTAAGTTGATTATATCATGTATGGAGTTCCGCAAGAGACTGTTCAAGGTCCTGAGACATTGTTGGACAGGTCTCAAACTTGAGACCACTTACGGCCACTCACAGCCCACCTCTCCTTGGCTGCTGGAGAGCTGTATGCATATTTTAGTGAAATTTGACAGGAATAGGAAAACGGTATCAGTGGTTGAGTGTGTAGCATTTGTGAACTTGCCATGTATTGAAGCGCTAGTGTTGTGCGGGTGGCTGGGCTCAACCCTAGCCTGCTGTGCATTTCCCATTTGTCTTTTTTTCACTATCACCCTTTACAGCTCTATCCACTGTTCCTCCATTATCATCAAAAGTTAAAAATTGAAGAAAAAGTAAACCTGGAAAGTTAAAAATAGAAATTAAAGAAATAAGGCGCAATTGTTTTGCCATTTAGGAGTGGACTTTGGTCAAGATAGCTGGACCAAAAGTGGATAATTTGTGTTCAATCTTCAGTTTGATGCCCCTTCTTTGTTGTATCAACTGAACATTTATGCAACAAAAAAAAACTGTTTTAAAAAAAACAACCCTTAAATTGCTGATTCTCTTGATTCTAATGTATAAGGGTCCATGTAAGGACTTTTACAGTCAAATATTTCATAGTTTATCAATTTATATAAGTTTGAAAAAGTTGAAAAATTACTACAGTAGTTGGATACAAAGTTGTTTAAGCTAATTTTCCTGTGCTTCAGTCTGAAATATCTAATAGGTCAATTTTTTTCACAAAGGTGTTTTTATAGCCATTTATATATATCTTTTTCATCTTACTTTTCAATCAATAATTCACAGGCAGCAAAATATGACTATTGGATTTCTTGAAAAAGAAAACTTGTTTGGAATCATTATGTTGACTGAACATAAAAAAGATAAACCAAGTGGTCTCATCAAAAGCCAATTCTTCTTTTCAAGTGTGTTGATTTGTACTTGGGTATGATTAAGCTTTTTGACTGTTGTTCCTTTTGTTTGCTTTTTTACTTGAAATTGTGTTATTTTTTCCAGCAAACAACAACATTAATTAAAAGGAACAATATATTATACCAATAATATGTGCTCATAGAGTAGTTTTAGTTTACTTTGGTAAATAAGAAAATATATACTAGTAACACAAAAAGAAAAGTAAACATGTCAAGGGTGAAAAAGAAGAGGGGTCATTTACAGCTTTACTTGATGAGGGTCTGAATGATTTCCTAAACAAGACAGGGTTAGTGCAGTTCATCTGTTAACAGAAAGGTGAATAAAAGATGCACAGGCTGTTTATGTAGCTTCAGAGGTGCAGTATGTATGGGGATTCTGGGGAAGGCCGGTAATTTATGTACAGAGTCCAATATGGCCCTCCATATTCGTCCTTTGTTTTTTTTGTTCAGAAAGATTGGATGGAGCTCCTTCCATGAAGATCATCTCAAGAAAAAGCAAAATTATTGTCATTATTTAACTTTGTAGATTTCAAATCCAGGATTAATAATTTTGTATCTTAAAATACAAATCACTAAATGAAGCAAATGTACTTTAGCTTTAGATCGCCTCAAAACTGCATTACTGTTTACTGCAACTGTTTTTTAGAGCTATTTATCCATGCCTCACGGCTACCATTATATCGGTGTCCGCTGCTTGATTTTGGATCTAAATATCTCCCGAAGCACTGTTTGGATCAGGAAAGCCTTCTGGGTGCGTATATTGTTGTTCTTCGTTCTATAAACAATGTAAAAGCTGCAGGAACTGAACTTTTCCTTTAAGTTTTGTTTTTGTTTTTTCATTTGACTTTTTCAGTGTCATGCATACATGCTCCTGCAATGTCCATTTTCCCATAAAACTCATGGGAAAAACTAACACGTTGAAGAACTCCAAAGATGTTTTTCCACTCAGAGTCCATCGTTTTGGCCAATTATGAATGTCCATCAGTGATTTTAATCTCACTAGATTTGAAACTACACCATAGGTTGCAGTGGTTTATGTAGCAAGCATGTAAAACAGCTGCTGCACTGTTGAAACAGATGCTTTCCCCAATCTTCTGCATCTTCTTTCTGTCTCTGTACTGTTAATTTGAAGGAATTTTAGTCAAATTGTGTCTTGCTGTGACTAAATGACAGCAGAATGAAAATGGAAATCTGTTCCAAAAATGCTTGAAATGTCAGGATTCTCTCTCAAGAAAATGTTATATTTATGGGATGTAAAGTTGACTGTTTTGCAAAAGAACTGTTTGAAAACTTGTTTTTCTTCTTTCTAGATGCTCCCTGGGCAATCTTGCTGGCTAACATTGAGCCTGAGTCCACAGCAGTGACGGTAAACGGTTTGATCCCCGCTCGCTCTTACCAGTTCCGCCTGTGTGCTGTTAATGATGTGGGAAAGGGGCAGTTCAGCAAGGAGACGGATCGGTGAGCTGACAATAGATTCTACATCTGTTTATAAGAGATATTTTTGGTGTAATGATTATTGATTCATTATATTTGTAAATTAGGTCAAGGCGATATGGACCAGATGGTATATATTGATTTTTTTAGCTGGATCTTGATTTTTAATGTGTATTACAATATTTTTCTCTCTAAAGAAATAATAAGAAATATTCGGGTGATGTTATGAAGAAACACTACCAGCTTACAAAGTGATAAAGAAAAATAAAGTTTCCTGTGGCTGTGCAAATAATCAAAATGTATCCAAAGCAAATACAAAACAAAAGTAACATTTACTTTACCTGACAAAGCTGCGTGCTCTTAGGAAAAACAGCTTGTTTGGAGACAATGTACTGTTTCACTCTTACTGAGGGATTCCACTGGATGGGTATCCGGTCCTTCTCCGCTCCGCTCCGTCATCTGACGCGCGTCAACTCCCACTGGATCCGTCTGCGGAAGCATTGCGACTCTGCCTTGTAGCGGGTCAATAAGCTCACGAAGTATTTTGTGGTTTTGCACCTCCAAAATCAAAAGCTCCTCATCCATGGTGAAGTGGGTGAGACTGAACTTTTGACACCAGGTCTGTCTCCGCCCTAAATGACGTTTTTCCAGGTACAGTACTTTTCCGTTGTTGACACGGTTTATTTTATTTTGAAACATCTACGGATGATTTATTTTGTGTTTGTGCTCAACTTCCTGTCCCGCACAATATTCTGTGTGCTGAACTGCTGCGCCGTGGTCCGGCATCCGGCAAAAATAGAAGCTCTGCGTATCTGCTCTGTCTGCCGGAGGCCGGCGGAGCAGATACGCAGCCGTGACGGAGCCGTGCCGCAGCTGGTGGAAGTACACGCATTGCTTATAATGGAAACGGATCGGCTCTGCTGCCGCAGCGGAGCGGAGACGGACCGGATACGCATGCAGTGGAATTTGGGCTTTAGATGGCTCATCAGTGCTAATAGTTCCTGCTGTCCCTGACTTTGTGTATATTTTCGTAAGCAATTCTCTTGCTAAATGGGAACAGGTATCATGGGTCAAACGTTTTCAGCAGCTGATTAGAGCCTTCCTGTCGGGGACCATGTCTTGGACTGTATGGTAAGCCTCTACCTCGGTGATATCCCCTCATCTTTTAACCTTAACTTTCATAAGGCTTAGTGCAGGATAACAAAGCTCACAACAAGCTTTGTTTTGGCGCAGGAGGCTACGAAGGCCCCAGTGAATATGAGTGGATACAGCAGGGTCAGGTAGTAGTCACTGGAGCACAAACTGATATAAATATCCCTGGTAATTATGAAGATGGGTCAGGTTTGTATTTGTCCCTGATGCATTAAAAAGCTCAAGTTAAGGCCAAATTTCCATCAGGATTCACCTCCCAGCAGCGCTTGCTATACTGATCAGAACTATGACACAGGACAGTGGGTTGAAGGCTTACCACATTCTAGCACTATGATCAAAGGTCCAGGAGAAGCTGTGTTAATAAGTCCCACAAGTGACAGAAATGGGCCTCAGAGTTTGTAGAAACAGACTCACGCGCCATTAATCTGCACCACCAGGTGACTTGTGATCTGTCCTGCTCCTCAGTCTACGTTATGTGAAGTTGGTGTAGTTGTATCTTCTGTTGACCTGATCATCGATGGCGAGGGATACATATCCCCTATGTCCTGACATACTGAAGTTCTAAACATTAGGGCTTTGCTGAGCCAATATGGATTTATGTGTAGTTTAAGCCTACAAGTGGATTACTTACAAGGCTTTTGTTGGCACCAAGTACTGCTAAGTTCCTTTATTTGCGATCATATTTACTGTTGCTACAGGCCTCTCGCAACCCCACTTTAAAATGGAGTGAGCCACGAGTTGAAAGAAAGATGACCCTTACACGGAGCATCTGTTGCTTGTAAAGTCCTTTATCTTCTACAAATCAACAACCTGCGCTCTGTTTTTGAAACATTCATTCACTTTTTAAAAGGAGAAAACTTCCCTTAGTTTGACAAGGACTCCTCCATCTCAGATCCACTTTGTTAATTGCTGAAAGGCTTCATCTTTGTCCCTTTATTGATTTAAAGTCATTCATAGCTTTTCTTTATGTGATAGTATGAGTAACAAGAGAACTATGTCGTCCACAAAAGCTCAGGATTCTTAAAAGAACGTCAAGAGTCACCTGTAAACTTTCTGTCTTTTTGTCAACATAACATTACATTCCTGAATATGTATCCTAGACGACCACACTGAAGGTTCTCTTTGGTAAAGAAATCGTGAGAAAAGGATACAGACCTACAAGAGCCGATACACGCCAAGCAACACACTCTTGAAACACACTCTTGAGGCCACTGGAGGGATTTCAGGTCCGAGGCGGCGTTAGGCTCGGCTTTTCTGCACAGCTTCAACTTCTATTCCTCCCCCGGCTCCCTCCACCAGTCTGTCACGCCGCCTCTCGCTGCCAGTGGAGAGCTGCAGGGGGGCTCAGTCTGTGTGTCGCAAGGGGGGCCGCTGGCAGCCGGCGCTCTGTGATGCCACATGGCGCAGAGTCACCACCACTGATCTCCCCTTCCATTTCTCACGCCGATCCTCTCCTCAGGGTGTTTTGTCTGGGTGAATACACGCCGATTAGCTGACTGAGTAGCCTCGAACTTCCTCAGATTTAGTTCAAAGTACGTGTTTTTAGGGGGGGCGGGAGTTCAGAGGGGGTTTTGAGGGGTTTGTTAGTGAAGGGACACATTTCAGAGACAGGAAAAGGGGTTTTAGTGGCTGTTTTATGTATATGCTTTAAATTGATATGCTTCATTTAGGCTGTCTGTTGAACTAAAAAAGCTTCTGTTTTAGGGGCTTTGAAATAAACCACAGCTTTACAGAGTATCCTTTCCTCAAATTTCTGTTCTTAAAAAACATTAAAACAGTTCAAAATTACTTTGAAGAAAATGTATTCAAGTTGGTATTCAGTCCGCAGATGCTAACCTAATATTTAAAACAGAATACAAACACTGATCAGCCATAACATGGTCGGCTGCCACCATGACCGGTCGGTGGCTTCATAGCCCAGTACACAACACTCTGTGATCATGACCCCTTTCTAGCAGAACCAGGATTCAATCCTTCAGCAGTAAGAGCAACAGTAGCTCAACTGTTAGATCATACCTTAATGGCCTTGGCCACCCATGACCCTGTTGCTGGCTTACCACTACTCCTCTCTTGGATCACTTTTAACCACTTCAGACCATTAACACCCCACAAGAGCTGCAGTTTGGGAGATGCTCTGACACAGCTGTCTAGCCATCACAGTTTGACCCTAGTCAGACCCGCTCAAATCTTTCCAATTGCCCTTTTTTCCTGCTCCAAACATAAATTTTGAGGACAAAATGTTCACTTGCTGCCTAATTTATCCCACCCACTAATAGGTGCCATGAGGAGATGATCAGTGTGATTGACTTCACCCGTCAATTGTCCTGTTGTGCCTGAACAATGTATTATTTATACATGTATATATATATAAATGTAAAAAACAGTCTTACCTTTTTTTTATGCATATTTGAATGCTTTTGATTGTGCCCAGATGAAAATCTTTAGATTGAGGCCTCATCCACACGAAGACAAAACTCTTAACAGTTTCAAAACGATCAGCATAAAGACTAAGGCATCTGAAGAAATGTGTGTGTCCACATAAATGCACTCGATACGCACGAAGACGCTGTTAAACACATGCCAGACCTCTAGGTGCGCTGTAACTATATGACGGAAACAAGCGGAAACAGACGAAAAAAACAGTGGGCATGCATACTTGCGGCAAAAGTTGTAAACAGCGATTGTGATAAAGTGATCATAAAGTGGCGTAATGTGTCTTCGATAATCGTTTGTTCAACTCGGTGGTGATTGAGAAGGAGATTTTGCTGCAACAGGGATAGTAGGGTCACTAGCTTCATCAGCACATATGCTACACCGTACGCCGCCATTGTTGTTGTCGTTGCCGCGTGTGGCACATGCGTGTCAATGAAGATATGAAACTATGATGTAAGCGTATCTGAAAACTTGCAAAGAGCCAGTAATCACGGAACTGCGTATACGGCATTTCAAAATTTCCACTCTGGAACTTGGTTTCAAAAATGATCGTTTACAGACCCCTAAAACGCCATCTTCATATGGATGATAAACAGCTTTGGCAAAAGACGTATGCGTTTAGACCTCGGTTTGTCTTCGTGTGGATGGGGTCTGAGACTCCACAGAGCAAAAACGATGTGCTTCTCAAGAGATCAATTCCACACATCTATCACATCTGTTGTTTCAATATTTGTGATTTCCAACATACCTGAAACATAAAAAACATTTAACTTGAAAGTAGAGTTGCAGTTGTTGAGCTTTTATATATGATTTAGTTCTTGTGATATTCAAAAAGGTGTTCCACAAGGTATCACACTAGGCCCTTGTATATAATCATTTTACATGAATTGCCTGCAAAGTTTTTGTTTAAAAAACACTAAATCAGTTTTTAAATTACTTCAATAATAATATACATGAAATACTATGAATTTGAAGGTCTTTTGATCTTGTTTTTAAGTAATCATCAGTATTAAGTATTGAAATGGAGCCTCGTAAAGGTTCATGCTTGGTTTTGTTTAATCTATCATCAATTGGATAATGTTATTGAAGCAAACTATGTCTTTATGCTGATGATACTGTGCACTGATGATAGTGCAACTTCTAAACTATAAGCAGCACTAATTTTGCTTATAGACACCTGTGAACATCAAGATTTGTACCACTGCTAAAGTGACATTTTGTGTATTTTGCAGTGTTTCTCTCCCAGAAGAGCCACCCAGTGCTCCTCCTCAGAACGTCATCGCCAGCGGTCGAACAAACCAGTCCATCATGATCCAGTGGCAGCCTCCGCCAGAGAGCCACCAAAATGGGATCCTCAGAGGATACATTGTTCGGTTAGATTCTTTTAAAACTTCCACAGCTAAAATTATTTTTTTTTAACCCTTTAATTGCCGTAAAAAGGGTTCAGTTTTAGAACATTATATTCATGCCCCGATGGAATCCTTGGTTGCCCTTAACATGTAGACGTGATTAACTAGATAAATGAAATTGTAATTTTAACATATAAATGTATTCATACTCATTTAATTGAAAAAACTGGAATTTACAGCCTTGCTCTCAGTAGAGCAGAAATGTTTTTAACTTGTTTACTGGTCTCTTGATAAGAAAACATTGGTGATTACTGTAAAAGCTTTAATACACGTGCACCAGCATAAAAGACACATCAGCTCCATTTACTCTCAGAATCTCCCCAAATTTCTTGAATATTTTCATGAATATTTCATGTGTGTATGCAAGCAGTTGAATCTTTCTGCTGGGCTTTTATTAATTATTCTTGCTTGTCTGTCAGTCTCTTTACCCCCTCAACCCTGCTTTTTTTAAGTATGTTTATTAGTGTTCGGGGTTCAACACTGGAATAGACATTACAATTTATGACATCATAAACTGAACCCATTTCCCACCCTCAAACCCATCACCCCAACTCTTATGACACAGCAGCAGAAAAAAAAAACATACAGCAAAAACGATCAGAAGGCTAGAACAACTAGATTGTATGTGACAGGAAATCAGACAAGCAACAAAAAATTAAAAAAACATTAAAGCCTATAAGGGATGTATCTTGAAATCTCAATCCATGCTAAACCATAGAGTCCAGACCTCAGGGCTTCGGCCTCATTATCTCCAGTGTAGTCCAGGAAAGGGTCCCAGATACGGAGGAACTCAAAAGGATTGTCCTTGAGCCAAAAGTTTATAGCATCTAAAGGAATTTGTTCTCAACCCTCCTTTTAATGACCGGCAATGTGCAGGTAAACTTCCATGAGGGGTACTTCTGAAAAAGCAAACATTTTCAGCACCCTTTGTATGTGGTTGAAAGGGAGATATGCATTATGGTTTTGCAGCTTAATAAGCCATTGCAACTACTTCTCATGTGTTTCCAGGCAGTTCAGAAGGCAAAAGAGGTCCCAAGTGATACCTAATACAGTGGCCAGGGAGTGTACAGTTGCCTCTGATATTTTTTGTGGATTCACTTTGCATTACATTAAAAAGGGAGGTTTGGAACTTGCATTACCATGAGAAATAACTCCCCTCTCTTGTTTGCATACAGTATATTAAGTTACAAAAACAGTTTTAACCTACTTCCCTCTCCATTAACCCCTCATGTTAAGCTGCAGTGATACACTAGCATCTACAAAAGAGCCCCTACAGAGTCAGTACACACCTGTCCATGAAGAGAATGATTCATTCAGTGAGTAAATGTCATAACAGTTTTCATTTCGGGAAACTTTGGCGACTATTAGCTGAGTCAGCTTCCTGCCAGTTGACTGTAAATCCAGCAAACATGTAATTAGTTTGCTTCTCTGTCAGGCTTTTTACTCATTACACCCCAGTGAAACAGCAGGTGTGCTCCAGACCAGGGTAGGTGCTGTGTGTGGGTTTTAATTACCTGTTTTTGGAGCTATGTCTCCCTCTAGCAGGAAGTCCAGGGTACTGCAGGTAAAAACATACTGATGTCTTTATTGTGTCAGTGAAGCTTTTGAAATGTCAAATCTATGGTGGAAAAGAAGCTAATGTCAAACTGTTTCTCTGTCAGGTATCGTCTCACCGGGCTGCCTGTGGACTATCAAATCAAAAACATCACCAGTCCAGATGTGACCACGCTGCTGCTGGACGACCTCATCATTTGGACCAACTATGAGATCGAGGTGGCCGCCTTCAATGGAGCCGGTTTGGGCGTCTTTAGCCACAAAGTCACAGAGTGGACTCTGCAGGGAGGTGAGTGCTCCTGTCATCAATACTATTGATTTTTGAACACAGCTGATATGCTGACTGTTTTCTTTCTTAATTACTGAATGCATCCTTTTCATGCGGTCAGCGATTATTTTGTTAACTTCAAGGAAGGTTGTTGATTATTCATTATTCATCAAAAAGGCCGCCGAGCAAGATCCTGCGAGAGCACAATCAGGCAAATTTCCAGTAAGCATCCACTTTATTTTTATCAATAAATCAATTAAATCATGTAACACTTAGATTATTATCCTAATTCTAGCTGTCGAGACATTATTTGTATGTAGCTTGGCGAATCAACCAAATATTTACAAGTTAGTTTACTTAAAATGTTAGGATAGGTAATATTATAGCCTCTTAAAGGGAAGTTAATGAAATTTACAATCAAATAACTTAGGATCCATGATATACAAGACTGAACTGAATCATATTTATAATTTTCTTTGTGAAATACTGCATGCATTGATTCTTTTGTCGTCTGATTTTAGGTTACAATACTTCTAGTCAGTATGTACAAATACTGCATAAAAAAATAGCATCTGTACACATGGGTCTAAATTTTTTAGTAGATGTTAACATGTTTGATCCAAACTGTATTCACCAGTGGTATGTAAGCAGTTTTGGAGTTTGTTGGACAAGCAGTCAGTGAGAAAGTTAAAGCTATCCAGACAATCAGATGGTGTGCAGTACGCAGAGGCTGTTTTAAAATGATCTAAAGAAGAACCAACCTGATATTCAAAATATAGGGTAATATCTGGCAAAGCTGCAATGTTTGATAGGCTATCAGTCATCATTTATTACCTGTAGTCAAGGATAGCATTCGTTCTGGCAGGACACAGAGTCAAGAAAGCTAACAACGTGCCAGCTGATCCAAAGCTAGCCCACTACTGCTGACAGCGAGCTGATTCCCTTTGAGCTGCCATTAGCTAAATGCACTCAGACCCCCTTATTTAAGCTACTCCAGCCTGCTTACTCTTCGCTGCTCCTGCTGCAAGCTGCTTTGCAACCCTCCTCAACGCCAGCTCCTCCTTGCTGCCATGCTCCGACAGATCATTGTCAGCCGACATTGATGCTTGCTCTGGAGGGATTTTGCTGCTTCTCTTGCTACCTTTTGCTTTCCTAGTGAGTGAAAAGGAGGCAGGCATGGATGCTGTTCTTGCTTAGGGCTTCCGCTATGGGCTTGTGGAAAGGCAGGGAGAGCCATCATCAGAGACACACTGCCAAGTTCAAATATCTGATGACAAATGACTGCAACTAGGCTGGCGTCTTTTTTTTTTTTTTTCCCTTGTCTGCATTATCTTTTTAGCTGAGCACTGTGTCCGATGGCAGGATTGTAAAGACCAATGCTTTTTTTTCTAGCAGTGAGAGATAAGTAAATTTGATTCACTGTTACAGTGACTATCACCAGCCCTCCCTGTAGGCTACTCCATCAAACTTTATTTAACCCCTGATGTGAGCTGAAGGGGAGGGCCGTGCCACACCACAGTGTGAAAGAAGGGGAAACAGTGACAGACAGGACAAGACAACAGGGAGGAGGACAAGCAGGTAGTGTAATTAATTTGAGGAAGTAGTCCAAATGCTGTGCTGATTTTAGTCCATACCGGAAGTAAAGGCTGCAAGAAACCAGGGACCCCAGAGATGTGGGACTTGATAGTAGGGGGTGGACCCACAGGGGTGAGATATGGAGGAACATGCATCACAAGACGTGACAAGATGTGTAGGAGTGCCCAAGGAGGCTGGTGTCTTTTCTTGACAAAGTGGTTCTGACAGAATTGTGTTAAGGGACTCGAGAGAAGAGTTTCCAACCAGAGAAAAAACTTAAGTGTGTTGAGAGTTTTGTCATCCTGCAGGAATTACAACAAGCATGGTACATATACTGCAGTAAACTAGAATGTACTCGTGCTAACTTGATCCATCTTACATAAAGATTGGATAAAACAAATGAGTTTCAATGATTTTTCAAGGTAATGGTTTTAATTTGCCTAACTTTGTGGTGTGCTGCACCATCCTCAAGACTTCAAAAAATATTTTCAGACTAAACTCCAGAAGACCTTCACAGCAGGTGAAGGACAATTGAACAAAACCTTAACAATGCTATAGGGTAACTCTGTTTTGATTTTAACCTAGTCACTACAATTCTGAAGGCTTACCTTCATTGTAGTGCGACTGTTGGAGCCACTGGTACCTTTCGTCCATCTGCATCAGCATTAACTTGTCTTTATACCGACCGCACACACAGCGTGACAGCCCTCTGAAATCCATAAGGAGCTCCTTCAGTGACAAACAAAGCCGCATAGAGCTCCATATGAGGTGTGAATGTCATCAAACGGAGAGTGATGGCCGCGTCTGCCCTGACCTGCGCCGCAGCGATCAATACCGACATCAAAATAGATGCAGGCAGACTTCCAGCACTCAACCGTGAGCTGCTCTCACACCTCTCTGTTTTATTTATTTTTTTGTCTTCCCTCTCCTTTCTTCTCCCTCCACTTTCTGCCTCTCCTTCGGCATCCAAGTTCCCACCATCGCCCCAGGCAACGTGCAGACCGAGGCGGTCAACTCCACAACGATCCGTTTTACGTGGACGGCGCCGAACCCTCAGTTCATCAACGGCATCAACCAGGGGTACAAGGTCAGTATCCGCCGCGGGCCCCCCCCTCTTCTGCCCCTCCCTCCTCTTCTCCCCCCCCCCCCCACTCCTGGGACTTCACATCAATTGACAGATCTGTCAGGGCTCGACTTGTAGAATCACATTTCCTGTGTAGCAAGAGCGAGAGGAGGAAAAAAACGCCGAGGGGCAGAAGGTGTTTGGCTCAGTTGTGAACAATGATCTTTGTTCACCCATTTGTCAGTCGGAGGTCATTCTCTTTATCTTTGCAGCCATTTTTCATCTGTTTTATTGTGAAGCCGGGCGCGAGTAATGATGAATGTCTTCATTATTTTGTCACGCGCTCCTGAATGTAGTCCATCTCTCTGTCTGTTGCTTATTCCTCATGGAAACAAATGTACACCACAGGGAATCATAACGCCACATCCAAGTGGTAGTTGTATTTTCTCCTGTGACACATAAATACGTCATGTGGGCTTTTTTGACCCCGCATTCTGTCTCCACCGGCCTTCACCTCGCGTGGAGGGGTCACCCTATTATCTGAATCTTATTGTGAAATATTATATTGGGTTGTTTTCTCTCCGACTCGTAGTCCACGAGAGAAAACGAGTCAGAGAGTGTCGGAGGGGATACTGATCGAGGTAAAGAAGGAGGAGCATTTATATCCATTACTGCTGCGGCGGTGATAATAAACATGGCCACAGATGCAGAAAATTAAGCCTGTAGGAGAAAAAAGAAAACTGGTTCTGTGTTAATGCAACAGGATGTGTGATTGGATGGATCTACCTCACATTGTTAAGGAAATGCTTATGTATGTGAAAACAGATATAACCAACAATTATGGAAATAAAATCTTAAGTTACCTTGCCTTAAGGAGGGTTGACTTTCTTTTTTATAGACAGAAGTCATCTGATATGTTCCTTTCTGACTTTTTTCATCTCAGATCCTGTTTTCCTGACTCTTCTCTATCTGATGTTGGCGATCTGACTTCTGTTATCAGGCTCCTGTCTCTGTCTCTGTTTTCTGAATCCTTTTTTTTATCTTAATCTTGTATTTCTGATTCCTATTTCTCCATCCCCTTCCTTTCTACCATCGCTACATTTTCTGACTATTTCTCTTATTCCTTTATGTCTGATTTCTTCTTCTCTGACTCTTTGGTGCCTGCTTCCTTTCTTTCTGAGTCTTTTTTTTATTTAGACTCCACATTAGATACCAGGCTTAAGAAAGCTATTTTTCTGACTCCTTTCACTGTTGCCTAGCTTTTTGACTAAGCTAATGTCTGACTTCCTTACTCTATCGGACTCAGACCCTCTTTTCCTAACTCTTTTCTCTCTGATTTTGGCTCTCTGAATTCTTTTATCTGGCTCCTGTCTGTTGCTTTTTTTGGACTCATGTTTTATCGTTATCTTGAGTGTCTGATTCTGATTTCTCTTATTTCTTGCTGTTCTCATCCTTCCTTCCTTCATTTCAGACTCCTTTTTATCCATCTCCTGGCTTTTTGACTCTGATTCCTTCCTCTCTAACTCTTTGGTGTCCGATTCCTTTCTTTTGGACCACTTTAATTTAGACTTCTCACTAGATACCCGGCTTAAGACTTCTACTTTCTGATTCCTTCCACCGTTGCCTTCTTTTCTTACTCCATTTAAGCTAATGCCTAGCTCTGAGTACTTGCTCTCTGAATCTTCTCTCTGTGGCTCCTGTGTTTTTTAGACCCCTTTCCCCTTTTTTCTTCGATTTCGTCTTCATTTTGTGTGACTTTAGGCTTTCTGGCCCCAGTTTCTCTGACTCCTTCTCATCTGATTCCTTCTTTGCAGGAATCTGTCCGAGACTTGTGTTCACCTGTTTTCATCCTTACGCTCTGACTTTTGACATGCTCAGCTGTCTGTCTTGTATTTTCCTGAATCTTTCTTGTCTGATTCCCTCAATGTGGACTTCTTTCAGATGCCTTTTTTGACTCTTGTTTGACTCAGTCTTTTTTGTCTGATGCCTCCTGATTCCTTTATCTCTGACTCCTTTTATGATTGCTGTCAGCTCTAACCAGTGCTGCGGAAGTTACTTTTAAAAAGTAGTGTTTGCTTGTTTCTCCTTAAAAAAAAGTAACTCATGACTTTACTTAGTCACCCTCTATGAAAAGTAGCTTTTCATGTTACTCGTTGCTTTTACGTTTATTTTACATTCCACAACTTTGGGCAGGACCCCATATCTGTTCCTAAATGTGAAGGCCTACAAAAAGTTCTACTACAGAGAACATAACAGTGGTTTCTTTTGTGCTCTTTGTTTTACAAAATCATGTCACATACCCTGTGGAATGAGATCTCCTGCCCAGTGTTTCCACATTTTGCTTCTGTAGGAAGCAACCTTTTTGATAAAAAATAAGCCCAAAATAAGCAACCTCCAGCTATTTCCTTTCCTAATGTGATATATTATTTTTTAAAAAGAGAAATCTACATAAAGTGTGTTAATTTTCGTCTACATTACGTTTCAATATCGCGGTTCAAAGCTTCTATCTAAAAAAAGAACGTTGCTTATAATAACCAGACCTGGCAACTTTGGCTCTGGAGCTTGCGCCATGTGCGTGAGTGTGTTTGGGGGCGTGCGCCATAACCAGGAAACAAGGAAGTGGACAAACTGCCTACCGCTCTCATGTTTTATTTTATTATTGGGAGCTGGGAGATAATCAGGGCGATTCACACAGACAGAAGAGCCCCAAAAAAGCAACTTCACATTTAGAGACAAACAAAAAAAAAGAAGCGCAAAACCCGCGGCTGTGACTCAAGAGATTTGCGACCTTTAGAAGCTAATTGTAGGAGCCTAAATAGAGTTTTATGTTATAGGAAGATGATTTATTTTGAAGAATTGTATGTTTAGTGTGTTTATTGTAAAAGGTGGATTGAAATAGTTTTTGATTGCTACTTCGTGTAAAGTGATTTATTTATTTATTTTGATATTCTCAAGGAAGTACATGTGTGCTAGGGGAACGTTGATAATTACAGAGTGGAGTCAGACAGTTTTTTGACCTCCTGATTACCTTTCTTGTCCTTGTTTGTCTTTTACACCTTTTGCCTGTGATTTTGTGGAATCTGTGTTTTGAATTTGGATTACCAAGTAAACGGTCAGGCGTCATCTTGTGGATTGGTTTTTTGTTACGTCGGTGGAGTTTTTACAGACCGGAGCGTCAAGCTGTTGGCTGCACAACTTAGGACCTACACTAATAATGTGCAGACTTGGCAACACTGCTCGTGTTTATGGGGGCAGCTGAGTATTTTTTTTATCTTCTTTTTTTTTTCTTTCTTGTTTTTCTGAACTCTTTTATTCTTTTTCTTCTTCATTCTTCAGTTTTTTCTGACTTTCTTTATTCTTTTCTTCTTTCCTCTAATTTCCTTCTGTTTCCTCTTTTATCTCCTTTTCTTGCTCAATCCTGACTTTCTGACTTTTTTCTTGTTTCTTGCTACTTGCTTTTTTCTTTTTTTCTTGTTTTTTTCTTACTTCTTCTCCGCCTTTTTCTTTTCTGTTCTGACTTTCTTTTGTTTTTTCGTGATGCATTCTTTTCTTTCTTCATTTTTTTTCTTCTCTCTCTTCTGTGTCTTTTCTTCTGACTCCTGCTTCCTGACTCATACTGTCTTTTTCATTCCATGATTAGCTTTTGACTCCTTTTTTTCTAAGTATTTTTCATGGACAAGAGTTGTGAAATGAGTCATACCATGAGGTTAAGATTTCTTTTGAGTTTCTTCTTTATTAAGTCATATTGGGCATTCAAAGGCACAGCAGTGTCCATATTTGCATTAATTCTAAAATCAGGTACACACTGCTTTAGTAGTATCCTATTGCTGCCCCATTATAGTATCACATCTGTGGTGAGATTAACAGAATTGCTATTTCAAAGTGTAATGCATTCATTTTGGACCCTTTTCTCTCTGCAAATATGTTGATGCCGATAGCCATAAATAGCATGTTTCAGCTATTGTGAACTGTTAAGCCAAACTTAAGAAGTATTCTAAAATGTGTATGCAATTTGTGCTTAATACTACCATAAAAGCAAATGTAAATGACAAAGTCCACACAGAGTCAAATTCAGTCGTATCAGCAGAAGTTTTTGATTAAATAGACGTTTTGGCTGCCCCTAAACTGCCCCTTTTGAAAACCAGTCCAAGATCGGATGAATCAGAAAAGCCTACCTTGAGTTTCCATGTGCAAGGAATTCAGATAGCGTTGGAAACTATGTTGTCATAGCCCTACCTCTCCATCATACCACGTGAACCCTGACAAAGACAGAAACAAGTTAGTGGACTACAGTGTCTTATTCATGCTACAGAAGCTACTGAGCTTGTTTCGACTTTTACATCAAAATCTTCTGCTCTGCTATGATCACTATGAACAATAATAGTGTACAGAGAAAAGCATAAACTAAACCAGTGCTTGCTGACATTTCTTGTCTTGTGACGTGCACCATGACTTCTTTGCTGGTGTTATGGCCCTTTTCCATTAGCCCTACTCTACTATACTCAACTCTACCCGGCTCTACTCTACTCGCCTTGTGTTGCTTTTCCATTAGCCCCAGTCGCCTGCCCAACGGGGTGCAGTGTCATTGTAAACAGCTGAGCGGCACTGTGGTGATGTCATTTTGAGCGCAACACAACAATCTGTGGCTTTTTGTCACAAACCGAGTAAAAAAGGAAAGCAGAAGAAGGCTGCAGGTGGCAAGAAGAAATACCCCTTGAGAAGCACAGGAGAGTTTTGGAAGCTGTACAACAGAATGAAGCCAAGGACGAGAGCAATCGAGCTGCAAAGAAAAGATGTATGGGGGTAAGCTAATGGTAGCTGCCGCTAGCATGCTAGGTCGTCCCGCTCATGACTCATCGATGACGACATTGTCTGACCAATCAGTAGCCGGCAGTCGGTGACGTCATCCTTTAGTATCGACTCTGCTCGCTTGGAACCAGAGCAGAGTAGGTACTAAACTAGCTTGTTTTAGGAGGTACCAGGCTAGTGGAAACACGCTGCAAATCGAGTAGGGCCGAGTAGAGTAGGGCCAAGGCGTGCTAGTGGAAAAGGGCCATTCGTGTCTGTCTGCAGCAGCATTACAGCGCCACTTACAGGCCTGCCATATGTCCTACAGTGTTTTCCTGTGTTTGCATAACTTGACACATACTGTATTATGAAAAATACACCCTCACTGAGAACATTTTGAAAATGAAAACATTTTCCTCTCCGCGTGGACCGAGCCTATATTGCTTTATATATTTTGCAACTTTTATTGCAATGTTCCAATTTTTTCAAATCTTTTAAATACGTTTTAGATCTGCACTTAACTCTGACTAAATCAGTCAAAATAAATCAGTTAAACTTTATTTTTAAGCACACTTCATACAAAGTCTGCATAGTGTCTTACATAAAATAAATAAATATAAATTATACAATGATATGAATACTATGAATACAATGATAATACTAAGCCCCACCCACCCTCACTATCCACATACAGCACACACCCTCACTTACACAACTGCACACACAAAAAAACAGAAAGAGGAGGTTCTACCAGAAAACAGAATTAGAGGGCTGTGGAAATGTAGCCTTGCAGAGCAGACGGACCTGCCTGATTCTGAAATCATGCATATTTTCAAAATGGAACTGTCCATCTGGCGTGTCAGGTTAGTGGAAATGCCATCTTGAATTAAACAGAAGGAAACACAGGAACTAAGATTTAAGTGACGATAAAAATTCATGATAAGGAATAAGATAAAACATAAACAAATAAATAAAATGAAATTTAAATAAATAATATGGTAAAATGAGATAGCCAAAAACCAAATGCGTAATAAAATCTACTAAAGTAGGACAATGAAAATAAAACTGATGATCAGAATAAAATTCTGAACAGTTATTCCAAGCTGAAATGGAGAAATAAGAGAGATTAAGAGGGTTTTAATAAATATATGATAGGATTAGACAATAATAATAACAAAGTCAATCAGTTAAAGCATGACTAAAAAGAAAGTCTTGAGTTTGCCTTAAAATCCAAAAGTCTGCAGAGTTTCAAACTTGAGCACCAACTGTATTTAAAATTGTAAATTCATTTTTTTAGGCTTTACACACTTGATGATTTGACCATGTGACAGCACTAAATGTTCTCACACGTAACAGGACAGCACCTCAAAATCTTCTGGGTGTTATTATTGGGTTAAATAAATGTTTCTTGAATGGTTTCTCCTCCTGAAAGCTGGAAACAAACATGATTTTCTCATGATTGGAACAGTTAAGGTAAAATGTATTTGGCAAACCTGTGCCCCATTTGAATAGTTCACAGTCAACATGTATGATGGGAGTTGTGATGCTTTCTGAACCTCAGATTTCTTTTGCTTCATCAGATTGTTACAGTGAAGCTCCCTAGCCTTCCCCTCACAGTCTAAACCCCTTCAGGGCATCTTTCTAAGTATATTTGGTAGAGCGATGAAGCCAAATACCTCCTCAGCGTGGATCAGGACGACCATAGAGAGGCAATGCTGTTGGTTTATTGAGGATAAAAGTGAGACAGTTGGAGCAGGAAAAGCTCTTTGGTGCTGTATTTTAAGCCATCTTGTATCTTTTTGGCACTTCAGTTGCTGGCCTGGGAGCCCGGCAGAGACAACGACATCTTCATGGTGACTGTTGGACCCAACTTCCAGGACAACGTCCACGTGGGCTTCGTGCTCGGCCTGAAGAAGTTCACAGAGTACTACACCTCGGTCTTGTGCTTCACCACACCTGGAGACGGCCCCCGCAGCCCGCCCCGAGTGCTGAGGACACACGAGGACAGTGAGTGACTCTTCTGCAGCACTTTTCTCTCTCCTCTGGTGGCAAAGGGGCCGCGAGAGTCTCACAGTAACACGTCCTCCAGGCTAGATCTATTATTCATGCTGTAGCAAGTTTTGGAGAGGTGCTAATGACTCGGAGTGTGTTCTGCATCCAGCCAGGATCATCAGAAGTGGGACACGGTTTCCTCAGAGATTATCAGAGAAAAACTTCATTTTCATCAAAACGTTTTGCTCACAATTTACTCAATTTGTAGATGATGTAGAAACCGTATTAAAAGCCAACATCTCAGCACATCAGCAGTAAACATCACTATATGCATAATGGTGCTTATTCTGTCTGGTTTTGCTTATTAATCTGCTTCCTCTCCATCCAGCACCCGGTCCTGTGGGTCATTTGAGTTTCACAGAAATCTTGGACACCTCCCTAAAAGTGAGCTGGAGTGAGCCTGGCGAGAAGAACGGTGTTTTAACAGGTACACTGCTTCACATGTTTTAAAAATCAAAAAGGAAAGGCTTGAAAACAGGATTAAAGCTTTGGCCAGAATGTCAGGGTGAATGTTTTTATTTGTTACATTAAAGACCAGGGCCATTAAGCATTCAAAACACATAAAACAACATGATTTCATGATTACTGCTGACTGAAATAGGGTATAAAAAACATAATTCATCACCTGTTTATCTAAAAGTAGGCTGTGTCTTATTAGTACACTTTAGTGTCCTGGCCCCAAGTGTAGCTTATAGAGCTCAATCCAGTCCAAAAGTGTTGTGAGTTGAACATAGAAGAAGATTGAAAAAGTTACATTTGAAAGTGAAATTTCAATGTTGGCTCTTGAATTTAAAATAAAAAAGTAAACACTAAATTTAATTTAAAAAAATAAGAAGCCCAAGGAGCTGCAGAGAGGGAGTCTTTGAGAAATTTGTGTTCTTGAATGTTTGGAGGCTCTGTCAGGATAAGGATGGCAATATTTCAAGAAAATGTTCTTTGCCTCTGTTTGGTTTGTTGAAATATCCTGGATTAAGATTAGAATGTTTTAACCCTTTAACACCTTTAGTATCATGTTTGATACATGATTTTATGATACCGCTATCTAATCAACATGAACATCAAATAAAAAGAAAACATTTGAATACAATCATCTAAATGATAAAAATGTTCTCAAATGGAGTATTAGTTGCCAAAAAACACATAATTTATCAAATAAGATAGAAAAAAATGTTAATTTTTCACAAAATTTTTGTTTTTTTTAGCTTTCAGTTGAAAGTGAAATAAACATTTCAGCTCCAAACTAGAAAAGCACTAAAAAAGCGCAGACCTCTGCCAACGCACAGTCCTCACCCATATTGTGATTTTTACCATGAATATTAGTCCTACCTTTATTTCATAAAAATATTCAGATTCCTTGACCATGGAAACATACTATAAGCAGTTGGATTCATAATGATATCTATTTTAGTTTAGTAGTTATTCGTGAAAATCACATTTCACATTTCACATTGCAATAACATAACCTCCTTGGCGGAGGTAAACATTAGAATTTTTTCTGGCTATAAATCGTGTTTTCAGGCACAAACTTTGTTTATGGATAGACCTCTTTAGATTTATTTTGAAGCCTGAAATTTAGTGTGAAAGCCATTTATTTTTTCTAGTGCTTTTGGTTTGCCCTTTCTCAACCTTATTTTGTAAATTTATGTCCTTATAACTTTAATTTCAAACAATTTAAATATGGTTTTATTTATGTTGGTTCCCTTTTAAATATATTTTCTTTCTCATTATCGTCACTGGGACTATACTCACTTCCAAATGCATGAACATCATAATTTGATGCTGTGGCATCATTTAACATGAGTAACCGACATTGTAACAACATTTATTGGTCAGGAAAGAGAAAACACGTCATAGCGCTCCTTTAATGTTTCATGCATCGAGATGTTTACTGGAAACATTCTAGAAATTCGCAAGCCCAAATGGTGTCAATGAATCCTTATAAATTCCCATACCTAGTCAAAATGACTGAACTACTGAATACAAGTGAGAGCTGTCCAAAGCTTCATCTGTTTGTATGACAAAAGCACACAACCTCTGCACAAAAATAAACTTTTGAACTCCTTTCCTAAAACATTGCACTGAAACAAAGAGCGTTGTCTCCTCTTTGTAGTGATGCCAAATGAAAGTGTCTCAAATGTGCCTCTCTCTGAAACACAGCTCAAGTCTTTAAGCAGAGATAAGGCACGTTTGCTAAAAAGCAAAGCCATAAAACCATCACACTGTGCAAAACAGCGATAAAACAAAAAACGCTTCTGTCTCCACTATAGAAACAAACAGAGCTGCTCCTCCTCGGGGACGCCATTAAATCTGTTGCTTCTACAAACGTACCTGCAGAAAACAGATATTTCACTTTTGGTTATGTTTTGAATCCCGTTAGTGTCCCCAGCAGTCACAAATATGATACTAGAAATTATAAGAACAGAATAAGAGGGATTCTTTCTTCCTTGTCCAGGGATTAAAACACAAAATGTCCTAATTAAGTATCCTCTCTGGGAGCTTTTGTTCTGTCGTAACAGTTTACTCAACTTTATTCAAAGACAAAAGCACAAAAGCCCACCAGTGGCATTACAATGCAGCTGTTTATAGAGGGTGAGATTTCCTGGCATATTGTAAAGTGTTCTTCTAAAACATTTTGATACGCTCCACACTCCCAGGAGACAAACACTGACATGCTTTGTGAAATTATTGATTTGGCGAGAAATGCTGCCTAATGCCTTATGCAATCACATGAAAAGAGCTGCCGGCCAAGGAGCAAATTGCATTAACTTTGAGAGGGTAAGTGTGTGAGCCGATGTGTGCGGAGAGGTATAATCAACGCCTGATTTCATTTGCTGTATTAAATTTTTGATGGAAGTTAATTTAATAGTTCTGTTAGTTTTCACCCTGCAGCATTTCAGGTGCTATTGTCGTCCGAGTGCTGTCGAATTTATCCTCCGAGGCTTCTCTGCCGTCAATATGTCTGTGTTCGCTTCGCAGGTTACCGCATATCGTGGGAGGAGTACAACCGGACCAACACCAGAGTCACCCACTACCTCCCCAATGTGACGCTAGAGTACAGGGTCACCGGGCTCACTGCTCTCACCACCTACACCATCGAAGTGGCAGGGATGACCTCCAAAGGCCAGGGCCAGCTGTCCTCCTCAACCATCTCCTCCGGGGTCCCTCCAGGTCAGTGACCTCACTACTGGAACAAGTGCTGCAGTGGTTTAAAGTTTTCAACAGCTCGTTCGAACAAAGAAAGTGAACGCATAGTTGTTCTGAATTTAAAAAATGAGGAGAAATCCCCACCTGTCTGATGTCCACTGCATATGGAAGGGAATAGATCTACAGGAGTAATCTGTCTTCCAGCTCATAGTCTTCAACCCCGTTATGGGTCCTATTGGTACTAGTAAAGTGCTTAAAGGGATACCCCAACTTATTTTATTTATTTATTTATTTTTGTTTCTTGTGTCACTCCTGAATCCATGACAAGCAGATAGACACCATTCTTTTGACTGTGCGTGCAGAGCTTGCCCACAGCTAATTAGCTTAGCTCAAACACATGGACTCAGTGGGAAGTGTTTGCCTGCCTTTGCCTACAGTCATCACATAAACTCTTTAACAAATCTAAATGGTCCTGTGTGATTGTTTTGACTCATTTATACCAATTTATGGTTTGTTTTCTATCTTTAGACTAAGATTAGAACTTGATGTAATTTTTTTAAAGAAATACATACAAAACTTACCCAACACAGAGCTTGTTGACAAACCTACCAGCATATCTGCGGTGATTTGCACATGCGCCCTTAGTCTGAAAATAGATAACATCACATAATGCAATAGAAAAACTGAGTCACAACAAGCACACAGGACCATTCTTAATTGTTGAGGAGTTTATCTGATGACTGAGGGCAGAGGTCGGCTCACACTTCCCACCTAGTCCCAGTGTTTGAGCTAAGCTAATTAGCAGTGGGCAAGCTCTGCCCATCTCTTCCTTGTTTCTGGACGTACAGTCAAAAGATTGGTGCCTATCTGCTTGTCATAGACTAAGGACTAAGGCAAGACACTAAAGACAAGAATAAATGATGTATTCCGTTAAGGTTCAAAAATCAAAGCAAAAGAGAAAGGGACAAATTAACTCAAAGTCATCCAAAAAATCAAGTTGAAATTATAATATTTGATATTAGAATAAAGCCAGGGTAAAAAAAATTGAGACTTGAATAAATAAATAAATATGCATGTGCAAATATTGCGACAGCTTGTTCAGCTCAGTTACAGCAGAAAGAACAATTTGTATCATTTAGTTTGACACCTTGGGACTAAAAACCTTGGGACTAAAAACCTTGGTCCGCGGAAGAAGCTGAAAGTTCCAGACGGTGGGAATCAGTTGAAACTGAGTAAGCTATGGGTGGACATTAGCTCAGTTGGTAGAGCGTCCGCCCATGTACGGGGACTTCCAAACCCCAGCAGCGGCAGTAGGTTCGAATCCCGGCCACAGCCCTTTGCTGCATGTCTTCCCCCCTCTCTTCACCCGCTTTCCTGCCATTCTCCAGCTGGCCTATCAATAAAGGCCACAAAAAGCCCGAAAAAATAACTTAAAAAAAAAAAAAAAAACTGAGTAAGCTATCTACTACTGGTTACTGCACAGGGAAGATGGATAATAACCCAACATGCTGTTCCAAATATTTCACTAATCCATCTTGGAGACAGCCCATAGAAAGTGCTTAGGGAGGGCTGAACTTCTCAGAAGCATATCCAGCAGGTGATTGGAAGATTGTTCCGTCATTCAACAACTATTGTGGACCTATCAGATAAGGCAGTAGGCGGGCACTTCTGTCTTAATGAACGGGAGCCACTTGGTAAGACAAACTCTTGTCATGACATGTCAGAAGTGGAACGAAAACATCCCAAAAATAGAGACGTTTGTGGTGCTGATCTTTTTTTCATTTAAAAAAGAAATGGGTTCTAGATCTGATAAAATTGAAGCTATTATCATCCTTGCTAATCCCTGTACGTGCAGTCAATTCCTGCTGTTGTCTCGCTTGTAGCTCATTCCTCTTCCTCATCTAAAGGGTGCTGATTGGGCCCTGCCACTTTCACCTGCTCGCAGTTGTTGTAGATTGGAGCTTAACAAGATGGAGCTACCTGGTTAGGGACTCGACAGTGGGAAGAGGGTCAAGAGTTAGGTCATCTCCGAGTTACCTGTGTTCCAGTTACAAAGTCAGAAAAAACTTGCCGATCTGGCAGGCTGTTGTTAGCCATTGTGTTAGCCGTTGTTATTATGCCCTGTGTTCTAAGTCATAAATACCACATGAAGAATTGAACAGTACTGTGTAAATGGCTGGTTTAGTGCCATAAACTCAACTCAGAAGTGCAAATAAACAGAGTATTACAGGAGCTTAATAACGGTTTATACTGGGGGCAGCCATTATTGATTGTAAACTCGGGGGTGGTTCCTAATAGGAACTCCCGACCTCGGGGGCGATCCGGTTGAAATTTCCCACTCGGAACTCGGAAATCCCAACTACCCAGCACAACTGGAATGCAGCAATTGAAACAGGCCGATCCAGCTGCTGTGCAAGGTTAAATGAAAGAAAGGTAAATCTGTTTTCAGTAGCTCCTTAAAAGGGAAAGATCATGTAGATCTGTCTTACAGCATCAAACCAGCATTAAACCGTCTTTTTATCATGAGAAAAATACTCTTGACATTCACTTGTTGAAAAGTTAAAACAAAGAAAGCAGGTCCAGCTCCAAAAAAATACTGGGACCTACATTTCCCATAATGCAACTCAGTCTGCAATTAAAGCCCTCTGTAGCACTCACCGTCTCCACTCTATGGTGCAGACTTCCTGTTAACGGTTTTCTAATAGCTGTGAGCCTTTACTGCACCTTCCCCTGCTGCATGTTTCACATTAAACTCCGTGCACACACTCCACGCCACCTGGTGCCAGAAACAATAAAACACAAACCTCAGTCACCTCAGCTGGGATGGGACCCAAAAAAGGGAAAAACCAACGAACAACCAATTCACATCTGCCCGACATCGGCGAAATAACACCTCCCGTGAGAGCTTTATACATAATTACAATGTTTAATGATTTCATATTTGCAAAATTGTGCAATAGAAATACACTACCCATGTCAATTTGCAGAGTGGCGTTCAGGGGCTGTGCATCTATGCAACCTGTGAAATGAAAGGAGGGCTGAACCGCAGTTACCAGCCCAGCGTGGTGATTACTTTCATTGTATATGTGTGAAGAAAATGCGTACATTGTAGCCAAAAAGCTCCCTCATCACACTCAGTAATCAGCCGTGATGATGATTTAGAGGCAATTTTGCTAAACAGAAGTTTTACCGTCAGAGCTGGAAGGCCCATTTGGCAATATAGACAAATGCTAAGGGTGCTGTGGCCTCTGGGGGGCGCCACAAAATTGAGTAAAAATTCAGCTACAGTATAATTATACACTAGTTCTATTAAATCTTACATTGGAAAAGCTTGCATTGATTCAAATGTAAAGCAAATGCCCAATTAATAGAACCGCAGATGATTATACCAAATAAGTCTATGTAGTTTTTTTTTTGTTTTTGCATGTAGTTGTAGGTGTAAACGGAGTTATGTGTAAAGTTATTGTGTACATACTGTGTGGTTATTAAATTGTTTGATGTGATGGTTGTCTAATAATGTATTGCTATTATTATTATTACCTCTCTTATCTGCAGGATTTTATTTTGCAATAAGGGTATTTATATTTTTTTACAGTTTTTTTTTTGTTTAGCCTGTTAATTGGGTATCATGTTATTTTATAAATCAAATACACTGTTAAAAACTTTGCGATTCAGTTTCTTTTGTAAGCGTATGTAAATCACCATGGAGGGGGGCGCCGTATAAAATCTTGCCTAGGGCACAATATTGGCTCTGTTTACTGCTCATTATTGCAAATAGCTAATCAGCCAATCACATGACAGTATAAAGTATGTAGGCATGTAGACATGATTAAAATCAGCGTGCTGAAGTTCAAACTGAGCATCAGAATGAGGGAAAAACGTGATTTAAGTGACCTTGATTTAGGCATGTTAGTTGTTGCCTGATGGAAACTGCTGGGATTTTCATGCACAACCACTAACAGAGAATGGTCCAAAAACAGTCCAGTTTTTGTCACTGTCCCAAAATGAAAATGCTTTGCTAATTCCAGGGGCCAGAGTGCTTTAAGATTATTGGAAAGCAACAGCGATTGAAGTAACCCTTTTTTAAAACCAAGGTATTGCAGAGGGCCATTCCTGAACAGACAACAGGTTAAATGTTGAAGCACATGGGCTACAGCAGCCAAAGACCACACCAGATGCTAGTCCAGTTAGTTGAGGACAGGAAAAAGAGGCTACAGACTCACCAAAAATGGACAAGTGAGGACTGGAGTAATTTAGGGTACTTGGCAGTCAGTGAAGTAGAGTGCTAGCAGTGCTACGCCTTTAAGGAGACTCCGCTCAGACTTCCAGTAAGGTACACTGCTGTTGACAAGTACAGTTATATCACTTAATTTTTTAAGTTTTATCTGAAAAAAGCCATGAAACTACAGTCAAATGTTTGCTTTACTTTCCAGGAAGTCTCTGTGTTTGGCCAAATTTATGATACACTGTGTTCTTTGCCTTTGTGCATTGATTCTACTCGCTGAATCTTGTTCTGAAGATTTTTTCTTCTGTATACTCCAGATCATAAAGGTAATCTACATCTAAAATACAAGTAACATCATCTCCACTTGAGTCAAAATCACTCATATTTGGTTCAGTATCGGGGTGAATCCCAATTCTAACCCTTCGCCCTTGTCTTACCCCTTAGCCCTTGGTTTGGCGCATTCGCGTCAAGTGTAGTGGTGTCCCAATTCTATGTATGGCTAATGGGAAGGGCTAAGACCAAGGGCTACACAGTCCTCGAAACCAAGGAGTAAGAGAATTTCCCATATACACCCCGCCCGCCGACACGAAGCAGAGCAGAGACCGAAGCAAGCGCTTACTTTTAAGTAATTATTTCATCATCAAGTAAATATTAATCATGTTTTTTCGGTGTTGGGCGCATTTTTAAATTTCTCGTAATAAGAGGCTAGCTTTCACAGCCGTGGCTACGGTTATTGTCGCATCTGCTTACGTCACAGTCTGTGAGCAGCTCTGGGTGATGAAGTAGCGGGAACCGAGTGGCGTCTGGTTTCTTAGCTGTGTGTTTCACCCCTTCACCTTGGCCCTTAAAACAAAGGGCTAAGGGGAAGGGGTGAGACGAAGGGGTAAGACGAAAGGGAAGGGCTAAGATGTAGAATAAAGATTCACCCTGTTTCCTCTGATGTTGTGCCTTCCTCCACCCAACTGATGCATTTTTAGTTCATTCAAAAAAGATTTGGGGAGTTATGATCCAGCTGTAACAAAGTTAGATAATATTGTTTAAACTCATTGTGAATATATCTGTGAGGCTATGAACATTTCTCCATCTTCTGATTGAATTTCCTGAATAAGTTTATTGGCCTCTTGACTTTTTATTTGCCATGCAAGTAGCTTGTCTCCAAATTCATAATAATGATATTTTGTCCTTGCCATGGCTGCCTCTGCTTTGTTTGTGCGTAAGATGTTGTATAACAGACATTTTTGGCTTATTGAATTGTATAGTTCCAATTTGTGTTTTGTTATGTAAGTGTTCATATTCGTGGATATCTTTATCTAATTTTACCAGCGTTGTCTTTTTCTCTCTGATTTTTTGGGCACTGTATGATAGAATGAAACTTCTTATAAATGCATTGTGAAATTTCAAAATGATTTTATGTGTTACAGAGTTTAAATTAGACTCTTATCTCCAGTTACAGCGATTATTTGCAATCATAGTTTTCCAGTAAAATATAATAGGATTGTGGTCTGATATTGTGGCTGCAAGTTAAGAACAACTTTTTGCCGTTAGTGGCATAAATCAATTCGAGAGTGTGAATTGTGAACATTTGAAAAAAAAAAAGTAAAACCCTTCTTATTTTGATGCACTTTACACCTTTATCCAAAGTCCTTTGGTGCTTTCTTAATAACTAATGCTGATTAAGTGGTTGACTTATCATCAGTTGAGCTTCAGTTCAGTACTAGGTTGAAGTCGCCGCCAGTGACACACAAGTCCTCTGATGTGCACAGCTTCATCTCCAGGTGATTATGAAAAAAGGAAACTCACCCTGGAGTAGAAATATAGGCTCGGAAAAGGTAATGCCTAATCCTACATCTGACCAACATATCTTCATGGCCTGTATGATTTTCCATACTTCCATACTTTCCATACCAAACAACAGATTTACATACTCAACGTTTATAATCAAACCCCCTCCCCAAGGCTCTTAAAAGCAAAAACATAAAAAATAATAAATACAGACACTGGATATGGTCTCCTTGTTAAACATTTACTAGTTAAATGGCAGATTTACTCATACAGGAAATTTATCAACAGAATCGATGTTTACATTAAAGGAAAAGTTCGGTTTCTACCGCTTTCACATTGTTTATAGAATGAAGTAGAACAATATACTCACCCAGAAGGCTTTCCTGATCCAAACAGTGCTTCGGGAGATATTTAGATCCAAAATCGAGCGGCGGACATCGGTATAATGGTAGCACATAGGACATACAGCGCCGCTCCTAAAACTGCATTAATCGTCCAAAAACTCATTAGTTTCCCCAATATTCCATCATGGTCCGCTCGGGCTACTCCTCCATTACAGTCTGTGTCGCCCCAGACATGTTTTTGTAACTGTGCCGACCTCTGAACTGAAGAAGAAGAATGTTTGCCTCCGCGCCTGCACAGTACTCTCTGGAGCGCTGCCTCCGTGTCCTCCTTTCTATGAGCTCCTCATCTGTAAACTCTGGCTCGAAACTGTAAGGACACCCATCATATTCAAAGTTCTCCTCCACAACATCTTCATCCGAGAGATATTCGTCCATTTTGCACAAAACTGGAAGAAGAAAGTCGTTGTGTAGCCGGCTGTTTTCCCCTGAAACAATGAGCCGTACTGCGCAGGCGCGGAGGCAAACATTCTTCTTCTTCAGTTCAGAGGTCACTACAGTCACACAACATGTCTGGAGTGACACTCTGTTGTGGAGGAGTAGCCCGAGCGGACCATGATGAAATATTGGGGAAACTAATGAGTTTTTGGACAATTAATGCAGTTTTAGAAGCAGCGCTGTATGCCCTATGTGCTACCATTATACCGACGTCCGCCGCTCAATTTTGGATCTAAATCTCCCGAAGCACTGTTTGCATCAGGAAAGCCTTCTGGGTGAGTATATTGTTCTACTTCATTCTATAAACAATGTGAAACCTGCAGGAACCGAACTTATCCTTTAAATCAGGTGATCATCCGTTACAACCAAAAATAAGTCCCTTTACATAATCTATGCAGGGACTCCAGGTTAAGGTATCATGGCTTGTTTTTATGTGAAACTCATGTTTTTGAATTATGTAAAATAACAGTACCCACCAACAGCAATATCCGTAGGGCAGTGGTGTCACACTGATCCAGTTAAGAGCCGCTGTGGCTGCTGTTTTTTTGTTCCACCCATGCAAGAAAAGACCTGATGCAAATTATTCAATCAACTGGACTACCTTTACACAGTTGATTTGTTGGATCAGGTGTGTTCTTGCTTGGTTGGAATGAAAACCTGCAGCCACAATAGGCCTTTACTGGATCAATTTGACACCTGTGCTGTAGGGGTAGTCTCAGCTTGTTCTCCTTAAAGTAGCGGCACTGCTGGGAGCAGTTTCAGCCGCTTCAATGACTATTGTCATGCAACCTAACTTTAAACGAAATATCCCTTTAAATATTGTTGCTAGCTATGTTTATCCCCTTGTGACCACAGTGTATCCATGTTTGGCGCCTTCGGGATGTGGTGGAATGAGAGATTGTCATGGATGTGCAGTTGATAAATCTGCAGCACCTTGCTGAATCTATGCTGCAAAGAACAAAAGTTGGTCCTTATAAAATGGCCATTGAGTGTGCAGGGAGGGTATTATTGACTGGGGCCTCTTAAGTAATAAATCAACCCCTGGTATTAACACATCAGCTTAGTAATTTGCACTTGGATAGAGGTGAATACACCTACATTTAAACCATCTTGGAATAATTGCCTTCTATACCCACAGGAGTGATATCATGTTTTTAATATCAGGCCACAGTCCAGCCTGCTACAATATGATGTTAATATCCTCTGCTAGAATTTATGTAAACTATATGTTATTGCAGGTTTTATGTTTATCTCAAGGGGGAAACATGGAGAATGATTTTTATATACACACAAACAAATTCTCTCTCATATAGTCCCCGAAAGTGGGAGTCGAAAATCCCTCGACAAACAAATAAAGAACTCGATTCATACACCAAAAAAACACCCTCCTGCTGTTCCTCCAATTTTGCCATTTTCAGATTTGTTTCCCCTCATGGATTTCCAAGGAATAATCCATTCTTATTGTTTACCCGGCTCAAGTGTAAACAGTAGGATATCAGATTGAATCATATCTCCAGATAACTGCGCTGTAATTGACATTCATGGTATTGTCTCTGCCTGTGTACTTTGTGTAAGCATCTTTTTTCCACCTTTAATCTGCTTTTGCTGTCTAAGCTGAAGTCAGAGGCGCAGGGTGGAGGAAGATGTTGTGTGTGTGGTATCTGTACGGCCACAAGAGGGAGCTATTGTAGGTGCATTTGCCCTCAGTGGAGTCTACAGACCTATGCACCTTGTGGAGTAGGCAACAAGATGGGAAACACTCAGAGAAGAGACATTTTTTGATTTCTGTTTGTCTTACTTGGTGTTTCTGCTTCCTCATAGAGCTGCCCGGCCCTCCCACAAACATGGCCATCACCAATATTGGCTCCCGCTCCGTCATCCTGCAGTTTAAACCAGGATATGATGGCAAAACCTCCATTTCCAGATGGCAGGTGGAGGCCCAGGTGATCCAGATTTATTGCTGTTTCGTTGCTTATTCCTGTATTTTAGATTATTCAACAAACATTTGGAGACTTAATACAAATCGTACTCATATTGATTTTTGTCATGGTCACAGGTGGGTGTTGTGGGAGAAAATGAAGATTGGGTGATGGTCCACCAGGTGTCTAATGAACCTGAAGCTCGCTCCTTAGAGGTGCCAGGCCTCAACCCGTACACCTTCTACAGGTAACACAAGGCAAACTACTTTTTCATGTCTGTTTCATTTATGATTTAGGTTTATTTATTCCACACTGCAAAAATGCAAACAGAAACAGCAAGTATGTTGTTGAAGTTTAGCAATCAGGGATGCATGATGTAGGATTTTTGAAAGCATCAGGTTTGTGGGCTGATATATAATGGCTACTGTTCATATCTACATTGACACTTAAAGGGTTAGTTCAGGTTTTTTGAAGTGGGATTGCTAGAGGCTGTGCCACCAATAAATATGAGTGCCAATCAGTGTTGGGAGTAAAGCATTACAAAAGTAATGTGATTACTATAATGCATTCCTTTTTACTTTAATGTGGTAATGTAAAGCATTACAAAAAACGGTTATATTTTACTCGATACAAATGTCAGTAATGCAAGTTACAATACATTTTTAATTTGACCCAAAGTGAATAGGTGTTTTTTGTTTGTTTAAATACAATTTCGCCAAATACTCTGTGAGATCAGCAGAGGAGAAAAGTCCTCTGCTAGGCCTAAAGTATCTCTAACACAATTTACCAGAATTTTACCTTTTGTCTGTTTATGTTATGATCGTTTCTTGGATTGTGCCATGAGCATCAATGTGGCTATAAAGTTCTACTGTTTTGGCCCTAAGCTGAACTACGTCAGATAGCCACCTCATCACCTTCCACTGGATGCATAATGAGCTTCTTGAGCATAATGAGCTACATTTAGAATGCCAAATCCATATTTCCTCTTATTTTGGCGAGTATAACTTAAAAGAAATGTGATAATCATGTAGTGCCTTTCATGTCAAATATAATAATATTATAATGTAACAAATTACTTTAAAATGACAGTAACAACTAATAAATTAATGCATTACATTTTTAAAGTAACTTGCCCAACACTGGTGCCAATTAAGAAACTTGCAAGCTTTGTACCGGGGAGGAGATACTGTATCCAGGGGGCAGACATGGTGCCACTGAAAGCCTTGTTAATAACCCACATATAGGTTAATCTACTAAAACAAAACTATGTTGGCTCAACAATACACCACAGTTAAATTCTTTACATTGTTTCTCTGACAAATTCCCTGTTTCTAGAACTGTTTTGTGATGCCGCAAAGGGTTACGTGTCCTTCCCCCAGCAACTCCCTTCATTAGATAAGATCAGAGTAAAGTGGTAGTCACTGGAGCACAAATAGATATAAATTGACTTGATGATTAAATATAGACATCAGGATGAACCTCTCTGCTGCAACAAAGCATTTTGCTGCAATGCCCATTTTACTGATCAGGACTACAACTCACGACAAGATTGTTTGATGGCTTACTGAAATTAATAAGCCTTGATGAAAGGTCCAGGAGAAGCCATGTTACTATGGCTGCGTTTACACGGCGCCGAAAACGGTCAAATCCGATGTTTTCATTGTGTTTTGGCCTTGCATTTACACTGAAACGCGTTGAAAATGGTAACTTTTGAAAACCAGGGTGAAAAGTTTCCAAAACGCTCTCCATGCAGCTCTATGTAAACCCGCATCAGAGCATTTCAGGGTGAAACACTGACGTCACCGCATGCCCAGTACTCTACCAGATGAAGGCTACGCGCTCATACCAGGAACAACAACAGTTTTGGCCGTTTGCCGAGTAACGTGTGAGCCTCTTACCGTGCTCGGTTTGTTATCCAATCAAAAATATCCAGATAGATTTGTTGTCCAAACTGATTTGTTGTCCAGAAAAGAAACTCCTGCCTATCTGTGCGTCTATTCGCCAATGTTGTTTGTTAAAAGTTTTTCTTCTTTGTATGTGTATTGTAGCAGTGCTGCCTCTCTGCATACCTACACCGCCATCTACTGAACCGGCATGCATACTACAGCGGGTCCATACGTTTCCAGCGCCATCGTATGAATGCAGAAGAATTAAAAAAAACGCAAAGGAAAGTCTTTGCGTCTTTAAGTCAGGAGTGTCCGTGTAAACGTAGCCTAAGTCGGTCTCAGTCGACAGCAATGGACCTTCGAATTTGTGGACATGTCTGTCCTGCTCCTCAGTTCTTCATCCCTCTTTCTACCTGTGACTCCATCTGCAAAAGTTCTTCCTCTGTGTACTCCTGATCATGTAGATATCCTCTCTTACCCACAATCGATTTAAAATTGGTCATTTTAGTTCATTTTTGGTGGAGTTGGTGTTTGTTGTTTCCTCTGATGGTGGAGGGATACATAACCCTACGACACAACATAGAAAACATGCAGGAGCTTTGTTGAGGAAAAGTTACATGCTGGAAAGATCTTACTGTATCATATTGTTTTTTTTTTTCACTTTTAATCTATAAGTGGGTTGATTACAAAGCTAACAGTGCTGCTTTGTATTGGCTACCATCCACTCCAAGATATTTCCCCTTTGGGACAAAGCTCACAAATAACTATATTGACACTCAAATTTACAAGTGCCATTGGCTTAAAAAAACCTGAAGTGGTGCTTTAAGTGCGATTTTAGAGTTAGTAGCAAACCAAACAAACATGTTTTCAGTCTGTGGGAAAGAAGCTGTGTTGGCAAAGGGAAGCAGTTCAGAGCAGTATTATGTTAGAAGTGGGGTAATAGAAATGAAGTTTTTGTAAGAGCCGGCTTGTGATCAAGTGCTGGATTAGTCCGACCTTCAGTATTCAGATTCCAAATTCATTTGAATTTTGGCCTTTTTGGGGGAATGTTTTGTTATTTATTAATTTGATATGTTAACAAGCTTGCCATGAAAATCTGGTGTTAGATTAGTTCAACAGTAATGCCTAAGTCACACATTCCCGTTTCTCATGGCGATGTGTGATCGCTATGATACAGGATGAAATGACTGTCTCACCCCTGGACACTCCCCGTAAATACACCATCATTAGCGCTTCTACAGCGCTTTGGGGGTGTTCGTCCCACTCCAGTTAGGTTAATACAGCGATATGACAAGGACTCCTTGAATTTTCATCCCGCTGACATGACGTCAGCACCGCTCGAGCTAAATAGGTCACGTAAGCCTCGACTGAACCCTGTCGCTTACGCTGTCCTGAACGGGACACAGTCGGGGCACAAACAGATACATCCTTGTCAGTCATCCTCATAAAGCTTTCAGGATTGAGCCACGATCAGCCCGACTGAGCTCCATACATGCCATGCTAATACCATTCACATTAGGACTGCAATAGGCTTCCATCCCGCTATACTGAGAGCGGTGATTCTCCACGACAGTTTTGAACAGTTCAAAACAGTCGGGACCCTTCCCCGTTCCCCGCTGTTCATCCACGACTATACAAGGCTGATCCAGACCAAGTAGCGCATGCACCACGACCAAAGCATGTTTTATCAGGATTATGACAATCGTGCACAATCGCCATGAGAAACAGGAATGTGTGACTGGGGCTTAACCACTTAATCTAAGAAGAGTTTGCTGTTTTCCTGAAAACTATAATACTCAAGGAAAATAGCGATCATTTTTGGCTACAGAAAGTGCTGATGTTGGATCAAAGTTGAGCTCTTTTTCAAATGTAGTTTCACATACAGATGCCACCATGGTGTCCAAAATTATTTCTTATCGGTCTTTTCAAATGCTTTTTAATGTCATGTAGAAAGATGCAACCAGTAGAAAAGTAATTCTCTAAGTTAAAGTGCTTATATTCTGTGATAACACTTTTAATGGGCATAACTCCTGCTGAAGTTTATTCATTTGCTGAACTCTAAACAAAAGGTTCAGGATGCGTCAGGTGAACATCGTGGGCACCAGTCCCCCCAGCCAGCCCTCCAGAAAAGTCCAGACGCTGCCCGCTCCTCCTGACATGGCCCCCGCCAACGTCACCCTGCGCACTGCCAGCGAGACTAGCCTCTGGTTACGATGGGTGGTGGGTAGAAATCAGCCTCCGCGGTGCAATACTAAATCTCTAACTCTCTTATAAAGTACTTTTTTTAACTCACTGATTCTTTTACACCCACCTTGCTCTGTCCTCATCCAGCCTTTACCTGAATGGGAATATAATGGAATAGCAGAGCAGGTGGGTTACAGGATCCAGTACTCCCGTGCTGGCTCACAGGGTCGAGGGCTGACCCACGTCATCGCTGACCGTCTGGAGAGAGAGTTCACCATCGAAGACCTGGAAGAGTGGACTGAGTATGAGGTCAGGGTTCAGGCGGTTAATGGTATTGGAATGGGGCCCTGGAGCACGCCGGTCAAAGGAAGGACAAGGGAGTCTGGTGAGTTTCAGACTGAGTTTAACACCCTAAGGGGGGAGATAGAGACTTTCTGATTATGCAAAGGATACAGACATGTTTGATAGTTTTGCAAAGTTCTTGTTGTTGAGTATTTAAAAGCCATTTGTCTTGTCTTAGAACAAATTCCACATTTGCAGCACTTGCTAATGTTCCGGGGCACATATCTTGAAAGTAATTGCAAAGTTGTCAAGGAAACTGTGGGCGAGAAATCCTTGTTTGTTCATTTGCTAGTGTAAAGGTTGACTGAAAACTAATGCCGCTAAAAAGGAGCTAAAGTTTTGTTGAGACACAAAATCTAAAACCAGATTGATGTTGCACAATTCAGATATGTTGCCAGTGATTTAAATGTATTGATCATAAAATACAGTTTTACTTTAGATATTATGAGGCTTTTACTTGAAACCTCTCAAGATTTTTCTGTTTATTTCTCAAATTCCCAAATAGTTTACAATTTGATATAATATTAGCTAATGCTATGCAGCGTACAGTTGCAAATGTTGCTAAACTTCCACAAGTTTTTACCACACATTTAAAAAAGTAAAAACCAAAAGTATGAAAGCCTTATCTCATCTGGTGATTTTGTCTACTTTGAGTCAAATCTGTCCATTGTCTTTTAACAAAGGGCATTTCTGCTAAGTTAAGTCATGGTATTTCCATTTTGCCATTTTGATTTTGCTTGTAGAAACATTAATTGGGGTTCGGCATTCGCCCTGTTGGTTGGGATTTGGTTTGAGAACTGGATAGTTTCCCTTCTGAATGGAATATTTCGTTTAAGTAGGGTTGTATTTTTTTTCAAATTGTAAATTTATCAGCCATTAATTTTGATTAGCTCTACCACTGTAAGGAGAAAACCTAGACTATGCATTGCTACAGATGGGGCCAAGAGTTTGGTCCAATTCACTTAATTTTGAGTAAACTATTCAAGCAGGGCTGAAATGATTGTTTAATGTACTTACGGTTACCTTTATACAATGCTTGACTTTTATGGTAGCAAGCCCCTTTGACCTTTTTTTGCTTTACTCCAGGCAGAGGACACATAGGCTATGCAATGTGCCAAAATAATTAAAGCAAATCTCATGCAACCCCAGTGTAAAAATACTTAACCATCCCTTTAAGTCCTCTCAATATAGAGTCAGCTAGGTAGCGAGCTAGCTTCCCTAAACTTTGCATTGGTGTGCTTGAGCAAGGCATCAAACTCACTTCACTTCAGGCTCTTGCACAGGCCTTTACTGTCTCTCCATTAATGACTGTCCATAGGAACCAGTTCATGTTTGTATTTCTGGTCTATGAGTATCTATCAACTTGGAGAACAGAGTGCTAAATTAGATTTGATCCAAAAGGTATATATTCTTCTTCTTTGTTGTCTTGTTGTTATATCTTCAAATGTATTTTGCATTATATTTTCTGGAAAACGGGGCCTTTATTAATCAAAACTAATTGATTTTGAGTAGAATTAACACAAATACACTTTGTAAGATGTGATTTTGTAAAGTGAACTTACTCAGAGCTGTCACTGCTATAATGACCCTTTTGTGTGCATTTTATGTCTAATTATTCATGTGCCATATCTTATAACATAATTCTTTATTTATTGAGTATATACTTGTTTTAAACAATATTCACACAACGTTGAAAAAAGGAGAAGCTCCCATTAAAATGACCTAGAAGTCCACAGCAGCCATTTCTGCACTGATATCACCCGCAACCCAGTTTAAGCTTAATGTGCTAGATTGCTAAAGTTCTCTTTAGTTTCCCCTTGGTAGTATTTCTTATAAAAAAAACTCCATAAGTTGACCAGTGTTTCGGGAAATATCACCCAAAGCAAACCATCACAACAAAGTAAAGGAGCTCTGGAATTAGCAGCAGCTTTGGAAATGAAAATAACCCCCTTGAAGACGAGTCAGATCCCTTGTCTTGCGCCATTTCTGGTGTCACACATACTTCATAAGTCCTGGTCCCCTTTGTTTTACATTTAGGATGCTGAGTGCTGAAAACAATAGATTATGTTTGCTTGCTTAAATATGTAAATCAATTATTAGTGCTGCAAGTGCATCAAAAACAGTGCGCTTACAAAGTTTAAACTCATGAACAGATATATTTTAGGAGATCAAATCAGGTTATATTTTTATCTTCCGTAACAGCCAATAAGTCCTCAGATTAAGTTTATGCAAATGTATTTTACCTCCATTCCTCTTATTCACCAGCATCTTACCAAGAGATGATTAAGCCTGATTAGTCATTACAACGTGGACCAAAAATATACATCTGAACAATTTCTTTGCTAAAATTCTATCCTCTCTCCCTCAGGTCTTTCAGTTATTTATATCTGTTTACAGGGATGAGTAAAGAAGCCACAAAATGAGGGATTATTATATAAAAGTTTTTTGATGAAAGCCTAAGCTTTGAGCCACAAACACAGTAACAGTATTTGCATTGATCTCCTCTGCACTTTATAAAAGTTTAGTTTTAGTTATATCTCTCCAGAGTTTCTGTATTAGAAGATGTATTAAAGGTATAAATCATACACGAAGGGCTTACAACTTGGCATATTTTGTATTTATTGTGAATCTCTTTATCCCTATTTAAGGTTAAAACCTTCTCCCTCTGTGCCTCAGCCCTCACATTTCTCACCAGACGCCGGCTAGTGAGGAATGGAAGAGGTGAAGAAAGGAGTCTGAGGAAATTGAGAACACATGTAGTCCAATGAGGAATTCCTGTGCTCCTTTTTTCCACTCACTGCAGCAGATTCTTAGGAATCAGCGCATTATGTCCAGGGATGAGTGCCAGCGAAGAGAAAAAAAAGGCCTGTTGACTCATTTTTCTTCTTCTGCAGGCGTCTAGGATACACCAGAATATGAGACTCTACGTGCAGGAATACATGATAAAACCACAGTGGATCCTTCAAAGTTCATTTCTGTCTAATACGAATTAATTTCAGAACAAAATGCAAACAAAGGACTATTGAGGCTGAATGTTTTCGCCTCTGTGCTCTCTTTGTCCCTCAGTTCCCTCCTGTGGACCCACAAATGTGTCGGCCTTTGCTACCACATCCAGCAGCATCCTGGTTCGCTGGTTTGAGGTCCCTGAGCCGGACAGGAACGGGCTCATTCTGGGTTATAAGGTCTCATTTTATGCCACTTCTCATTAATGATAAAGTCAGGGATCTTACGTGATGCCCAAGTTAATTTGATTTTACCTCCTCTCTGCTAGGTGGTGTATAAAGAGAAGGACTCAGACAGTATGGTCCACTTCTGGACAGTGGAGGGAAACGCCACCCACAGTGTCCAGCTGAGTGGTCTGGGGAAATATGTGCTGTATGAGATACAAGTGCTGGCTTTCACACGCATCGGAGACGGACGGCCAAGTTCTCCCCCCATCCTGGAGAGGACTCTTGATGATGGTGAGAACACAGGATGAGGCAGTTGCCAGAATCACAAATTAACTGCATTTTTTCAGCAACATGATACAATACAAAGCAAAACAATATGAAATGATACTGTATGATTGAGGTTGCATCAAGTTGGTGCTTGCATTCAGTTGTGTGCAATAAGATACAGTCAAATGCCCCTATTTTTACATTGACTTAATATCTATTTTATGCATTCAGATACCAACTGATAATCCTTAAATCTTTGTTTGTACATGTTATAATGCTTGCTTAAAACTGCTGTGTATTGAATACATCAGCCAACAAACTGAGGTTTTCTGGGATGCTTTCATCCAGACTGCTAGCATCATGCAGACTCAACAAGCACTGACTCACATTAAATTGCGGCACTTCTACTGATACGATCTGACTGGAGCCCTCCAACTTGCCCTCTAGTCAGTCAAGAGATCATCAGTGTCTGGTTCTACACAGACACTGACAACAGACAAAAGTGTCTTAACTTTTGTCACATATCAACAGTCCCCTTCCATGGCCATTAATAAATTGAAAATTAGCCCTTGTTGTCCGCATGTTCCGCTTTTTCCTTACACTCAGTTACTACAGGACGAGGCTGTACAGAACAAAACAATTCAGTGCTTTATATTATTATCCTCTTAAAATAAAACATTTAATAGGCTCTTACGCCAATTATACTGAAGACTTCCAGCAGTTATGTGGAACTTTTCCATAAATTTTTGCAGCCTCTGTATGCAAAATTTCATATCTCGTGTTAAGTTGATTGAGCTTGATTGAACATTTTTAATCTAGGCCAAGACAAGTGAAATACTGTCATAACACCGTTTTCTTTTAATTATTTTGTGCTTTTATCAGTTTTGTTTTGTTTATTTAAAAGTGTTAGCCTCAACTTTACGTATATGGCTTGAAAGGGAAAAACATATCATGAAATTATTCTTTTTAGCCCCGTCTTAAAATACTTTAATATATACTCAAGTCATAAATTGTCTCTATAGAAACTGTTTTGTTATTTATATTCTATATTCTATTCCTAAATATGTATGATTGAACTGTATATTAATAAATGGCTCAAGACCTGGCTGTTTAAATCCAGATACTATCATCCAAAGTAGCATTTCCATTTATGAAGGCTTTAGTTATTAATTTCATAAGTATTGTTGCACACATAATCTCTTTACCCTGTTGATAAACTGGGAGCATGATAAAGCTTTGTACCAGGACCAACAGTAATGTTACCTAGTGAGCCAGATAAGTCCATGATGACCTCCGTGGACTGTAAAAGCTGAGATTATGCTGTATTTCCTAAATTAAATGGCCATATGTTGCGCCTGTCTAGAATAAAAAGGTGATTCATGGGTCATACAAACTACAGACTTTTTTATAGGACAGTTTTATGTCCAGGTAAAAACTCCTGTTGGTAGGTTTAATTCACTCCTGATTTGTAAAAGCATCATCACACATGCTTTGTTTCATGCAGTTCCAGGACCTCCAGTGGGTATCCTGTTCCCTGAAGTGCGGACCACATCAGTCCGGCTGATTTGGCAGTCCCCATCGCAGCCCAATGGGATTATCCTTGGTTTGTAGTTAAAGCTTTCAGTCTTACTCCTCAGGCTATTCCATTCTGAAACTTTATGACAACATTTAAGAAGCTATTTGAGAAATATCTATCTTTTCTCTGTAGTAAAACTTAAAGACCTAGAAACTATAAAACACTGCACATTCAGGCTTCTATATTTGGATTTAATGCAGCGTGAAACCCAAAGGTGTGCATCCTGATGACTCCCAACATACGTTTATGATGTTTTCCTTCTTGATGGACCACACACATCTTGTTATTTCCTGTCACTGGATCAGAGCACTTGAGTCTCTTGTAAAATAATCAGGTGTTTCCATGTGAGCATTTGATTCATTATACATCTGTCGGATCATTTATTTCAAACTGTACAGCATGTCAGACCCACACGGTAACGAGCAGGAGCAGATGCAAGGGGGATTGTTTTAGAAAAGATAAAGCTGTATGTCCCACAGTTTGCTCTTTCTTATATTATTAGGAGAAGCAACACAAACAACAAATGGTTTAACATGTTTCCCTGCCAAGATTGAAATTGAAATAGGGCTCATTTTGACTGTCAGTAAGATTATCTATCTGTTCCTTTTCCTCTCCAGCTTACCAGATCACATACCACCTCAACTCCACCAATAGCAATGCGGCAACTGTAGATGTCTTAAACCCGAGTGCTCGCCAATACACGGTGACCAACCTCAAGCCCGAGTCCATTTACGTGTTCCGCATCACAGCGCAGACCAGGAAGGGCTGGGGAGAGGCGGCTGAGGCGCTGGTTGTCACCACAGAGAAACGAGGTAACCATGTTTTACCACAAGCATCTTGTATTTTAAGTCAAAACTAAAGTTTCAGATTGTAGGATATAATCATAGAACTTGATACAGTAAGACAGTATTGTCATTTTATGAGAACTAAGTACACTAGTGCTAAATACCAACATAACAGCAGTGGAGCAAAGCTTAATAAAGGTATAATAACAATAAAAACGAGCTGATAAAGCATATAACATCACTACATTAACTATAAAAGCACTGGCACTGTGCTGATATAAGGTACAACAACGCTGTTACAGCTTTTAAAAGGCACATCACGTATAACAGAACAAATTGAAAGTATAACAGCGTGTGTCATGGACTAATATATGATAATAGCATTTGGAAAGCACTTACATTGTGTATAGTTTATAACAGCATTTTGAACACTGCAGATACGGACTTCAACAACACTGACACGGTTCTTTTGTCAAAGCATAAAAGTATTGTACCGGCACTGATTGAAAGCATAGCAGCATTGGCGAAGAACTAATCCAGAGTATAGCAGCATTTATTAAAAGTAAAGAAGCTCTAGTTTACAGTGTAAAAGCTTAAAGAGAGAGATATAACAGCACAGAGAAAAGGGTAAAGTAGAGTAAAACAGAACTACTTAGGGTTCAGCAACACTGGAAAAGAGCTCTTATACAGCATAACAGCACTGATTAAGAGAATGTTAGAACTGGTAAAATGTTTATTTAGAGAACACATGTACTGGGCAGCAGCCATAAAGAGTATGTTTGCACATTTAAAGATATTATATAGAGTATAATGGAACTTCCCAGGATGCCCACCTTGCTATTTGTCTTTGACTCCACCAGTCTCATGAAACGTGATCCTGACACCAAATAATGCTGCCACCCTGAATATCAGAACACCAGTTTCCAGTTGGAGGGATTTTGGAGCATTTTTGGGTTACTCCCCACGTGTCGAGCTGTGTTGCTTGTTCCACAAATGCATGATCCTTACAAGTTATGCCTTTATGTAATGATGACTAATCAGGCTTTCCAACAAAATTAAATACAAGACCAATTGGTATCATTAAAGAGGAGAAATGATCAACAGAAAAAAAAATGTTTCAGCAAAACAGATAACAGATAACAGTTTATCAGAAGTGTTTAAGGGCACAGAAGCACTTCAAAAGAGCTAAGATGGAGAACAACACCACAGTATATCTGTGCTGGGATGCCACTATTTTTGAGTTCAACAACACTGGAGCAGCACCTAAATAGTGTTTAATAGGACTGGTTTATAGTGTAACTGAACCTTGACAGTGCCAACACAAGAATTAATAGCACTGGAATGATGAAGAGCTAAAGCAGCGCTGGCAAAGAACTACTACAAAGAATTAAAAGACTGATTTATGCAGCAGCATTGGACCAATCCTGACACTGAGAATGACAAGAATGGGATAGCTGATAGAAGGTATTACATCTTTTTATATGTAAGGTAAACGGCCCTTGAAGAATGGATTTGGAGCAGAGCAGCAGTGGCCAGAGTTTAGCAGCTCAGGGATAGGGTTTCAAGACATTATCATGAATTTTCACACCCACAGTAACCCACTTTATGACTGATAATTGTCACATGTACTGCTGAGATACTAAAAATGAGCCTTTAAAACACAATCTTGTTTTCTTGTTGTTTACAAGATGTTTAACTTTTAAGTAACAATGAAATGATTTGTTGTAATGAACGAAGAGTCGGGACACGCACAACCCAATCCTGAGAGCAGACACAGGTGTGTGATCTCGGTAATGAAACGACTTGTACGGAGCGCTGCCGAGCCTTGCTCTCACTCAATTCCAGTTAACAGTCCAGATAGCAGATGTGTTTCCTGAAGGAGTGTTCGTGCCCTGTGGGTGTTTGTCTGAAGCGCTCTGATGCAGTTGTACGAGTGAATTAGTCCATCTGCCTCCCTCAGGGCATGTAGTGGATTGTTTATTCTGCAACTTCCATTTTCGGTGTTCTTTTCATTTATCATAATCCTTCATTTTGTGTATTATTGCCCATGGAAATCATTTACGAGTATCCTTTTTACTACAATTTTGTACCCTCTCATTACATCTGTCTTTAATATTCAATCAGTCAGTTACATCTTTGTACGCCTGTGTTTATCTTTCCAGCACGTCCCCAACCCACAAGCCGACCAGTAGTTTATCAAAAAGATGTCCAGGCCCGCCAGGTTCTGCTGTCATGGGAGCCAGGCAGTGACGGCCTCTCTCCTGTGCGCTACTACACTGTCCAGCTAAGAGAGCTTCCAGAGAACAACTGGACAGTCCACTCTGCTTCTGTCAACCATGAGTCCTCCTCCTACATTGTGTCCAGGTAATCTGTGCTTTCGAGGCTTGAACACAGCAATATGCTTTATTTATGATCAATAGAAAGTGTTTGAGAATGGACAGAACCTTTTAAAGCATCCAGCAGGTGATTAGATGATTATTCCGTCATGTTAGTACGGGTAAATCATATCATGTTGTCGGCGGGCACTACTGCTGCGGTGCATAGTACAATACGTGAGCTACGTTGGAGAACAAACTCTAACCAAAACATTTCAGAAGAGGAGCACAAATATCCTTTCTATCAAAAAATGCTTTCAATGTTTATTTTTTTATTTCATTCATTTATTTGATTAGGACAGTGCACATCAATCAACAATTTCGTTATGCACGTCATTGTAAATATGCCGGAATTAGCACATAGCTAAATTTCATCCGTTGTCCTAAGACAGGTGATCAAACAGAAAAAACAAATTAGAATAACACTTTCCACAAGACAGTAAACGAAAAAACACAGTTATAACAAATAAGATCGACACAATGTGTAAACAACAGATAACTCACAATCTATCTAAAAACAGGAGACATCAGAGCTCTCAGTAGCAGCATCAGCAGTATCGGAGGAGGAGATGTTTATCGTTTTCATACCTCCACCAAGGAGGTTATGTATTTACCAGCATATATTTGTTAGGGGTGTAACAAAATGGTCAACTCACGAAACGATACGAAATATGAAACAGGGCTCACGATACGAAATAAAGATTATAGAAAATCCCCAACAGTAGGAAGTTGTGCAAAAATCTAATTTTATTTTTTTTCTTCATAATGCAGACAAGCAAAAAAATTGCTGCAACAGTACAAAATAAATGCTCTTTGAAAAAAAAATGACTTTTTTTCCCCTTATTTAGACTACAGTGCAAATACAAACATAAAATCTCAATAAAAAGTGCTTTGCAGTTGTAACAATCATGATTAGTACATTCTTGAATGAAAAGGAAAACAAATAGCAGTCCTCAGAGCTGCAGTTTAGACCTATAAATGTCTGAACTGTGAACTATAATATTTAGCCTATAACAGTGCATATACTTCTGATCTTCAAGTATGATCAAATTCTGTCAACTGAACAGTAGATGCAAAAATCAAATATTGTTTTTTATGCAGACTTACACAAACACAGTTGGTAGTTGTACTTCCAGCTCAAAGGCTTAAAGAATTTTTAAACTACTCATAGTTTACAAGCTCATAACTGGAACATATTTCTTTTTAGTGTTATGTCTCATCCAACTGTGGCATACGAAATTCCAAGGTTAATAGACCTCCCCAATATGGCACCCTTGGCTGCTACTCTGGATGCCTTCCTGTTTACAGCACATTCCTTTTGTTGCAGCTCATGTTTTCCTATTTGTTCTCTTTAGATTTGGAGGATAACACTAAATGAAACCATATATCTCTATCACAGTCCCACTGCTGCGTTCACCTAAATCTTGCTTACTGTTGCAGGAATTGCAAATCAACAATATCCTCACACATCATGCTTCCAGGGTGTAATAGTCTGCTTGAGAACATAAATAAATGGTATAAATTGAGAGAAATAAAGCAGATGCAGCAGTCAGCACTTGAGTCTCTGTTAAGTTGAAATTTGTTCTTTGTAGTGTGCCCCACAAACTTGTAGCTCCCACAGTGAGACTATATTTCTCTTTTGATGTCAGGGACTTTAAAAGGTTTAAGCTCGACTGTGGTGGTTTTTCATCAGGTCTGATGTGCTTTTCTCTGCTTCCATCCCCTAAGGCTGAAGCCGTTCACGTCCTACCAGTTCAGAGTGAAAGCCACCAATGACATCGGGGACAGCGAGTACAGCGAGGAAAGTGAGGCGATCACAACTCTACAGGATGGTAAGAACAACGTAATGAGAAGATTCAGCGCACAGCGTAAATATTTGATGAGCAGATTTTCTTCATCTTAAAGCAACGCTTTTGAGAGATAGACTTATTTGCTTTTTTGATGAGTTAGAATTGAAGATTGGAACCACTCTCATCCTTGTTTGGTAAACACTGGGCCACAGCTAGGAGCCTATTAGCTTTTATTAGCATAAAGACTTGAAAGAAGTGAAAACAGCGAGGATTACTCTGTTGGAAGCTTCCACAAAAACAGCATGTAGCACATTAAAAGCCTACAAATTAAGGTTTTTTTCACTAGGTCAAACTGTAGAGAAGAAAGTTGTGTTTTATTCTGTGGGAGGTAATTTGCAGAATTAATTCCATGGCTGCTTCCTTACGAATCTCTTCACTATGTCCAACAGTTCTTTAATCTGATGCTATTCTCAGTGTGGGATCTTAAAATCAAAAAGATCATGTAGTATTGCCTTGTCTGTTGTAACTCAAATTAATGAATATACAGTATGACCAAGGCCTTATTTTTACTGCTTTCAAACTAAACTGATAGGGGAAACAGGTCAAATCAAGAAAAGCCGCATTATAAAATCAAACAGTGTACGTAACATTCTAATAGTTAATTATAACACACAGTCTATAACAAGCCAAGATTTACAGTTAAATTACTCCCCCAGCAAAACTTGTTTTCCTCTCATCCAGCAATGTGAACAAAATATCCTTGTAGTTCTGACTGTGATGATATTTTTGGCTCAATTACCCATCAACAGCGATACATCAACCAAGGCATGATACGTTATGTTTGACAGGTTAAAAAAAGATAGCATTTTGATTAAACAAACAAGTAAAGCCCCTTTTTAAAAAAAGGTAGAGAATGTTTTGAGCAGTATATCAGCTCTTATTTGCTTGTGCAATTAATTTAATCACTAAAAGCGAGAACAGCCTGCTATTAATTATGTAACCAAGAAATGGATAGCTAATGTTAGCTAACTACTACAACAGACATTGATTGATAGTCCTCAAAGTTCTCAGAGTTTGTAGTTTTAACAGAGAAGATGTGTTTTACTTAGAAAAAGTAATGCTAAACAATATATGTATATTATAAATGATGCACAACTTCACTGAGAGTTTTAAGGTTAGCAGGACCATGAACTGAGATGACCAAAAACATTGACATTTATTGTTTAACAAAGATCAAGTGATTGAAAAGTGAAGTTAGGTCAAAATGAGAGAACAGGCTAAACTTAAAAAAACAATGTAACCAAGTGCCATGATAAGCTAATGTTAGCATTCAGCCAATTACTAGCTTGCATTGCTATATGTGTATGATATGAAGGGGAGGGGTTATATATAATGCATAACTTTAAGGTAGATCTGTAAACAAGGAAAGTCATATTTTTGTAGTTATTAGCTGTGGTAGTAATGGTCGGTTATGCTAGTATGCTAGTTTGACACCTGTTAAAAAATACAAAATATTTCCCAAACCAAAGAAGACAGGGCTTTATTTTAGATATAGCCTACAATATACTGTAGGTAATTTCAGCTCATATTAGAATGTAACCATAACTAGCTAACATACAAGAATAAGAAAAATAGACAATATGTGTGATAGCTAAAGCTTCAGCAGATTGACAGCTTTAATTTCAAATGTTATTACTTGAGACCATAAAACTAAATGATTCCATATTGTTGCTTATTGATTATTAGAGAAATAATAGTGATTGAAAGGCAATAATACATTAACCAGTGAGTGGCTAGCACTGCCGGCCACTTCAGGCAGAATAATGGGAAAGGCTTTCATGCCCCACTTTCAGTAGCTGTCACCTACAAGCAAACTAGAAGATGATATATTTCCACTTTCCAGGTAGACTATATTCAGTGCTTCTTTATTTTACAGTATGACAGTTCAAGCTAGTAGCTTTATTAGCTTTTGGTTGCTTTACATTGAAAAATAGCCCCTAAAGTTACCAATTTCTTTTTTTGTTTGTCATGATTTATGCCTCCATGTCTTTCAAGTTTTTACAAAGAACTGTTATTAATTGGCCCATTTATGCAGAAATTATATTAAATAATTTTTTAGATGTTGTTGTAGCAAATGCACTGCATGAAAATCCATTTGTAATAGCATAGTTATTTTTAGGTCCTCTAATAACACTTGCTCCTTTGTACCCCCGTGAAAAGGGTTTAATGTCTGCATGAATTAGCCTATTGTTATGATGCAGACGCTGCTGGCGAAGGCTGCAGGTTACATCATGTGTGCACCATCTGCAGTTACCATGAGTCTAGCGGGAACCGCGGAGGCCTCGCCAAGATCTGCCCAGTGGTTCTTCAACAAAACTAAACAAATGTTCTGTCTAAATATCTCTTCCAAAATGCTGTATTTTTTGCTCATCCCTCAATGGCTTCTTTGTTTTAGCTGTTGTGTGTCGATGCTCCATGAATGCCACTGCGCATGGATGGATTTAGCATCTTTGAATTGTGCACATTTTCAGGTCAATTAAGCTCATTTATCTCACTTTTTATCGCCTCAGCGCCCGATGAAGCACCCACCATTCTCTCCGTCACGCCGCACACAACGACATCAGTGCTCATCCGCTGGAAGGTAAGAGGACACAGTGTCCCTTTTTTTCCTTTTCTTGTCCCACATTGTTTGCTGAATTTATGAAAGACTGAGAAATTGGCTCTGATGAGAGACCGCAGAGCAGGCCTGTACTTACAAACTGGATGCTACACACTTACACACACCCTCAGTGCTTACTCACACTCACACCTGAATTAACAGACCGTAAAGAGGAAAAAAACAGGAGGCTCTGAGCCACAATTTCACTTTTATGGAGAACACTTGTAGAGCTTATAAGTACTTGTTTTCCTGCCTCCGGCCTCCCTCTGTCATCTTCAACCATGGGGGATTTCTTCATATGACTCACCTTACCGTAATCCTCTCAGATGAAACTTAAGTTGGAGACAAACACACAGCGATTAAGTGGGATTATCACAGTGCAGAAACATACAGCTAAAACGCCGATTAAGGCAAAATTAGCAATTTACCAACCTCATTAAAAGTGAAACTAGGTCATGAGAAATATTCACAGCTATTTCTGGGCCTCAGTTCTGCCGACATCTGCTAGATCAGACTTGAAACTTTTTTTTTTCCTCGCTCTCGCTCTTTTAGCCCCCCTCTGAGGAGAAGATCAATGGGATCTTGCTGGGCTTCAGGATTCGATACCGTGAGCTGCTGTATGACCGTCTCCGCAGTTACTCCAGTCACGCCGTTCACAACAGTGCATCCACCTGGGCTGAGCTGACAGGTTAGGAGACACTTTTATCTATTACACTGTTTATCAATGATCCTTCACACAAAAATAAGTAATATCCTCTTAAAGCTGCATTCAGTAATACAGTTAGACTAATATGTGAGCTAACAACAAATTACTGTCTCATATTTCCAAAAAAAAAGCATTTTAAGGATTCATTCTCCAGTTGAGGAAGTTTATGAAAAGAAAAGGCTTAAATATGCAGATTAAGGGGCAAAAATGGAAGAGCAAGGGTGTAAAGTTAGGGTTTTCCCAGTAGAGATGGAGGTTTCACTGTTCGATCAGAAGCCAGGTGCAGGGTCTACAAATGACTAAAGAAGCTGTCAGATTTATGGCTAATTCTAATGTCAGTAAATGCTGGTTAGCGGAGGTTAGTAAGAGCGAGGGCATTCAACTATGTGAAGCTTGCATGTACAGAGCCTGAGTGGAGATGATAATGCTATTTGGCCTGTGATGGCCATGTGGTAGGGTAGGTCAGGTAAAAACCATACCTGATAACACTGGCAGTGATGTCCTGGCTCCTGCTTCTTATTAGTCTACTTATTGGGTTGGATGCTCTTTAAGAGGTGTTAAGGTAGGAGCTGCCTGGAGCTTGCATGTACGGAGCCTGAGCCAGTTGAAGTGGACCATGTTGAGGCAACAGAGCTATTTGAAGGATTATGTAACTCTTACGGTGCATTCACTGAGTGCTTACTCTTCAATAAAGCACATGTAGTAGTTAGTTTCTTTCAAAATAAGATGCTACAGCTTAATCTCTAACCATTTATTTAGTACTAGTGTTTTTGTTAGTGTAAAGCTTGCCTCATCTGAAGGAAGATTCCAAACTAAGGCAACCTAAGCAACTTAACTAATCAAGCCAGTTTGTTTGGCAGCTATGTTTTGCCCACTGAAGGGTGGTGCACAAACACCTATATCTCACAAAATAGTGTATAATGCTTTCTTTGTGTGATTTTCCTGTTTATGATAGTATCAAGCAGAAGTACATTGGTTGATGTCCCATGCTAATTGTTAGCAAATGCCTCTCGCACCACTTGCAATTAACATCATAATACAAGTTCATCTCAAAAACATACCACATGTGACATTTTTATTGGATGATTTACAAGGTGCGCAGTGTTGGAAAGTGTTACTCCCACCTGATAGAGCTCTTTTGTGCACAGGTCAACAAAGTAAGTACCAGGACCTCTTCACTTCCATCTTTATGATGCCAAAAGCTACCTGAAACATCTTTCTCCCTGGATAGGCCAGTGTGACGTTCAACCATTGATTCATTTGTAGTTTAAGTCTTTTGGCCCAATGCAGAACAGAGATTGGCTCAGAGCAGGGCTGAATTGATCAATTACCTCACAGCAGACCAGCCAATCGGAAAAAAAACTATTCCCTCATGTGGAAAGGGGCACTGAAGTATGAAGTAGGGGCACAGAGCATCTAAGACAGACTGAGGATTCAGCTAGATCAGAGGAACTCAGTCTGCAAAAACTAGGTGGATTTGTGGACATTAATGATTGTGAGTATACTCTGGTAGGCCTTAAAAATGAATGTAGAGGGCTTTTTAAGAACCTCGGCAGCATCTTAGTTTAACCAGATGTACCAGATGGACTATTTCACATTTCTTTGGGATATATTTCAAGTCCATCTGAGCAACATCCTGAAAGTGATTGGGAGGTCAAAACCTTTTAAGAAAAACTGGAAAATGAGTGAACAAATGTAGTTACTTTCACATTAATTATGTCCCAGTCTCTTCTGTCTTGATGTACATCTAACCCAAAGTTCCTGGCTACAGCCTTTTTGTCCCTAAGCTACCAAATGCTGATAAGTATGGTCTTTTTTGGAGGACAGTCGTTTAAGCTTGAAAGACTTCAAGATGGATCTGATGGCATGAACAAATTTGGCAAGTTTAGCTGCTCTGGAACGTTATGACCATTTAGCTAATTAAGCAAAATATGAGAAGCACAGAGATGCAGGAGTTATTGCAAGTGCCGCACATTAAGAGGGTTGCTAGTCCATTCCTGAATAGGTCAGGAACTTTCTGTGTGGCGTTCACATATTCTCCCGTGCATGTCTCTTGACACTTTTGCTTCCTACCACAGACCAAAAACATGCTCATTAGGTATGAGTGCAAATGGCTGTCTGTCTCTCTATGTGGCCCTCTACTTGGCTGGTGACAGGTTCAGGATGTACACCAACCCTCAACCAAGTTAGGCTCCAGCCGCCATGACCCCAAATGTTGTAAGCGGTTTAGATAATGGATGGATCGAAGATAAAGGAATATATTTGAACATTAATAACATTTCAGGAGGTACATGTGTAAAAACAGCTTTTCATTCACAGTTAAATCTCAAAATTTTTAGTGGATTAGTGGCATTTCTAAACCTGGAGTTTATAACCACAAATCAGAAATGTTCATTTTGTAATTCAGATGGAGGTACTCAAATTTGAAAAGGTTATTCCAGGACAAATTCAGTGGTAAACTTCATAAACCAATCATGGGCTGAAACAGGCAGGTACCAATTTACCATTCAGACGCACTTTGTTTTGATTTTCAGGCAATTATCAGGTTCTGTTCCTGCTCGGTCCTTATGAGTCAGCACTATTGTCTCCATCCGAAGGAGACTCTCATCCAGTCCCACTCTCTTCCCAACATCTCCCCGCTGGTCTTGACACTTATCAGCAAAACATTTCATCTTGTGATCACCAGCTATCAGCTACAAGCTGTTATTAGGTTTACTCAGGAGCTGCTCTGGTTCTGCAGCTCGTTGTAACTCAGCCTGTAATTTAACTCCTGTTGAGTCATTGTGGGGCTCACTTGCCGAGCTCTGATTACTGTGATTGTGTTGGTTTTTACAACAACAGTGATGCCCTTTTAAACTAAAAAATATTAGCTTTTACACACTAATGCTACTGTTTGTCTAATTCCACCTCTTTTTTTTTATCGTCTCTCTTCCGTAGCCCCTTATAGCATCCGAAATGTGAGCGAACCAACAGTGACTCAGTATGAACTGGACAGTAAGTTCTTCAGTTTCTTTATTGCTCAGAAAACACACATTCTCATGCATACAAAGCTCTGTCCCTTGGATTTCACAACATCGTGTTCCAAGTGCCCTGCTGTTCTAAACAGTGATATAGGCAGAGGCCAGAGTGTTGACCAAATTCTCACATTTGGCTGCTTAAACTCACATCCCAGTGGTCCAAGCGCTTCCATCTAGCTCCATGGAGGCACTCTGTATACGGAAATTCTTGGACTCTGAGTGCACAGGCTCACACAGTCCAGCATACTTCTTGGTGTGCTCATGTCAGCTTATTCTGAGCGATGCTGCAAAAGCAGATGGTCACATATTTCCACTGTAATTACAGTATAGAGAAAATTATAAGCGTTCATATCCTAGTTGGAGTTTTCTTTGGGTGGTTTGGACACCACTGATAGACTTTAATATTGGGGATTTAATTTTTAAAAAGTCACATTCTTGTGTTAAATACATGCCCTAACTTTATGGTTATGGTTGTTTGCCTCTGTTGCAGAGCTGAGTAAACACAAGCGCTATGAGATCCGTATGAGTGTATTCAACGCTGTGGGTGAGGGGCCCAACAGCCCACCGCAGGAGGTGTTTGTAGGAGAAGCAGGTATGTATGCACACTTCCTGTCTCTGTAATCAACACAGTCCTTAGAGCAAAACAAAATGACCACCCTCAGTGTAAGTGCACAATTCTGCAACCAAGGTTTGTCTGGATTTCTCCTGATAGAAAATAAAAATTCAAGAAAAGTATAAATCAAAAGTTCATTTAATAAGTCAGACTTCTTCTGCATAGCATTTTTCCATAAAAACAATGCAACACAAAATGCTTTTCATGAAACAAAGTGATGTAGAAGGTAAAAAAATGTATGAAAATGTAAGACCCCCAATTTTAGAAACCACAATCCAAATCGAGGTTAAGGTTTTATTTGTCACTATTTCATTAAAACTCAAATTTATAAAGAAAATGATTTTTTTTTTTGTTTTCAGCATGATTTTTTTTTAATCTCTTTTCTATCTTTTGTTATTTATTTTTCATAAAGTGCTTAATTGCTTTTAACAATTCAATGGATACCATTTACCGTATAAAAGAAAAAGATGGTTTGTAAATGTCCAGCCCTGAAAAACGTAACTAAAGTACCAAAATATCCTGGATTATTTCCATCTGTTTAAATCTATTTGGACCTATGACCAGTGATGGACAAGTTCTTAAAAAAATTGTCGATAATTTCTTATAATTCATGGCCCAAAAAATAAGGAAAATAACCATTTACTGTATAAAAGAAAAATATGGTTTGTAAATTCCCAGCCCTGAAAAACATAACTAAAGTACCAAAATAACCTGGATTATTTCCGTCTGTTTAAATCTATTTCGACCTATGGCCAGCGTTGGACAAGTTGTCCGTAATTTCTTATCACTAATGGCCCAACAAAAAGAAAGAAAATAACCATATGTATAAATTTGTTTCAAAGGTAACCATATACTTGTCAATTTGTTTTATAAACAAATTTACAGTACGAATGAAAGTAAGACTATAGACTAGTCTTTCTATCTTTTATGGACACAGTGAAAGGACAGCAGTTCGGTTTGGAGAGGCACTTAACTGTCAATCAGAAGGTAGAGGGTTAGACCACAGCCCTGGTTGTCACATGACAGTGTGTCCTCGGGCAGGACACTTAACCCCAAATTAGCAGGTTTAAATAGGTCAAAGACAAGGACATCCTTCATTTCTGTTTTCACAAGTTCATGCCTTGTGGCTCTCTCGATGATAGAGCTGCCATGACAGAACACGACAGGTTTGTAGTTGTCCTGAAACACTGACTGTTTCAGCGCCAGCAACTGTAACATGCTTTGTTTGTAACTTGTGCAGAAAACCGGGAAAACCGTTATTCAGAGTTTTTAATAGTTTGGGAAAATTAGTCCATACAACACAACACTTTATTTGAAAGAGCTCTTAGTCCAAAACAACCAGAGCTGAAGCCAGCGGAGGTGGGCAGAGCTAACAGCGCATCTCTGAACTCAGTCATTTGTTTGTTTGTTTGTTGGTTGGACTGGAACCCAGGCCGGCAGAAGCAGGTCCATGGACCATGACTGACCGCCCATTACTCCACCAAACAAGCATCCCCGTTTGCTGAGTATTTTTAATCAAACAATCCTTTTTTGGTGATAGAAGTGGCAACCCTGGCGGTTAACTACACCAGTACAGAAGTGCAAAAACTGCAGTTCCCTGAGTGTCCACTTGAGGCCAGATCAAAAAAGTGTGAGAGTCCTGTTAACAATCATGCTGAAATGCTTATTTTTACTACACATATACACATATTAAAATTAACAGTGTTTCAGATCTGACCAAAAGCGGGCACTGCTTTTTGGACGGAAAATAAATGCCCATCTTCACTGCACTCGCTTCTACTTTAAAGTTAGCTTGTTAAACTATTTACACTATTTACGTTCATGTTGTATATAGTCTATAGAAATGACTCAAGGTGTAAATCATCTCACATGCATCAAGAGCATATCTCTGTAGAGTTGTTTGAAATCTGTGAAACAGATGCAGCAACATGTCCTTGTGTTTTAATTGGTATTTTAATACTTTGGTGGCTTTCCTCAGTGCCGACAGCCCCACCACAGAGGGTTGCCATTCAGACAGCGACAGCCACCCAGCTGGATGTGACTTGGGACCCTCCCCCTCAGGATGCACAGAATGGTGACATCCAAGGATACAAGGTATTACTCATTTACCTTTAAGGCCAACAGTTTTGTCCTCTGTGTTAACCAACATATGTAAATGTAGGGACTTTATCTCCTCAGTGTTGATCAGAATCAAATGAACAGTGATAGACTTTTTAAACTAACACTGTTCTCCAGAGAGGCTTTTAATAAATATTTAATCTCGTCCTCAAGAAAACATTTACAGGAAATAAGATGGAGTCTCTTCCCTTCAGGGAGTCTGAAATGAGACAGATTTCACAGAAGCAGAAGTCTCTGTTCTCCAGAGGCTTTAGTAAATGTTATACATTAATATTTATTTATGCTCCTTGTATTCCTCGTAGGTTTACTTCTGGGAGTTCCAGCGTAAGAACGAGACGGAGCGCCTAAGGACTTTGTTCATGCCAGAGGGAGGGGTGAAGCTCAAGAACCTGACCAGTTACACCACCTATATGATCAGTGTGGCCCCTTTTAATGCAGCAGGGGATGGACCCCGGAGCCCACCGACAAGAGGGCGCACTCAGCAAGCAGGTTTGTAAATCTGACCGGTCTTTAATTCAAGCGACAAGATAGAGAATTGCACCACAACATATTCAAGAAGAAGAAGTCATTGATTTTTCGAGCTGTAGAGTTGGCCACAATGAGAAGTTGTCATTTTCCCTTCCTATACTGTCTGCACACTTATAAAAACCCCGCAAAGACACTACATGAAGACTGAATGAGAATACACATTTGCTTTTTGTATGAGCAAGCACAGCAAGTACATCCTACTTAAAAACTAGGTTTTAACACTTCACTCGTACTACATGAGTCTGTTTTAAACCCTAAAAATCACGTTTTTCAAATTTAACACACCATTAACGACAGTAAATTTGTGTGTTGTGCAACATCCAACATGCCAACTATGTTGACAGGTCCACCATTTTCTTTAATTCAAACAGACGGGGAGACTATGGGTTTTCTATCTATCTATCTATCTATCTATCTATCTATCTATCTATCTATCTATCTATCTATCTATCTATCTATCTATCTATCTATCTATCTATCTATCTATCTATACAATCCATCCATCCATCCATCCATCCACAGATCATTCAATCAATCAACCAACCAACCAGCCAACCAACCAACTAACCAACAAACCTATCCGTCTATCTATCTATCTGTCTGTCTGTCTGTCTGTCTGTCTGTCTGTCTGTCTGTCTATCTATCTATCTATCTATCTATACAATAAAGCCATCCCTCCATCCATCCATCCATCCATCCATCCATCCATCCATCCATCCATCCATCCATCCATCCATCCATCCATCTATCTATCTATCTATCTATCTATCTATCTATCTATCTATCTATCTATCTATCTATCTATCTATCTATCTATCTATCTATCTATCCATCCATCCATCCATCCATCCATCCATCCATCCATCCATCCATCCATCCATCCATCCATCCATCCATCCATCCATCCACCCCCAGCCATTACTGATATCGTAATGCATTGATGTAAACCAACAAATCTATCTATCTATCTATCTATCTACTATCTATCTATCTATCTATGCTGCTCTTCACTTTTAGTGTATTTAAGTCAATCTATCTATCTATCTATCTATCTATCTATCATCTATCTATCACTGGATTCACACCTAGTCAGAGCAAGAATGACCTTCTGAGCAGCAGAGATGGGAGACACTGACGGCTTTTCTTAACAGCCAGACACAAAACAAGAGTAAACTGCAAGAATGTTGGTACTTGAAGAAAATATTGCAATATAATTTGTAAATGAGACCTTGTGACAAAGTGAATATGGCAGAAAATGTGAATGATTGATGGTATTTGCTGCTGTAATCAAAATGTCATTATTTATTTAACTGTTTAAGGGGCCAATTCAAAATGGGTAGCGGGCCGCATTTTGCCCTCATGCCATTGTTTGGACACCCAGTGAACAAACAAATTCATGCTATGTCTTTCCATTATATGCCAGTAAGATGTCCTCAGTATTTCCACCTTTTATTGTCATGTAAGATACTGGGGAGGACTTGTCCAGTGTCCTGCATCTGTAACTTTTATAAGACTTAAACACAGAGGTTCTTTCTTTTGAGCTTCCAATCCCAAGCCTCAAATAAAGAAAGTAGCTGCTGTGAGAATATGCTAAATACTTTGAACAGTCAGCACAACTGCAATCAAGCAACACTTGAAAACAAACATTTCACTTGGTAATGAGTAAACACATGATGGAGAGCTACTGAGAATAAGATGACAAGCTCAAGATGAATGAGCTGAAGGGGGGACATGACTAAAGCAGACAAATCACAGTTTGTACATGTTCATTTTCTATCTATCTATCTATCTATCTATCTATCTATCTATCTATCCATCCATCCATCCATCCACAGATCCATCCAATCAATCGCAGCTGTCAGCATGCCAAACGATGTTAGCGGAACCACACACTGAGCATAAGTTCCTAATCAGCAAACCCACTCCAAACTCATTCACTGAGTCTCCTATCTATCTATCTATCTATCTATCTATCTATGTATCTATACAAACCATCCATCCATCCATCCATCCGGACACGGCTGCTCCTATTCCCCCTTACTCAACTTTTTGTGTATAATTTGTTCTGTCTCTTTATTTCCCTTCTTTCTCTGCAAAGCTCTCTAAAAACCCCTGCATAAAAGAGGCCATTTTAAAAATTCAGCTGCATTTTAAGAATCATGACTTGACCCATTAAAAAGAGAGTAAAAGGAGATGTTCACAGATTCCCTGCGGCTTCCCTCATGGGTCACTGTGAGGAGATGTGGGAGCAGATGACAAGCTGAAAGAGGAGGGAGGGGGAGCACTGCAGGGATAGTTAGCCCATATATTTTCCAAAGACAAAGAGGCTTTGTCTCGTAAAAGCGTCCCAACTGCTGCCCAACAACTTTCCTAAACTGCCTTCTATCTATCTATCTATCTATCTATGCAGAATACTGAAAAGTTTGCTGATGGAATCTATCTATCTATCTATTCATCTATCTATCTATCTATCTATCTATCTATCTATCTATCTATCTATCTATCTATCTGGATTAATACTGAAGGTCTCAGATGAGGAAAATACACATTGCTAAAGGTTTTTATACCGAAATGTGTCCAAGGTCTGTCCAGAAACTCTCTGAAATAATTATCTATCTATCTCTATCTATCTATCTATCTATCTATCTATCTATCTATCTCTATCTATCTATCTCATTCATCTATCCCAGGATCTATAACACTCCCAAAGTCAAGTTTTTGTTAAGCCCACAGCCAGCTCCAGTGTAGTATATAATTTAAAATTAAATAAAAAAATAACTCTATTTTTATTTTTATTTTTATTTTATTTCTATTTCTATTTCTATTTCTATTATTATTATTATTATTATTATTATAATCATTATTATTTTTATTTTTATTTTTATTTTTATTTTTATTTTTATTTTAATTTTAATTTTATTTTTATTTTAATTATTATTATTTTTATTTTTATTTTTATTTTTACTTTTATTTTTTTTCTTAAGGGGAATGGCACTAGCAAAAACTTTGTTGACTATTTCCCTTAAGTCTCTTGACCTGTGACTTCTTTGTGTTTCAGCACCCAGCGCCCCAAGCTTCATCCACTTCAGTGAGCTGACCACCACCTCGGTCAATGTATCCTGGGGCGAGCCCACCTTCCCTAATGGCATCATTGAGGGCTACCGTTTGGTTTATGAACCCTCCACACCTGTAGATGGTACGCTCTTGTTCCTTACTTTCAAAACTAATAATGGCTGGCTTCTACAAAGCTCAATGCACACCACACGATTTGAAACATTTTGACTGGTCTTTAGTTTCACACAATTTGATCTTGTTGAAATCCTGTGGTGTGCATTTCCTTTGGCTATCAGCTAACCATCACCCTGACAGTAACTGCCTGATCTATCTATCTATCTATCTATCTATCTATCTATCTATCTATCTATACAATCCATCCATCCATCCATCCACCCACCCACAGCCACGCTAGTATCGTCACTGCATATGTGTTTTTGTGTTGTTTTGCCTGTGTCGAGTGTGCTCCCACATTGCCTGGCCTGTGTAAGACCTGCTCTAAATGTGGTTTGTTTGTCTAGAGTCCTCAGTGGCCTGTGCCGACTGTCTCCACTCCCCCTCCCCCCCAGGCGTCAGTAAGACAGTGACTGTGGATGTGAAGGGGACTGGCCCCCTCTGGTTGAAGCTCAGGGACCTGGCCGACGGCGTCACCTACAACTTCCGCATCCGAGCCAAGACCTTTATCTACGGGCCTGAGGTGGAGGCCAACATCACCACGGGACCAGGAGAAGGTGGTGACCCTGATGTTTGTTGATAAAAATAATGCTTTACCCTGTAGACACCGAGAGGAAGGTTGAGTGTGACTGGGGCTTACCATGAGCAAAGAAGTACTTTTAGGCAGATGTGTGCTAAAACATGTAAAAGCAAATTACACTGTCCAAGTCCTGATAAACTAGAAAAGCACTCGGAGAGCTCAGACCTCCGCCAGCGCCACAGTCCTTACCCCTATTGTGATTTTCACCATAAATATTAATCCTACCTTTATTTCTTCTAAATATTTAGATTCCTTGACCATGAAAACATACTATTAGCAATTGGACTTCTAAAGATATCTTTTTTTAGTTCAGTAGTTATTCACGGAAATCACATTTTTCGCCATGGCGGTTTTACGCAGATCCGGATCACTCCTAAAATCTAATCATTTGTTGCTTGTCCCAATCTGGGTATTTCCTAAAAATTTCATCAAAATCCGTCCATAACTTTTTGAGTTATGTTTCTAACAGAGAAACAAACAAACAAGCAGACACCAGCAATAACATAACCTCCCTGGCGGATGTAACAAAGGCTATATTCATTAGATCAGTGGATCCCAAGGTGGGGAGGCAGGATTAAGGGGCTGTTTACACAGCAACGAAAATGGACAAAAACAGTGTTTCTGTTGCATTTGTTCATTCCGTTCACAGAAGAACAGTATCTGGAGTGCCTGAATCCACAAACTTTTTAAACCATGGTCCAGAGTGAAAAGTTTTGAAAATGTTTTCATTCGGTCTCCTTCTAAACAGGAATCAGTGTTACTTATATTTTCTTTTTTAACAGACAAGAAGGTTTTTTGGTTCACATGCTTCGACAGAGATCTTCTGTCTTCATTCCGAATACAGATGATCTCTGTCTTCGTTACAGGCAATCTTCGTAGAAATATGTAAAGGTATGAAATAAAAATCTTGTCTGTTTAGAAAGTATAAGCATAATGTCAACATAGACATTATGAACCTACTGGGACTATATAGGAATTAGCGTTTCATAGAAAACGATGTGCGGCGCGTGCACAATACCCTTTCAGATACAGGTACAACAACAACAGCTAGGGCCGACTACCGAGCAACATGTGTGCTGCTAACTGTGCTCGGTTTGTTATCGCCTCTCCAACAAAACTGTGGCAGTACTCTGACCAGCAGAGATGCATTTGTTATATTAGCAACTGAAAATTTTGCCTTCACTGTAAAGCTTAAGTTCCTGGACATGTGTTGTAACACTGCTGTTTCAGTCCAAGCCTACATCGCCAACTACTGGCCTGGCATGCATGATACCCTTTTTCAGTTGTTCTCATGGATCCCTGTGAAAATGCATTGTTTTCACACTGTCCCTGTAGAAATGTGGTGCACTTTTAAATACGCAAAGGAAAACCTTTCTGTTTCAGGTGACAATGTTGTCTTTTAAACAAGGCCTAAAACAATGCACACTGTTATGCACTGCTTTCCAATCCTTGGCAAATTTCCTGGTTAATGTGAAGGTTACTACACTAAACAATATAGCTACTTAAACAAATAAAACCCAAAGTTAGAAAAAAAAAGCAGCTGCCATTTCTCACCCTTGAATAGAGTGGTGCAGGAATGAGTCCAAAAACGCAGAGGTGAGTTAGCATATAGCAACTCCTTGTTCTCAAGTCCGAAACTAAAGGGAATTTAGAAAACCAGTTTCATAGAAGCACCTGGAATAAAGTTTTGTGAATACATGTACATGAGGTTTTGTTCAATGAGGAATAAATGCATTTTCACTGTTTACACAGAAAAGAAAACATTTTTAAAACCTTTCACTCCGGACCCCAGTTTCATACATTTAGAGATTCAGGCACTACAGGCACTCTTCATGTGTAAACGGAAGGCACAAACACAAAGACAACTCCATTTTTATCAGTTTTTGTTGTCATGTAAACAGAATTTGTGCTGTTCAGACGGTCAGAAAAGGATCAGTCATGGGTCACATTTGGGCAAAAAAGTCAGATTTGGGCCACTTTTACCTGCAGTGTAAACTAACGGCTGAGCCCGCAAATAAGTAGAGATGCTACACTGCTTTTCACTGCCTGGAATTTGATTGTAAGTTTGCCATCAACGGTGTAGAACCAAAATTACTTCCACACAGCTCTCTTCAAATGATTCAGAGCTGTCAATGTCCGCTCGGAGTGGAAACTCTTTGTTTACTGAGATCAAGAGAGCACCGGATGTGACTGAGGGTCAAGCTGCGCTCACAGCGCCCTCTGTTGGACGGAACGGTCCACTTCTCCAGACGCCCTGATGTGCTGCTACACTCAATATTTTACATTTGAATATTTATTTACTATTTGGTTACGGATATTTATCCCCATATTTGATCAGTTATTTGAATATAAAGTGACAGCCCTCGTGTGAACGTAGTCCTACGTGATGTAAAACTGGATCGACCAGACTGTTCATATATCCAGGCAAAAACACTGACCCATTTGAACACACAGACAGCATGAGAGCCATTTCAAACACTTTCACTCACCTTTTTACTCTATTCCTTGTCCTCAGGAGCCCCAGGACCCCCAGGAGAGCCGGTCATCACCCGCTACGGTTCGGCCCTCACCATCCACTGGACCAGTGGGGACCCAGGACGTGCACCCATCACACGCTACGTCATCGAGGCCAGACCTTCAGGTGAGTTCTGCAGCCAGACAAGAAGTGACACATCGAAAAAGTTGTAATTCAAGTCAGGAGCTTTTCACCTTGCTTTCTTTCGGACCCACTGATAGTTTGAATAAGAAGAGTGGTGTTGAGTGTCAACATCTGCCGCTCTGGTGCCCTTGCGGCTGGTATTTTAATGGCTTATTGATCCAGGGGCCGCATTTGAGGCAATTGGTGTCATGTATCAGGTGTGATTGACAAGTCATGGCGAGGTTAAATGTTGATTGATGGAGGGGGGACGAGCAGAGGGGGATGTGTTTCACTATTTTTTGAGTTGAAATTAGGATTGGGTGCTCAGACCAGATGGTAAAGCCAACCTCTCACAGCCCCTCTTCCCCTCTTATCCCTTGTTCCCCATATGCCAGGGCACCTAACTCTCAACACTATCATATAACTTAATAGCTTGTTTTTGTCTTCAAATTAAATTACATCAGCTCTTCAAACTTTTTCACCAAACTTCAGCAGCAAGACAGATGAACTCCAGCGCTTGTTTATGTCTGCATATCTCATTAAAAGAGTCAAAGCTGCACTGATGTTTACAAGCAGCCATGTGTAATAAATGGCGTCTGGCAGGGTCTCCAAAGCGAGTAGCATGACATCTCACATTGCTGCGTTTGAAATATGGCCACCAGTGCTATTTATGATGTAGATTCTGTGGCTGTAAGTTAAACGGGAGAAGTGAAATTGATGGATTGTGTAATATTTGTGGGAATTATGAATTACCCAGGGAGATGGCAGCCCGACTGGAGCCTCATATCAAACAAACAAACAGAAAGCCTGTTAACAAAGACTTATTGACTTTGTTGGATTGTTTTACAAGTTTTCGCAGTCTGTGCTGACACGACTTTAACCTGGTTACAGATGAGGGATTGTGGGATATTTTAATCAAGGACATCCCGAAGGAGGTGACATCGCACACGTTCAACATGGATATCCTGAAGCAGGGGGTTAGCTACGACTTCAGGGTGATTGGAGTGAATGACTATGGGTATGGATCCCCAAGTCTGCCTTCTCCTTCCATATCAGGTGAGTTTCAAGGATTTTCTGCTTCAAATGGCCCTTTTCCACTAGCACGCCTTGGCCCTACTCTACTCGGCTCTACTCAATTTGCAGCGTGTTTCCACTAGCCTGGTACCTCCTAAAACAAGCTAGTTTTAGTACCTACTCCGCTCTGGTTCCAAGCGAGCTGAGTCTGTACTAAAAGATGATGTCACCGACAGCCGGCTACTGATTGGTCAGACAATGTTGTCATCGATGAGTCATGAGCGCGACGACCTGGCATGCTAGCGGTAGCTACCGTTAGCTTACCCTCATGCGTCTTTTCTTTGCAGCTCGATTGCTCTCGTTCTCGGCTTCATTCTGTTGTACAGCTTCCAAAACTCTCCTGTGCTTCTCAAGGGGTATTTCTTCTTGCCACCTGCAGCCTTCTTCTGCTTTCCTTTTTTACTCGGTTTGTGACAAAAAGGCACAGATTGTTGTGTCGCGCACAAAATGACGTCACCGCGGTGCCGCTTAGCTGTTTACAGCGACACTGCACCCCGTTGGGCAGGCGACTGGGGCTAATGGAAAAGCAGCACAAGGCGAGTAGAGTAGAGCTGGGTAGAGTAGGGTAGAGTAGGGCTAATGGAAAAGGGCCATAAGTTAAAGCACAAATTCTGTAAATTACAAATCAATTGGTAATTGATGATTTAAAAACAGTAAAACACATTATTTTGATTATTAATGGTACAAAGATGACATGTTTGTACCCTTTACTTAAAAGGTTTATATCTGCATTCAAATATTTTGGGTGCTGGTCTGGCGGAGTGGTTAGCAGCCATGCACGTCACATATACATACTTCTGCCGGTCCGGGTTTGAGTCCAACCTGTGACCAGTTTGCAGAGTGTCTTCCCCTACTCTCTCACCTCCTTTTACAAACCCACCACTGTCTCTCTCCTATCAATAAAGGCACAAAATGCCCCAAAAATGCATTAAAAAAAACATAAAAGAGAGATATTGTATATTAGGGGTGGAAGAAAAAATCGATTCACATAAGTATCAGGTTTTTTTGTTTGACGACTTTTAAATCAATATTTTTGTTCAAAAATCGATTTTTTTTCCAAATTTAAATGCTTCATTTTATTATGTGTTAATAAGCCACTTTTAAATGCAATCCAGGCTTTTGAAGAGAGAGTAGAAACAGCTGGTTAAAATATATTGCTGAATAAATCCTAAAAACAGTCTCACATGGGATGTGTATTTTTCCTGATATAGTCTGTAGGCATCATCATTGTTCATCTTTTTCGCTGGTGTTTAAAAAGCTAACTAAAGATTGCAAAAATCGGCAATATCATAGAAGCGCAATTTAAATCGAATCGGCACCTAAAAATCGTAGAAAATGGAATCGGGAGAAAAGCATATCGTCCCAGCCCAATCGAATATACTGTGGTTTATGAATATAGATTGTCTGTGTAGAAGCTTTTTAGTTTAAGGATAAGCATAGTAGAGTTTTGAGTGCTTTGATGAAATACCTGATCAAACAAAACACCAAATAGATTTTGAAAGATAGTGTTCAAGAATCTTTAGGTCTTGTATTCATTCTTTTGCCTCCAAACACGATATTGTGAGAACAAGAAAGAATTTCTATAATTGCATTACCACCAAAAAAACAACCTTTTCTTTCTGCTTCACCCTCCACTGATATTTTAAAAACCTTGCAATTATATACTTTCCCTTAGAGAGGCATGAAACCACCTTTAAGCAGTTCTGATTGTGTTCTATTTTATGTTTAGCAGAATTAGCTTGCATTTCTGAATACAGAGATGGACTTTGCTCATATATATTGATTTTCTGGAGGTGTTTCTGAGCAAATACAGTGGTAGTCATGATTAAGTCACATCTGTTTCTTGGGTAGTGCCTTCTGTGGCACCGTTGTCTTGTAGGGATGGGACGATACACTTAAACTGACGATATGCTGCACCTCGATATGCCCGGGTCACGATACGATACGTCACAATACAATATCAAAAAAGTAAAAAAGAAAAAATATTACTGTGTAACTACAGCTTATTTGTTTTTGTTTGAGTTGCACACAGGAAAACACACGGCCTAACAGGCCAAACACAAACAATAACACTCTCTCTAACCCTAGAGAGGTTAGAGAGAGTGTATGCTAACGAACAGTAGGCTCGTTTTCGCCGTCTTCGTCTTTTAATGAGAAAGCCAAAATACTGCCAGACAGATGACTTGTATCCAGGTGGAGCGTCCTCAACTTCAACCTCATTCGACTCCATCATTCAGCTTTTTGGAGGCAAGGTAATTGGTGCTAATGTTTGTGGTCGTCACTTCTGGTCACATGTGCTATCACCGGACGTGGCGTCTTTATTTCGCGATCCATTTTTTAAAAGTCGATGCGTTTCATCACGTACTATATCGCGATACATTGCCAAACGATATTTCATCCCATCCCTATTGTCTTGGCAATTTAACACCCTGTCTTTGTGTTATCAGCTTTTCCTCCATTATTGTTCTGTATTTATGGAAATACACATCATTAAAACTTTTTAGGGTTTGTTGTTGCTTTGGTCAGATGTTTTTGTTCATTACTGATCCAAAAAACACTTTATAGTGCCCAAAAACTCTACAATTATTTGTCTTTTTGTGTATCTTTCAGCTCAAAAAGTGGCCCCTTTCTATGAGGAGTGGTGGTTCCTGGTTGTAGTGGCTCTGGTGGGCCTCATCTTCATTCTGTTGCTGGTGTTCATCCTCATTATCAGGGGGCAGAGCAAGAAGTACGCCAAGAAGGCTGATTCAGGTGAGTGCATACAATTAAACGCTGCATTTAACCACTAGAGAAGCCTACCTGCTGAAACAGACAGCGAGGAAACTGATGACTTGACTTCTTGCAGTTTGAAAGAGAGACTATTTATACGGGGAGTTGAAGATTTCAGATTCAGAGGGGTGAACTTTGGGTAACTTTCCTCCGCATATTTTTAAAAGAAGCAGATAATTGAGTGAGCACAGGGAGAAAAAGGCAGATAAGCGCAGACGGAGTAGGGGGCATACTTGTCCATTCAGTGCTGCTCTGACATCAGCGGGTATTTCCCTCCGCTCAGCACTTCTGCCATGCCTGCTTAGCTGCCAGGCAGGAGGAGGGGGTCCCTGCGGGTCACTGCCCATCTCTCTGACTGACGGAGGGAAAACAAGAGGTTCCTTCTCACTCGGGCACAAAGGCTCTCTCAAATGCCTCCATATCCCGCTGTAGGAATCTGGCCCGGACAGCATTGGTTTTTCTTTTTATTGTGTTTGCGTAACCACCAATTGACCTCAAGTCGCCCCCCAGCAACAGCGGAGGTCCTGGGCTCTCCGTGGTCCCCCATAAGTCTTTGGATGACTGAGAGTGGTTTTAACCTGTAACATGGCAGCAGCAGCGGCCCGGGATCACATTAATCTAACATTGAGCTGCATGGCTGGCGTGACTCTTTCAGTTTCAAGTGTGAACTGTTTGATTTATTACACCGGGGTGGTGTTGCTAAATAGTTGTGTTGTGTACATTCATGTGTCATCTATAGGCAGTGTTTACACTGAGGGGCACACTCATTTATCAATTTCTGAAGTATTCTCTGCATGCCTGTCTGCAAGTTAGCGGCATGTGTGGGCTCTGCATGGACGCCTGAAGACCACATCCAAACTTTTTGCTGTACTTTTATCCAGATGCCAATGTATTCATCTGACTGTCTTTATACAAAAACAGTACTATTCTACTCCAAGAATAGTAATTTTTATCAAGGGAAACTACCATTACTGTCTTGAAATCGATTGAAATGTGTGTCATAATGGGCGTTACTGAAGCCATGAACAGCCCTGTGTTTTTACCTTCTAAAATCTCACTTTTTAGGGCAATTGTGCAACCGTGGTTGTCCCAGGTGAAACATTTTTCAAAGATGAATGTCCCTGTTTTTGGATCAGTGGTTTTAGAAGTGCTACTGTCAAGTTCATGTGATACAGGACCCATGGTCCTAATAACAAACTTGCCAGAGCGAGGACTTAGGCCTAGACCTCGGATATATTCCTAAACAGCCATTTGTCTGTCCAATTGGACCTTTCAACCACACAAACCGTTCGATTTCACCCACATAAACTGACATTTTTTAAAGCGGATATAAAAAAGTGAAGAAATAAAAAAATATCCGGCTGAGTGGACGTCAGGCGCCTCGCAACAAGTCACTGTAGCAACGGTTGCCAACAACAAGAACGATTGCTGACATTTACTGCGCTATCTCTGTGTTCTTTGCGCTTTTTGCCCTCATTACAGCTCTACAAATGAATGTAATGTTGTTGCATTAAAGAGCAACTCCGGTTTTTTGACACCTGGACCTTATGTATAGGTGTGTGCATGCACATATACTCACTCAGACAAACATCGTGCAGTTTGGAGTCCTTCAGAAGTTATTTAGATCCAACCGCACTTAGCGGGGGCCACGGCAATGGAGCTTCAGCGCGGGACATAATCTCTGCAAAATCGCTCATTTCGACTATATTTTTTCATCCATCGCCAGTGTTATCATAAAGTCAGCTCGTCTACCGTCTTCAGGTGGGTCAGCTGACCTGGTAAACAAACTTTTATGAAGTCATAGCCGCGCGACACAAAGGTACAGCTGATTTACTTTTTGCCGGCATTGCTGAGCAACATGGCAGAATATTTATCTGATGTCGAAGAGTCAGACTAGAGACGAGCGATTTTGCAGAGATTATGTCCCGCGCTGAAGCTCCATTGCCGTGGCCCCCGCTAAGTGCGGCTAAATCGGTTGGATCTAAATAACTTCTGAAGGACTCCGAACTGCACGATGTTTGTCTGAGTGAGTATACGAGCATGCACACACCTATAAATAAGGTCCAGGTGTCAAAAAACCGGAGTTGCCCTTTAAGGGCACTCCACTGCTGTGCAACGTCGGCGTCTGCTGCACGCAGTATTATTATCATCTTCTTACTCCGTTGACTGCTTCTTCTTCCTGTTTTTGACTGCGCATGCTCATAACAATCTTCTTCTATGGTTTTCACATTTTGCTAATCTGCCACTTATCGGCCAGGCATGGCATCGCAGGCTTCAGAGGCGATCTTTTCAGTTTCACCTCTTCGTATGGACAGAGATATTTCTTTGGTGTGGTCAGAAATTTTTTTTTAAACGAGGACAAAGATATCCGGTCAAAAAAGATCCATATACGTGTGCTCCAGGCCTTAAAAAGGCCACTCTTGTGCCTTTTTGGGTTTAAAATGCCCTTCAGTGTGATTTACATGCCTTCTTCATATGACAGAGCACTACTATGTAAAACAAAATGTCTACAGTATCTGGAGTTCTTCCTCTACCCTCTTTGTAGCACCAGTAGCTAACTAAAATAGCTACTTCCCCCAGCCCTGCAAATAGACCTACCAGTGTGATGTCAAACAAAGTTTAACCTCCGAGTCTCTCTTTTTTTTTTTTTACAATTTCTGCCATATGTACAAGACATACAAAAAGTTGTCCTTCACTTGTTTTGACACATTAAATGGTACCTTCGTAATCAAAACTTAATGACAAATATGAGCTGAATGTCTCCATTTAAGATGGTCACGTATTTAACACTGCACATGCTGTGATGTAACTATTGAGCACACTGTCATTTGGTGTAACAACAATAACTTGTTCAGCCATATTTTGATGCAGTATTGGGTGTGCCAATAGGGCGGTGGTTAGGCTTATGCCCACAGACTCATGTACACTGGGTTTACCTCGGCCTCAAGACCAATTTGATGCATGTTTTCCCCTCTCTGGTTCCATTAACTGCCGCTCTTAATGCTATCAATGAAGGCAACAAGCCTGAACTAAAAAAAATAATAATTTTGATCCAGACTGAGGTCTACTTGAAAAACACTTTGTTAAGATGATTTCCTATGGAATGCAAATCAAAACACAAGAATTCTTGTCCCCATTCACCGCATTAAGACCACATTTCCATGTTCTTTATAAGTCATACTCAGAGTGGGAAACTGTTTTTCTTTCTTAATCTGAAATTTTGTTGAATTTCTCAGCAGTTTATTTGATTTTATTGTGGCACAGCCATAAGCTGGAAACACACAACTCACATTTTGTATCATTGACTTTGTGTTATTAACCTCCCTTCTTTGTCAGATTGTTGTACTAAAGGACATTGATCCTTATTCATAAACGTAATGTCAGACTTGAAGAAATAGTTGTAATGTACCTCTTGTGTCTGTTTTTTCAATGAAAGTTTACAGCCAACAGCCTGTTATCTTATCTTACAAAGATTGGATACAAGGGGGAAGAGCTAGCTTTGCTTTCTCTGAAGGTAAAAACTCAATTTATCGCCGATACTCACGAATTAACACTTTAGTTTTGATGATTCCACTCCTAATGTGCAGCTAAACTCTAGTTTATTTGATTCCTGTTTTAATTTTTTCACTTCAATGAAGAAAATGATTTTATATTGTAAGATCCTATACAATGCCTTTTGATAATTACGAAAGTAGAAATTTTAAAATTAAAAAAAGCATATTTTCTTTGAGGATTAGTTTTGACTTGATGATTTTAAAACTTTGACAGAAAATTAATAAAATTCATAATTCATGTTGTGGAGCTTTAGCGATAACAGAAAGCAAAGATGATTTGCTGTTGCTTTATTAATGCAGATTATTATTCACATCAATTTTGACGTAAAAACTAAAACTTAACCGAAATACCATCAAAGCAGATTTTGGCCCGTTTTTCGAAGATTCGATAAAAGTGGGAAAAAAAAGAAATGACTAACTGTTTACATTTTTGAATAATCTTTTCACATAGATTTTTATTTGACTAACTGGTTAAAAATGTAGTAGATCCATCAGGTTAGAGGGTCTGATCTTTACAATGTGTAAAAATTAGAACAGTTAAAGATTTCAGCGTTTGAAAGTTACAAGAAAAAACATCAAGGTTTGACGTTTTTCTGCCTTGGAATCAGGAGAAATGTAGCCATGAAAGAAAAAGGAAGCTATAAAAATACAGAGAAATATGTTTTATTTATATTCTTAAAATTAAAGTGCTAAAAGGGAAACAATGAAATTTTTACAGGGTGCCTACTAAGTTTTTGAATCATGTATTAAATATAATCACCAATTAAATCTGTTAAAAAAAGAAAGCTAAAGATATTCCCAAGAAATGATTAAGTTTTAGTTTCATTTACAAAGTAGTTTAATATACCTTAAGGCTTAAGCTGGACAAGCATACAAATTTCCAGGAGGAAGAATCCAATTTCAAAATTGTACCTGTTTAAGTTTCGACATTATTTACTACAGCAGTGGAAAAAATATGCACAAATTTATCAGCATGAATCTTAACAAAAAGGTTGATTTTAACCTGACAGTAAACAGACTTAAAATAACATGAACAAACTCTCTTAGACCTACTTAAAAGTTAAAATTATATTAATTAGGAGAGTAAAAAGCTTTGGAACAAACAGAAAACATATAAGCATGTCTGCAAAAATTGCTCCATGTTGCTATAATCCATAGAAATAATCTTGCATGGTGGTTAATTTTAATTTGAGCAACATAAAAGAAATTTCAAGGTTTTCCCTGTTTAAATTTTCCTAAATTGTGTTAAAAAAAAGACCTTGGACTGAGGAAAAATACATTTTTTTACAAAGTGAGAGAATCAACACTATAATGTACAACTTGTATGACGTATAATTCAGTCATGACCCACTTTTATGAAAGAAATTGTCATCCAAAAAGCTCAGCCAATTATTTGAGAATCACTAATTTGTTGTATTTTAGTCCAGTGATCCGTTTTTTAATCAAGCGAAATGATCATTAGTCCATTTTACATCCTAGAAATCACTTTTTTGGTTAGTCACTCACCAATCACACCACTGAACATGTCCATCGGTCGTCCCACACACTAACTCTCGTGTTTGTGTGGCCTGTGTTCACACAGTGTCTCTGTACGCGTTTCCAGGTAACAACTCGAACTGCAATGCTCTGACCCACGGGGACATGGTGAGCCTGGACGAGGGCCGATTTCCCGCGCTGGAACTCAACAACCGCCGCCTCTCTGTGAAAAACTCCTTCTGCAGGAAGAACGGCGTCTACACCAGGTCAGTGACCCGCACATAAATATTTTACAAACCAGTCAAATTAAAGCGTTAAACCAGAGGATTAAATTTGCTGCAAAAAATTAAATTAGCATATGGAGGAATAATTGGGTTGTCCATGAAAACTTAACCTTGTGCCTGAATTTATTTCCAGCTCTGTGGAAAAGAAAATTAATACTCTCCGCTTGACATCTCAGGCTTAAATTTTCTTCTATTTAAAGCAGGGAAAACATAAACTGACTCACTGTGGATGAATTTTTTAATGAGCCTTTTATGGCAGTGAATCAAAGCTGAAAGACATGAGGCGTGCTGTTACCATCGCCGATGTAAAACTAATCGCTCATGTTGACAGCAAAGTTAAGATCAATCTGTTACAGACAAAGTATAGATCCAACGCTGCAGGAAAACAGATCTGCAAATATAAGTTCATGGTTTAAAGATTAGAAAGTACATGAGGGTCTTCGGTGGTCTTAGTAACTTAGAAATGGGATTTGAAGAAGGCAGATGCACTCACATTTATGCCCAAATATGTCATCGTCCTGCTTGTTGCAACAATCCACAGAGGGGCAATAGGGGATTCATTTGGAAAAAGATTAACTACAAAAGCTGTAGTTGCCTTGATGGTTAAAAAGAATTTGTTAAAAGTTACAGAATTTATGGTTGTATGAGAAAATTAAAGCACTGTAAACAAGTTATTTCTGGTCATATTTTACAGATGTCCAAATCTCAAGGCACACCCAGACTAGCCAATGGACACTAGTATGCCTCGCCACACCACTTGTGAATGAGTCAAAGTCTTTTTGTGCTGAATTGCTATTTTAGGTAATGGCAAGGGGTCAAGGGTTAGTGTTTTAGCATCGTGTAATGTTGGTGGATGATCGTTTGAAAGGATAAGTAGCTCCCACTTTCTAACTCTTTGCTGTGTCTTCTTCAATGCAATACAGATCCAGAAAAGCTTTGGAGAGTGCAGACCTCCGCACGCGCCACAGTCCTTAGCCATATTGTTATTTTCACCATAAATAATAGTCCTACCTTAATTTGATCTAAATATTTAGATTTGTTGACCATGAAAACATATTATTAGCAGTTGGATTCATAATGATGTCTATCTTCGTTCAGTAGTTTTTCACGAAAATCGCATTTTTCGTCATGGCGGATCCGGACTGTGATCCAGATCACTCCCAAAATCTAATCAGTTGTTGCTTGTCCCAATCTGGAAATTTCCGGAAAAATTTCATGGAAATCCGTCCATTACTTTTTGAGTCATGTTGCTAACAGAGAAACAAACAAACAAACTAACAAACCAACAAACTAAACAAACAGACGCTGGCAATATATACAGTATATACAATTATACAATGTGTGAGTCTTATGGTGTTAAAAAACAAATTCCTTTGTGTTAAGTTCATTTGATTAAGGACCACATGTTCCAATTCAAGTATAATTGGTCCTTCAACCATGCCAGAGGCAAGATTTTAAAGAGCACATATTATTCTTTTTCAAGTTTGACATGCCTTTTAATGTGTTTTATATGCTTCCTGAATGTCATAGAGCACTGCTATGTATAGGACAAAAAGTCTGCCCTCTTTGTAGTACCAGTAGCTGCCTGAAATAGTTACTTCCCCCTGCCCTGCAAATAGACCTACGGGTGTGACGTCAAATGAAGTTTAGTCTCAGAGTCTCTTTTATTGTCAATTTATGAGATATGTACAAGACATACAAAGAAGTCTCCCGTCACTAGCAAATGTATGAACATAAAAATGACAATGTTAAGAAGAAAAGTACAAGTATACACAACAAACAGAACAAACATACAACATGTGAGGGATATAAATTAAAAATTGACTGCATTGACTCAGATAAACAAAGAGAAAGGCATTGTTTGGTACAAGCCCGTTGAGTTTGACAAGCCCATTGCAGAACAAAGATGGTAGAGCTGTTGACAACATGTCATCAAGCAGAAAGTACCACAGAGTCGACATAGCAACCAACCAGGGTGGTCTGGGCTCACACGAGCCAGTAAAACCATTGATTTTTAATACCAATGGACTAGGGCTGGGTATTGATTCAGATTTTCTGAATCGATTCGATTCATGATTCAATTCGATATTTATTCAGTCTGGGATATCTTAGTTAAAATAGTGCTGTATATTTAAAAAGTGACCTTTTGACCTGGTACATCATTAAAAATTGTAACATGGGGGTGCTGGTTTGGCGGAGTGGTTAGCACCCCATGTACTTGCTTCTGCCGGTCCAGGTTCGAATCCCACCTGTGACCAGTTTGCAGAGTGTCCTCCCCTACTCTCTCTCCCCCTTTCACAAGCCTATCCACTGTCTCTCTCTTATCAATAAAGGCACAAAAATGCCCAAAAAATACATTTAAAAAAAAAAAAATTGTAACATGAAGAACTAAACCCAAAGCAGTTACATTAATCATATTTTAATGATATGCATTAATGCATGTTCTGCATATTACTTGTATTTTGGCCATCTCGTATTTTCCTTTGTACTTGTTAAATCTAAAATACTGTACATCCAAACATCAGCTTTTAAACTTGCCAGTGGTGCCCATATAGTGCTTCCACCATGTTTGTTTGCAGTAACATCTCATGAGATCTTGTTCGGTAGAGAGCAACGCTAAACGCTGATCACACGAGACTAGCAGGGTTGATACCACAGGCTGCTTCTCTACTCATCCAAAGAAGAAAAAACTACCCAAGTGAAAAGATCAATCTTTGGATTTTATGGATCGATTATGAACCAGTTAAAGGAAAATCGATTTAAATCAATGAAATCATTTTTTTAACCCAGCCCTTCGATAGACCTGCATTTTTTCAGTGTTTTATGAGCATGTTCCACTTAAATAAAGATGGAAAAGGCAGAAGAAAGGTGTAGAGCATCAACGTGGTCAGTTGTCCATCTAAACTCTTTTAGCCTAACAAACAACTTAATCACTGATCCACAGCAAACCCATGTCTCGGTCTTTGTCCCATTTCAGTCACCTCTGCAAACCTCCATGAATCTGCATATGTACAGTAAAAAGTATTTCCCTTTTTATTAGAATGTGAGAGAGATTTGTTTTGCAGCCGGTGTTCGTACATGGTTCTGTATAAGTGTGTTTTCCAGGAGAGATCAAAGCAGGTCGGGGTCTTTGAGGAGCTTCCAGGGGGCTTCCCTATTATGTCTCCTGCTTGAAGTGTGAGAGCGGCAATGAAAGAATGCACAGATGTACCCTCGGTATTAGCCGTCTTTGAACTCAGCCCAGAAGCGGAGGGAACCCAAATCCAAACACCTGAGCCTCCGATTACAGATTAATGCCACATCTTGATCTCCGGTCTCGGAATACCAAAGAAGAGGCTGAAGTGCGGTGCCTTGATACCCGGATCAGGAATCAAACATGCTCTTAATCCTGCTGTACTCAGCCTGACTCAGAGGAGTGTCGGACTGTAAATGACATTTACGGGTAGATTTTGGAAGGGGAATTTCACAGCGTTTGACTTTAGATTATCAAAAGGGCCAATGTGCTTGTCTGTAAATACAGTCACATGAAAATCAGGGCAGTTCACTTAAAATGACAGGCACTACTTGAAGCATAGATTTTTTTCTATAAGTGCTGCAAAGTACTTTAAAATACAGGCTTGGCAAAGAAAAATAGCAGCAATCTCAGACAGTGGATATATCTGTACTTAAGCTATTTGCAGGTTTGAAAATCAACTTTGGCGGCGCAGAAACTTTCGAGGACCACTTGTCGCACTCAAAGTTGAACTCTTGCGAAGGAAAAGGAAACTTTTGTAAAAAAGGAGCTGATAAGGTCATGTAGCTGCAGAATAACAGTGCATAAGGACCCTGCCAACCTTAATGAACCCCTAACACAAGTGAACGACGACTTAATAGCACAGCGTATGGATTATTAACATTTGTTAGTTATTTGTTAATTAGCAGAGGCCGACTCTTTGTGTTGCCCACTTTCCCCAATGGTCTTTCAAAACATGGTAGCTAGCATACCTTGCCCAGTTACGGGTTAAGTGTAGGATTTGTGGTCAAGTGCTCAGCAATATATCCGATTGTCTGTTTTTTAGAAATGAAGTAGTGCAGAATTAGGAATAGGTAATAATCCCAAACTTCCCAAAAAGTTGATATAAAGTATTATGCAAAACTGCAATATAGCAACCATTCTTAACATTCTCAAACAAGCATAAATGGTGTCAACTGGACCAACCTCTTGTGAGTAGAATACGTTTCGCCTCTCATCCAAGAAGCTTCTTCAGTTCTAAAGAGTCTGGTGGGGAGTACTAGATATTTATACACCTGGAGGCTGGTGGCAAAGAAAAACAAGTCGTTCTGCGACCCGAAACCGACGACTCGTTAGGTGTTAATGTGAGTCGTTAGCCTTAACAGTGTTTTTTATTTGTACAATATGTGTTTGAAAAGGTGTGATTGGCAGTGATGTTACACAGTTTTACCTCTCAAAGGACGTTATGATTTTGCTGGTGGTTAGCTAGATTGTTTACAAAATCACTCAAATAGTGATGAACATAATTTCCTGAAAATTTCCAGGGAATGTTGGTCATGATACAAGGAAGAAGTGATTTAGGCCCTCCTCACACGAGGACAGCCCCGTATTGTCTTGGCGTCTGCATCATAACATGTATCGCTTTTTACACATCGTATTGTACATAGGCTTTTACATTTATATGACAACGCTCCGAAGTAGATTCCATGTCAACAAGTGCTCATGCATGCGTAACATGCTGCGTCTCTGCATGAGCACTTGTTGCTGTTGTTGCCATAGCTGGTGGTGTTGGTGTTCTGTGAGCAAATGTTGGTATAAAAGTCGTAGCAATATTTGTAGCTACTGGAACAAGATCAGAATCAGCCGGGCTGCCGCCATTGTTGTTGTTGTTGTTGTTGTGTGACAACGTGGGTTGGGGGGCGGGGAGGAGGAGGGGTGCTATGAGGTCACTGTCTTTCTCGGACTTATCTGTTTATACCAACTATGGCATGAAGATGAATACGCAGATTTCCACCTGCAGACCCGTTTTCAAAAAAGATGCGGAGTCATGGACAAATACGCGTCTCTGTGTGTCAATATCACCAGAACGATAGTTTATTTTACCGGAGTCTTAAAAATTCATACTCATGTAAAGCCCACTTTAGTTTTGGTAGTCATATTAATTCAGATGTGGATCTAGGATTTCTTTATGGATTTGGTAAAATTGCACAATACAGTTGGGTATTTCTCAAAAAGTGTAATAACTCAAAAAGTCTTTGGAGGATTTTGATGACATATTTGCAGATTGTTGATCATTACGCAGGAAAGATGTGGTCTGATTTTGGTGATGATCTGCATCTGGAAGCAGATCCAGGCTTTTTCGTAACCAAGATGTGTGTGTTCCTCTTTTCCCCAGGCCTTTTCTGTCAACATTAAAAGCAATGAATATTGCTTTCAGTGGGACGTGACCTTCAAGATATTAAAATCAAAACCAGGTTTTATTGCCAAGTACACTTACATGTGGAAGAAATTGTGATTGGTGTTCTAATTAAAATTAGCATGTGGCTGATAAACATGAACACCTAAGAAATAAACCGACTCAATTAAAATAAAAAAAAACACTTTCACCCAAATTTGCTTCTTGTTTACTGCTCGTCTATGAATAAATGTGTGTTCCCACTATTTTGGTGAATAGGGAAGGATTACCAGAATCATTCCTGCGTGGTTTTGTTTAGTCTTCTTGAGCAGCATGAAACCTCCTTTGACATTCTGGTGTGGGGTCTTGGGAGGTCCTGGTGAAGTAATTCAGTGTAGATTAACATGGTTTTAAACAGTCTTGAGTGACAAAGCTCTCAAACACTTCAGACATGTTAATGAGTCCCCACAGGCGACTGTAGCGAGAGGAGCGCCTGATAATGAGTAAAGACCGGGGGCAGATTTGATTTCACCCCGCAGTTCTCATTTCTTACTCGACCTACTGCTGACTGATTTTCTTTATGCTGCGGGAGGATTAAGTGGACCCTTCTCGGGCTGATAAATAATTTACGCCTCACTCGATGGTGGATGAGAGTCAAGGAGGAGAGGTGAAAGTGGGCAGAGCTTTTTCAATGTTTTTAAACAGGCAGTTTATCATAATGTCCCAGTGGGCTCTCAACAGCATTTCTTCACTTCAGCTTTTTGTTTGGCCGTATTCTAAGGAGGCCTCGCTGCGAGGACTGTGGAGGAATGTGGCTCCACAAAGGTTACGTTCAAGAGTCCTCCTGGGAGCAAGTGCAGATAGGAATTCAGAGCTGCCATTAAGACTTTGTTGTCACGATTCTGAGTTTGACTAAATGTATCTCCATAAATCCATCCAGATAAATGTGGACTAAAGGTATTTTGTATTAGTCATGACAAACTCTGGAGGACCAAGCCTGGTAGCCTCTTGAAGCTTAGATGCATTTAAGTGCCAAGGCTGCAGCCCAGGTGGTTACTCACACTACAAAAGAGGAATCCGTACAGATCTTAAATATGATGAATTATCAGGATAAAGCACTCATTTATTGGCTGTAGAAATGAAACCTTCTGTTCATAGACTTGCTTGTATGTGGTGCTTTGTACCGGAGGGCACCACAAGAGGGTGTAAAAGACCTCAGGGTGTATACAACTCCCTGCTGTGTTAGGGGTAAACTGCAAACATGGGGTTAAATCTAAGAATAAAATGGAAAAAAATATAACTCTTGGGGCTCCTTACACTGTCATTCATCAACCAGTTTGCTCTGGGGTGCTTGGTCCATTCAGTGCTGTTCATCACCATGTTTTCAATGACTCTCTATTCTGTCTGTACTACATACTTTGTAATGGGCTTGCCATTCCAAACCAATGGGCTTAAACTACCAATAAAACAATGGTATGATGTCACACTGGTAGGTTTATTACTGTGGCTTGGGGAACAAGCTGTTTCATGGGCAGCTACTGGCTCTGTAAACAGGGGAAAGGGAAGAAGTCCAGTCTTGTCCATAGAAGTACATTATGACATTAAAGAGACATTTTCTGCATTATTTTTTATTTAAATGACGTTATACAACATATTTGTTGATACAAACATTTTTAAAGATGTTATGTGAAAGCTAAGGCAAGATTTTAAAAAAATGTATGTAACACAATATAGTCATTTTTGTATTAATTTGGTTGCTGAATTAATCGTTTGTCAATGTGAAGATGGCAATTAAAAGTAAAATCTCACAAACTTTTCTGCTTTTAAATACCTGTATGTACAATTTTTCAGGTGTGTATTATACACAAGTACAAGCTAAATACTTAGCTTGCAACCCATCTGATACAGAAAGCCAAAATATTCTGTTTCTCTGTGAAAACACACACAAACACAGGACCCTGCCATCGTGTGAGCAAAGGGACACAAAATAGCTGCACTGTGATTGGTCAAAGACATTGGCATGTTGATAGCTGCTCACTGCTGCTGAGCATGCTCGGGTAGAAATCGAATAATTGCTCATGCTTGAAGCAAAAGGTGTTTCCAGATCTGTTTGAGAGAGAAAAACTTGTATTTGTTGTGGAAATACTGAAATACTTTTGATTAAAACTAGGAATTAAGCTAATTTTGAGTTGAGGTAGTAAGATTTGGATAAGTGCTTGTTATATTCAAGTGCATTGTTTTTTAGGCAAAAATTGTGAAACTAGGGTGCGTGTTATAATCAAGTGTGTGTTTTAATCAAGAATTTCAAATTGGGGATTTCAAAATGCCGAATTTTAAGGCAACTATGAAAAGTAAGGGGATTAGTCTGGATTGAAAACATGAATTTATCATAGCCCTACGTGAAATTCTGAATTTCATGCATAGACTTGGCCACTACATCTCTGTTGAACATCCTCAGACACACACATACAGAAATACCACGCAGATTAGAAATACTGTAGCACACTCCCCACTCAAGCTAAGTGAATTAATCTGCTTTAATAGAACACATCAGAGGAAAGTGAATTACGGTTTGCTATGTGATTTCCCTGAGGAATTTAACATTTTGTCCGCTCAAAAATCCCACCGCCCCTCGTCAACACAGCTGGAATGCACCCACAACGTTTTTGAATCGCTTTCAAAATATATTTACTCTGAGAAATGCAAATGTGGTTTAAATGTGCTCAGAGCCGCTGTGTGCATTCGCCACTGCAGCTCCGACAGCTTCCTCCGGCTGCCGACGCTCCGGCCTGGAAAATGAGCAGGAGTCTGTGTCCCAGTCGTCTCAGCCAAACCAGCACCAATCAGCAGAAACAGATGGGTGTTTGTTTAGCGGGACGAGGACAGTGGAAAGTACGGAGGAGCTTAGGCTGCAGTAGCTTTTTCTCGTTCATATTTACTTAAAGAACGGCTGACTGCTGGAACCATTTTAGCGAATGTTCTTGTATTTCATCTCCGTTTTATCCTCATTTTACACATCCCCGCTCTTTCACTTTCATTTTTTAGCCTCAGTAAACACCTCTCCCCCACTTAAAACTCCCTCAGAGGACCTTCCCTCTGCTCAATCTCATCACTTATACTCTTTAAATTTACATCTAAATGATATATTTGATCGCAGCAGCGTGCCGCAGACAGTTTAATCCGCGCCATAGCTCGTGGCAGCTCTCGTTAGATCAAAGCCCGGAGCTGCTGTTTTGTTTGATGACCTCTCGAACGCACTGAGTTGGGTTTATAATTTAGTCACAAGAGGGCCGGTGGTTTGACATTCCACAGCCCAGAAAGAGAGAGAGAGCGAGAGGGCTGAATCAGGGGGAATCATTCATTCCAGGGGAGACTGGCTGTAGGCACCCATCTCATGAGTATCCCATGATTCTCATCAAGCTGCTTCACACGAGCGGACACACAGAGACAGACAAGGGGAGTGCTAATTGCGGTGTCTCGGGTATTTGGGGAAGCAGGGCAGCGTGGAGTCAAAAAGCTGAATTTGCATGTTAGAACAACTGCTTCTTCATAATCTCTGGATTCAATGAAGGAAATTGTTTAATTTCTGTATTTGGCTAAACAGTTGCACAGTTTGTAAACTCTCTTGACTGTCTATTGACTTGACTGTGGATGTCACATAGTTTTGTCCAGCTCTATTATATTCTATGTTCAGTCCACAGCTGATTTAAATGGGACCAACATATATGTGAATATCTATTTTACCACAGTAAACACTAGATCAAATCAAATCAAATCAAACTTTATTTATAAGGCACTTTTCATACTTAAAAGCAACACAAAGTGCCTCACAGAGGCTAAAAACAACATGAAAACAGAAAACCCGGCTATCCCCCTCCCACAAATAAAGAGACATATCCAGACACACACTTGCAGACATCAACATACGCACACACACACACACCTGCGCCCACACACACACACCCACACACATTCATACGAGCTGTCATAAAAGAGAGAAAGAGAGACATGGCTGTGCACCGAGGACTGAGGTAAGGAATAAGCTACCCCTGGGGGGGGCCATCAACGCTGAGGAGGACTCCCGGCCCACGAGGAGGGTAGCCGGAGACTTCCCCGCCCTGCACAGACACGAGGCCCCTCAACACAGTTCAGGGGCCTCCGGCCTTGCAGGCGGAGCCGGCCCCCGGCAGCGGCCCCAGAAATGGACCAGGAGCAGTTCCCATTGTGGCGAGCCCCCATGAGGAAGCACTGGAGCTAAAAACCATCATACTAAAACAATAATAAAAATATAAGAAAAGAAGAGAGATAAATTCACATAAAATGGATAACTGAAATAACATAAAAAAATAAGAATTACATACAATAAGAAGTTTGACTAAAAGAATAACTAAGTTATAAAGTAATAGAAGAATAAAAAATAAGGAATAAATAAGTCAATCAAATCAATTAAAAGCTTGATTAAAAAGGTGGGTTTTAAGCCTCTTTTTAAAAGTATCAACAGACTCTGCAGCCCACTAGAGCACAGGACTGGAAAGCCACATTCACTATATGAGAGGGGCGTGGTCAGACACAGCTTATGGGGATTCATGCCAAAACAGTCTGTTCTAAGCAGGGCTGAAACAAAGGAATAATAGGCATATCCCAGTGGATTTTTGAGCTGAAAAACAGAACAAAAGGACATATGGAACTGGTGTAAACTTAAAAATTAGGTGCATTGTCATTGGAGAACCTAAAGTGAAGACCAGGCTCTCCATACCTGTGGTGTTGTGATGCATTGTTTCCAGACTGTGAATAATTTAACAAAAGCAAGCACAACAACAGAAAACTTATCCTTGCCTTTATCCTTCAGATCTCCACCCAGGCCCAGTCCAGGCAGTCTCCACTACTCAGACGAGGACGTCAGCACAAAGTACAACGACCTGATCCCTGCAGAGAGCAGCAGCCTGACTGAAAAACCCTCTGAGATCTCAGATTCACAGGTGCAATTGAAAACTGTGTGTTCTGCTTTGTATGTGGAAAGGGGATCACTCTGTCTGAGCAAAGCGTGCATCTGTTTTATGTGTTTGTATCTGTCTACGTCTGTACCGGTTCACTGTTTGTCTGCTCACAGTCATCTCGAATTCTTCAGGAATTCAGCTCTGCATTGTCGCCTTTATGGTGTTTTAATTCACACTGTCCACATGGCATCCTTTGTCTTTACCTAAACACACTAAGCCTGCAGTGGTCACAGGGATAAAGCTACAGTAATGCACCAACAGAAGAGAGATTAATGACTGAGCTCATTGGTTGAAAAGCATTTTTTAGACCAGGCAGCGACCTGTAAAGAATGTCATCCTGGAAAAAATCCACCTGCGATTCAGGCCACCGAATTCAGCCACAGCACCGTTATGTAAGACGGCGTGGGCGGGTGCTCTCTGCAAAATGGATTTGAAGGCGAGATATGTTTTGAAAGTTCCCGCCAGGAGGCCAAAGAAACTTTCCATCTGAATTTTCACTAAATCAAATCAAAGTCATCTCTGAGGAGATCTGGAATATTTGATTTTCTTGCATCAGTGCGGTAGAAGTGAAATCCCCGGTTTGAATCCCTAAATTTGTAAAGCCATTTAAGCAGACACCATCTTGGCCAATAGATGATCAACAACTGCCTCTGGGAAGTTGGACTTTTCTAAACTAAGCTTCTTGGGCCAAGTTAGAGAGTCTAATTTCTTAAAGTTTGGACTTTATCCAGCACTCCATTGATCGGTTCTTCTTTCGACCCCTATGTTTCTACTTTTCTGAAATATTTTCTCTCTCCATTTTATCTTCAAGGCTGGGTTAGACCACAAATTCTGCCAGATTTTGACACTGTGTTGCTAACATACAGTTTGAAGATCACTGTTAGCAACAACACACACTTCTATAATGGAGCATAGTCAAAATTTAAGCTAGGACACCCCATTATCCTGACTTGAGAACAATGGCATGCCAGAATATTTGTTTACATTCTGCTATGTCACCCTGACCAGACAAATTAATGGCCCTTTTCCACCTGCACGCCTTGGCCCTACTCCACTTGGTCCTACTTGATTTGCAGCGTGTTTCCATTAGTCTGGTACCTCCTAAAACAAGCTAGTTTTAGTACCTACTCAGCTCTGGTTCCAAGCGAGCAGAGTCGATACTAAAAGTTGACGCCATCAACTGCCTGCTACTGATTGGTCAGACAATGTCGTCATTGATGAGTTATGAGCGCGACGACCTAGCATGCTAGCGGTAGCTACCGTTAGCTTACCCTCATACGTCTTTTCTTTGCAGCTTGATTGCTCTCGTCCTCGGCTTCATTCTGTTGTATAGCTTCCAAAACTCTCCTGTGCTTCTCAAGGGGTATTTCTTCTTGCCACCTGCAGCCTTCTTCTACTTTCCTTTTTTACTTGGTTTGTGACAAAAAGCCACAGACTGTTGTGTTGTGCTCAAAATGACGTCACCACAGAGCCGCTCAGCGGCACTGTAGCAACTGGGGCTAATGGAAAAGCAGCACAAGGCGAGTAGAGTAGAGCCGGGTAGAGTCGAGTAGAGTAGAGTAGGGCTAATGGTAAAGGGCCATAAGTCTCTACTTGACTAAAATGGAGCTTCTTCTTAAATTGTTATGGTCTGTTTGTGTCAGAAATAGATGTGAAAACCAACTCTAATTTTTTAATGACTTAAACTTCGTTTTTGTTGTTTGCCCGAGACATTCAGCCATCACAAAGGATAAAAACCAGCTGTGTATTCTGATCCCACTCTTCATATCTACTTGTCCTTGATCCAAACAGTTTCTTCCGCCATGTCTTAAAAATGTAAAAGTGCCTTGTGTTTTTGTTTATGCTCTCTTCTTCACTGGTTCTCTGTGGTTTTGGTTGAACCACCATGCAGTCCTCGATCTGGTTTTGATCCTCTTCAGATGAAAGCACCAGTTGGGGGGGAAGTGGTCTTGAACTCGGCTGCTTTCAAGGCTTCCTTCAGCGTTCCCTTTCAAGTAGGAATTCTTTTACTCCAGGCAATTCCCAAATTATCATGGAGGATCTCTCAGCTTGGTGCGTCCACAGTGTGAATTCCTCAGCCAGAAATCTCTCTCCACCTGGTCTTATCTGGACCTGAGTCCTACTTCCAGATCAAATGAAAATCTCCCCACAATGAATCACTACAGACAGGAGCTGTCGCAGCACGATAAGATCCCCTCAAATGAATCATTTCGTCATTTCATCGCTCCTCTGACATATCTACTGTTCGCACTTGTGTGTTGTCAAACACGGGACCTAATGCAGTGACTTCTCCCTCAGAAGGACAGAGGGCAGGAGAATATGGACTAAAAAGTCACATCTTGAGTTAATTCTGTATAAACAAATTGAAAGAATATGTATTTCATTAAATTTTTTACCTAGAAATAGTGGTTGCACTGCCAAGATTATAAACATTGATATGACTTTCCTATAAAGTGAGGGCAACAAAGTCTAAGACACCCTCAATGGACAACACTTTTCTTCAACTAATGTGGATGGAGAGATTGTTTATTTAAGATTTAATATAACAGTGTTCATACTTCTGAGCTAAAACACAAAGCACTTAAAATAACACTTATGCTCAGTAGGCTAAACACAGTTAAAGCCAATTTAAACAACTTTTCCAAAACCATTTGCAGGGGATTAATGGTTGGTAAAGCTATTTTGTTATATTTTCATTTAGTCTCGCAAGAACATTTGGCAGTGCTTCAATATCTAATGTATCAATTATTGTTTTGAAAAAAACAACAACTAGTATTTAAAACCCATATGAAGCATATTTCTGCAATAAATTTAAATAATCAACCTTTACTTTTATAGCATTTGGGTGTGCAACATCTTTTTGCACTTAAAGGAATATTCCAGCATTTTTGTTGTTTTTGTGTCTTGCCTTATCAAATCAACTCCTCAGCAACTCTAAACAGTCCTGTGTGCCTGTTGTGACTCCTTTTTATCTCTTTATGTTACGTTGTCTTCCACTATCATGGTTTTATCTACTCCTATCCCAATATTGAGGCTTTTATTTATTTACCTACTTCTGCTGTGGTTGTCGCTAGAGATGTGATGTTCGCTAATGATTCAAGTCTTGGAACAGCACTTTTAAGAGACAGATGGTAACTGAAAAGACTCCTCAACTCCTTTGCAAACATCACATCTGACCCGAAAAACCACCACAGAATAGGGATGGGCATTTTATCCGATTTGCAATCAGTGCATTGTTGCGAGGGTCTATGGTAGATTGCATCGGTTGGAGTGGTGTGCATCGGATTAGAAACTGGGCTGAAACCAGAATGCATCACATCGTAAAAGCTTTGCATCGGTAAAATCCGATTTCAGGTTATTATATATATATATTTTTTTAAATTTAAAATTATTATTTTCAGTGTGCTGAAAGTGTTGTTTTTTTCAAAGTGCTGTTTATATGCTTAGTCTAAATTGTTAATGACAGCTTTGAAGGCTGAGCTCCACTACTGTTAGGCCTATGTCCCTGTTTGTGAAATAGGCCTACTTTTTTATGTTGACAAACACACCTCCTGACTGCTTAAGTAGCCTACTGTAAGTGGTCTGAAGTGGTCTTGAAGGAACAATAAAGTTGAGCTGAATTTGCACAGATTTGCATCGTTATTGCATCGTGATTGCATCGTGATTGCATCGTGGTAGGAAGATATATCGTATCATCCTGAATTGGTAGATGCTTCATGTGAATGGTTAGTGTATCGTACCGTAGCCTACATATTGAGATGCATATCGTATCGTCTTGGGGATGGAGATTTCCATCCCTACCACAGAAGTAGGTAAACAAAACAAATATGAGACACAACAAGCACACAGGGTTGTTCAGAGATGCTGAAGACTTGATCTGATGACTATAGGCAGAAGATGGCTAATGCTACCCATTGACTCTCAGTGTTTGAGCTAAGCTAATCTCTTCCTTGTTACTGCAGTTGTAAGAATGGTATCTACTTGCTTGTCATGGACTCAGGAGTAAGGCAAGACATGAAAACAACAAAAATGTTGGAGTGTTCATTGAAGAGTGAATTCTTTACTGCAGTTTTTTTTTTCCTAGTCTTTATTTATCGATGTGTGAAATCTTCTTATGAGCCACGAGGAGAGACCAGTTAACACATCGTAGCTTTGATAACAAATCAATATATGAACCCTATCTAATTTGAAATGATATGAGTAATCCCTACTCTATATTGCCGAGCTCAGGGGGAGAATACGATCCCTGCCTGCCACCACACTGCACATTCACAGAGCTGATGTTGACTTTGATGGGCTGAAATGCACAGAGCCCTGACTGTTACCCTTGGGCTCCACTGCCATGTCCGTAACAGGCCACCGAATCAGCACCCAGCGGTGCTTGGGAGACACCCAGGAATGCTCTTTGAAGTTTTATTGAGCGGATAACTCTGAGCTATCAGTATGACATTGTGCTGTCTGTCCTGTTTAACCCGCAGGGCTTCAACCAGCAGGTATAAGACCACTATTGTGCTTCTTCTCAAGAGCAGATTTAGAGGAAGCTAGCATTGACTTGGCAAGTCAACAAGGCCATCATTAGTGCTCTGCTCCCCTGCAGAGAAACTTATTGACTCTTTTTCCTTTACAGTGTAGACTTTTTCTTTTTCTTCACATGGTTATATGTGTGGTGCTATCTTTGAGTGTCATCAGACTGAAACCAGTCGAAGAAAGATGACCTCATGTGTGGCTCAGGGATGGACTGTAGATCCTGTTCTCTGCAGGGCGGCATTCCTCTGGAGAGAGATATGAAAAGGTCTCTTTCTCTCTGACTTTCCTTCTCCGCCTTCTTTATAGGGTCTGGAAACATATTGAGTTTTTATTATGTGTCCTTGTTTTTAAAGAATACATCATAGAGTCGAAAATTATTTTCAAAAAATAGATACCAGGCCAATGCGCATTAATAAAAAGACTGCTTAAACGGAGGCCACCTGGGCTTTCTTTTAACCTAAGATAATCCATTTTTAAGATTTATTAAGAACAAAAAATGTCATTTTGTTGAATATTTTCAGCAACAAAAATGGAAGTCCTCAATACCAGGCAATTTATTGTTTAAGTATTATAGAAAATATCCAGAAAAACTCTTGGTCACGGTCTGAATGGCTCAAGTACAGTTTCGAGATAGTATGTCAATAAAACTGGCAAGTGCAGGAAAAGCTTCACAGTATTAGGCAATTATTTATCAAAAAGTTCAGGTTAACATCTTCTCACTTTCTAAATTGTGCTAATATGTTAGCAACATTGGACGAAGTGAGTTGGTGAGAAGCTGAGGAAACTCTTGTTTTGAGTTTCTTTCTGAAAGTTTTAGCCACTTCTAAATGTTGCCACCTTCTCTTTTCAGTTCGATTTTGTTCACTATCAATTTCAGATCAAGAATGAAGATCAGGTATTTCTCTACTTTTGATACAAACGATTTTACAAGCAATTTTTGTTCTTTTTTTTTGTTTAACAATTAAAACAAAATCTTCCTTTTAATTAAAGATATGATGGTTTAGTTGATGTAGGGTTGTTTTGAGAGGCACTGTTTTGGAACCAAATGAAAATATTGACAATCTTACCAACTATTCATATAGTTGTGATACTGGTGTGCCTCAAAGCTCCATACTAGGTCCCCTACACTTTTAGATGTATGCTATTGTTTTCTTTGCCATATTTCTACTCGAGATAGGCAATTTTTATATACTTTAGATCGGACTGACAATCATCATGTTCTTGTACTTTCTGATACCACTGATCATTGCAGGAATGAAGATTTCATCATGATGAACATATTTAATTGTGAAAACAGCAAATTCACAGCATAAGTATATAAAATGTTGACTATGCTTTCTGCATTTTAAACAGTGAATTGGAACTTGTGCCCAATGTTGGGTGTCAAGGACTTCTATTTTTGTAGCTGTGGTATTAAAAATAGCCTGCCTTTTTTTTTTTCACTAAAATCAAAATTTAGCTTTTACTCTGGTACTGTTAAGCATTTTTTCTTTATAATAAAAAATTTAGCCATTATGGAACAACATCAAGTCAGAGTTTGTTGCCCATATTTTAAGCCCTATTCCTCTGACTCACTTGTAGATGTTGCTGTTTTGGCCTGAGCTCAACTGAGAAAACTGTCTTCACTGTTATGAATGTCTCCAGTGACAACATACAATTTTGTTTTTATTAAAGCAGTCTGAGCTGTGATGTCATGACCCAGATTTTGAGAAAACATGGCCACAGATCAGTTACATTCTATTTTTTGACATTTTACGGCATTTAGGGAAAGAGGGACAAAAGTGGCTGGGAATAGACTGCTTTGTGACTTGTAAACTAGCCCCATGCGGTCCCGTTAGCTGTAAACTGGCTGTAAATTAAGGCAAAGTAGTCATAAATAGAGTAACACAATGAGAACACATGCTTTCAAACATCTTCCTTTAAGTCAGTCCATCATTTTGAGGTGAGATTAAGGCAAAACTAATTCTCAGATCCCTTGATTATTGTCGTTTTGATAGAGCAGCATGTATTGTGCTCATGCTCTGTACAGGGAGAGGAGCTTCTTTGGAGGTCTACGTCCATGCTTTAATAGTGAGGAAACACAACAAAGGAGGAATTTGCTCCAAAAAATGTGGTCCCTTTGCTGCGTTTCCTCATGTTGGTCTCCAAAATAAAATATCTCAAATGTAAGCACATTGTGGATGCCTCAGGACTCTTTAATCCCTCGCCTTTAGCCCTTCATGTACTGTTATTGTCATTTCTCTGAGGACCCCTGCTGTGTTCACTTCATCAATGAGAGTGACATAGACATCCCCCTCCCCTTCTTTGCAATAATCCATAACTGGAGGACAAAGAACTGACCCACTCTGTGGTATTTGGGTATGCATTCACTTTGGGGAGGGGGAGGGGCAGAGTCTTGCTATGAGGTGGTGGCTTCTGTCTCGAGCCAGTATATTAAACACAAAGTGAAAATTCATTTGTTTTATCCGAACATTAATGTGGATTTTGGAACAAGATTTAGGTTTAGAAAGGGATAGGTTTATGGCCAACACACCAGTTTTTATAAAAAATAAAAGTTCTCTCAATTCTCTGGTTGTTCAGACAGTTTTATTATCAGCCAGTAATAATAATCAGTGTACTGCCAACTAAGAGTATCTCTGACCATTCTTGATCAACTGCCACTTCTGTGTACCTTTCCCCTATGGGACAAGGTTAACTTCAATTATATTCACAGTGGCCATTTTCTCTGATGTAACACTGAAGGAAAAAACTTAAAAGGCTTTCGACAATATAGCTTCAGGCCAAGATATGGCTTAAATTGGGAATCTAAATATACAGCCGAAAATTCAGCAGTAAACAATATTAGGAATCTAGCATTACCTTGATTAACTTTAAAGGATTTGGTTTAATTTCTGAATTTTGTAATTGTATTTCAAAGGGAGAAGTATGAAGTAAGCAAATCAAGGGGCTGCCACACACTACAATGTTCGTGGCCTGACACTCTTTGCAAAGCCTGGTTGGCCCTTTGCTTAACAAATCCCAGGTCATGTTGACTAGCATATGATGAATGGTGCTCTCACGACTAACACGTCTGGTCCAGACTTTTTCAGACAGTTCTGTCCATTTGGACAGGTGTGAAAGCTCACACAAACTCCAGTGTGGACCAAAGAACTGAACTCTGAGTTTGGTTTGTGGTCAGTGTGAAAGCAATCCAAACCAGACATGATCAAGCAAAGCAAACTAACCTAAAGGAAGACATTGTTGTTTTGCTTTACCCAAACGTCATCACGGAAACGCTAAAGTAGCGTTCACTGACAATGTAAAACAGAGCGCAGCTAACTTTAACACATCTTATGCTGCCAGAATTGTGTCCTTCTTTCAGGTAATATACCGAATATGCTTACACATTGCACCAGTGAATATTCAAATGTCATCTGATGCATCTTGATCCATCATTTATGCTACAGAATACTTGAGAGCTGCTTTGAGCTAAACAATGTTATTTTTTGAAGCTGGTCTTGTGTTTTCCAGTAACAATGAGGCAGTCGTAGGCCAGATGGTAGGAGAATATTACAAAATTTGGCGAAGGCTAGTGTGAAGCAAACAAAACCAAGATAAACCACTTTAGGCCAGTTAAAGCTGGCTATTGGTGATGATGAGGCTACCATGGCAGCATAATTTAAAGAGTTTCAGGTGAAAACAAGCCATAAAAACAGCACTGGGTGGGTGCACACTATATATAAAATACTGGAAATACTGACAACCTCATTCGCCGCTAACAAGTGGCTTTGTTTAGGCTATACTTGTTTTTTGGCTTTTTTTCACATAAAAGTCTAAATTACGCAGAGATAGTGGCCCATTTGCAGCAACGTATAACTTGTAATGCCCTGCTGTCATGATAATATCCCGGCCCCCTTCCAGTTCAGTCCTATTTCATTTATGTCTCCTCTATCATCCACACCACTTTTGAACAGTAATCCAGTGGCCACCTCCTCCCAAGTCCTACAAATTCTTAATCCTTCATCCGGGAAGTGATTTAATGATGTCCGAAACACTAGTGTAGGGAGTCAGCTGAATGAAAGAGACCCTGTCGAACTACAGCCACCACACGATTTTGAGTCCCAATCCATGTTTTATCACTACATCAGGGTCCGTGCTTGTGTGTGTTTGGACTCTTTGGAGTTAGATAGACTCCTGACTAGACTGACCAACTCCTGTTTCGTGAGTTCCCTGGGTATTCTCTTTATAAATGCTTTTGTCTTCTTTGTAGTGTTGTACACCCGTTGAGCTAGATGCCAGTTCAAGTTCTTTTTCCTTATTAGTGTTGATTTGGAGGTCTGTGGGATAACTCTGAATTGACTGAAGAATTGGATTTGTTTGCTTGGTTGAAAGGAACTGGATTGGACTGAGCTTCTGTGCTGTTTCTGTACAGATGCAGAGCTGATTGCTATTGCTGTGGCTAATGCCATGAACCACATAGCCCACTTCAAAAATCTCAATCTTTTTAAGGTTTGCATTTATCAACTCTTGCTTACTTAGTGAACAGAAATAAGATACAAGATTCTAACAATCATCTTGAAAACAGAAGGGTATGCAGTATTAGCAAAATAAATATATAAAGTTGTTTCTCTAAAGGTCATTTATCTTGCAAATTGTAATTTGGTTCTATAAAAAGTAACAACAGCAGGTTTTTCATTCATTAGCCTATTTGTGATCTTGCTTTAGCTAACATGTATAACATAAACATATATATCAAAAACAACAAATAGTAAAACAGTCAGTGTCTTTGTTATGAATAATGACACAAAATTACTGCAGCTGTCAAACCTAATCTGACCTGACTGGGAGGTCAGAAAAAAGGCACTGATTGAATATAGTGAATTGTTCTCACTGCTATGCAAACAGTGTAACTTCATTATCCCGAAGTCAAACAAAACTACTGTCATGAGGTTTTGTCAGTTAATTGGATAGATTTCTTAATCTCCCTCTCTGCCTAATTAACCACCATAATGATGTAATAATGTTTAATAATTGTCACTGGCAGGCTGCTATGTGTCTGTCTTACACATATCCTTGCATAAATGAGATGGTGGTTCCCTCAGGGCTGAGGTGCAATGCTGCATTTCATGCTCCGACTCTGCTTCTTTCACAGAATTCAGCTCCAGTAATTAGCTTGTAATGAGCTGTATAAGGAGCACTTTCACAGACCGTGCTGGCGGTCAGGCATGACCACTGTGGGCTCCTCATTTGGATCTTTGACGCGTACCTGACAGTGAAATGTCAGGAACCAAAATCAAAGTTCTGATTAGAGTTCAGTCACATGGCTGCCCTTAGCTTAAGAGTTTTCTAGTTGACAAGTAATCATTAGATTTAGCTGGTTTACAAGTATATACTTATTAAATTATCTCAATTTTAAATTTGTGAGATCATAAAGTGTTATTGATCACTAATTAAAAGTATGTTATAGTATCATTTAACAAGGTTGTCCAAATATAAAAGTTTTAAGGACAACTGGGCTGTGGCGCAAATGGTCGAAATGTTAGGGTGTCCTGGTTGGTCCAGGCCACTACTCTAAGGGCTCCTGGTCAAGATGAAAAGGACAATCTGACAGCATAGAGTTGAGACTGATGGCTTATCTCCAACTTCAGATTCAAAACAACAGTAAACTGCACAAAGCTGACAGCTTTAAAAGAGGTTGGTAGGTGTCTGATTAACATTTTTGTTAATCAGACCTTGAGCTGGAGAAGATAGTAAAGCACACGAGAACAAATCCTGCTTCTTCTAAATTCTGTAATCTCCTGTAAACGTGTCTATATTCATCAGTAAGGTAAGTGTTTTATATAATTTAACCTAATATTAATTTCCAGTATACTTTGTACCTGCTCCAAGCCAACTTAAAGTGGACTACAGGCTGCAGTTTGACCCTGGGCCAGAGTTTGGAGAACCCTTATGTGTAACACATTGCAGTATGAATAAACATATCAGCAAGCCCAAAATTCTTGTCTCTAAAATTGCTGCTTTTCAGGAAATGAAAAAATAATAAAAATGCTCCACTATTGGTGAAATAAATATTGTGCTGTCCTGCTTACAATTTTCTTTTTTCAGCTTTTATTTGGTTAAAAGATGATAAAATTCAGTCTTTAACATAGAAGTTGACCTAAAACACTATTTTATTAAAAAACAAAAAAGGAGATGATTTGTGCTGGTTGGTGATAATATGCAACCAAAGGGTGCCGCTAACCAGCTAACAACAATACTTATAACTAGTCACAGCAACCATAAGGCTATGCTAGTAAACAAGCAGATGATTTTTCACAACTCTGGAACTTTAGTAATTAAACTTATGAGGCTGACTCAGAAGGCTTTGACTTGACTTATTGTTGCTAACAAGCTAACAATCAAACTAGCCATGAACTTTGTTGAGGAATTGTTTTAGATTAGCATTTGATGTTAAACTACTTCACTGTATGAATGTACGTTCTGTGTCTACCTACAAGACAATAATCGAAAGTTCCCAGAAAATGTGGGTTAAGATAATTGCATGGTTAACCAATAACCTATGTTTGTCTTGTAAAAGTCATGGTGTAACAAGCAAGGGGTCAACTTGGCATAGAGGCATAGAGAAGAACAGAAGTCATAGGGGTTTCAATATTATGGCGTGAAACAGCAACAGGAGCTAAACTATATATGTTCAAAATGTTGTAGTATTACTGTTCCTGACAGTTTACATGGTTATTTGGCTTCTTGTTTTAGCAACAAAATATACCAAACCAGGTTTTTACATACTGTTGCTCTAACTATCCATAAAAATCATGTTTAGAATAATCTCATTTGAATATTTTGTAGGTTTGTCCAAGAGACATTTACAACAAGCGGCAGTGTAGCATAGTCAGAAAGAGCTTAAGCTGGGAACTGGAGGGTGGCAGGTTCAATTCCTAATTGAATCATGCTTGGAAGTTGGTTTTGTAGCTGGGGAACTGGGAAACTGACTTCCTGAGGCAGGTGATAACACTGCCGAAAAGGGATGGTCTTGCCTCTGGAGCCTTATGCTGCGCTCACACCGCAAGCGACCCAGCTACCGAAGTCGCGTCGCCCACTGACATAGCGTCGCGCGTCCATAAATACCTCATTTTGGTAACTGCTGCCATCGTCCGTCGCTCGGTGACGTCACGTCCGCTCGAGTTTCACCGCAATCATTTCATATATCATGTAATTGGATTTATAAGCGGACATTATTCCAGCTGTATCCTTTTCACTCACTTATCAACCACAAAACACTGCAGCTGATGCCCTGCAGCAGCATTATCTGTGAGTTTCCGCCTAGACGGAACTCATCCGCCCTGTAGTCCGGATGAATAACTGTCTGTCAAGGGTACCGTCACACGTACACACACCTCTGATTGGCTGATGCCGCACAGCCACACACGACATCGCCTGAATAGATCAACTTTTTTTAACTTTGACATCGTGCGACGAGTGAAGTGATCGTCTTGTACGCGGCTGTCGCATTGCGGGAGGGTTAGCCCCGCCCCATTGCGGCTGTACATTGACTATGAATGGAGAGTGATCGCCGAGGTAGTACAAGTAGCGTCCGGTGTGAACGCACCATTAGGGTGTACGATTTACATCTTCGTGCCCTTAAACTTCATCTCATATAAATGCCTACAAATATAGCTTGGTCACCGTTGCTGGTCATGCAGAAGAGTCATCGGAAATGATGAATGGCAGTTAAGGACAAACCTGAAACCTATGACACACCAAATGCAGTTTCTTGATGGATTTTGACAATTCGGGTCCATACAGCTAGTAAAAACCGCGGCCAGCTAAGTCACTTTTTATCTGCATACCTTAGGTGGATTATTAGAGGGCAACCCCTGAGTCAGAACATCTGTTGCACACACTCCTCAGCCGAACGGAGAGTTGGACTGTGTCAACACTTGGTCTGCACAGCCTCCCTCTCTCCCCCCGCTGCCACAAACACTACCCTGGTGATGTTTCATCTCTCGGTGCAGCGCTAATGCCTTTGGAGTGAGGTAATGCTGCTTGAAGTGGCTCAGTATGTCCCATTAGTCGGCTGTGAATGGATCTTGTTATTGTGTTGTTGTGTTGCTAGAGACACTGGCATGATGGGAATGCTTTTCAACACTGGTCGGCCTCAAGTGTTCACAACAAGAGGGCAATATTAGCAAAGGACAACAAACACACAAATACAGCCGGCCATGCATCCAGAACTCCTACGCTGCATATGGCGAGGGCGAGCAATACGAAAGTAAAGGGGAAAAAAATGGGAAGTGTGATCACTTTCTGGAGGCCGGGCCAAAACTCGCTGAGAAGAACGTCTGCCTTTGATTCATTTGGGGAAAAATGAGAGAAAGAGGGGAGGGGGATCAGTTTTCTTTGTTTGAAACCAAAGGGGAAGCTGGATCTCATTCGTATATATCAACACAAGCAATGTTCTGTTTGGACGTTTTTAATCTCCGCTGACAACTATAAAGGGAAGCTTTTATATATATGAGGTTGGCAGAGTCGATGAAGAGCATGTTCGGAGGGAAATCTGAGCCCACCGCCATATGTATCACATATGTGCTGTGCTCTGGAGTGAGACCTTGGAGTGCATGCCAGCAGTCGTGTTTCTGTGCGAGATGATGAAGCACGATTGTATGACATAGAGACAGACATAATAATCAGCATCATCTCTGCAGTCCGCTGCTCTGAAAAGAATGGACCTTTGTTGCTTTACTTTCCTATTGCAACTAACACTCCAATCAACCTCGGAGGGAAATCATCCGATGACCAATCTGGCAAGTCGACCGTGCATTAGCTCATTGCAGCAAGGTGATTAATCACAGATGAGCCAGGCAATTGGATTCTTGCTTTCAGAGCAATTACCTTATGATAAGCAATCCCCGCTGAGCATCCGCTGCCTCTTGTTTGACACGTGGAATGTGCCTTAACAAGGAGACAATGGTGTTTTAAGCTCGGCCTGCAGCAAAGTGGAGGGTCAGTGGCAAGAATGCAATCAGGCTTATTCTCAACTTCACGGATGACTTGAATAGTATTCAGGCGTGCTTGGTAGAGAAAAGTAAACAAACTTTCTTTTCCATTTCCAACTTCCAGGGTCACTCAGAGTTTGCTTGATAACATAACTCTTGCTTTTAAAGGAATATCATCAGTATTTCTTGTATTTTAACCTCTTGTATGCAGGTTTTCCACCCTGTTTCACTACATTAGATGACTGTAGAGAGCAGTTTTAACAGTTGCTACATTCAAAAACCTGAATATTCAAATAGGCTAAGTCATGATTTTAGACCTAACAAGTTTTTTTTCAAGTTGTATGAGAACAGTCTGCTCAGCTTGGCCTACCCCTGCTGCTTACTTAGGCTGTGTTTTCATTTTAAATATGTCCTCCTTTTAAGAAATGTGTCCGTCCACATGTAAACACTGAAAACCCTGTAGTGTATATGCGAAGCCTGTAAGTGGCGCTGTTAACATTGCTACAGACATACACCAAAACAAGAGAAGACATGGCGCGTCCAATCATGATAGATGTTAACAAACCTGCGTATGCTGTTCTACCTGTCCACTTGTTCCTCATGGTGGTAGTAGAGAAGCAGATTTAGTTGTAGGAGCCATGACAAGCTCAGTAGCTTCAGTAGCACAAACGTGACATTGTATTCCGCCAGTGCGTCTGTTGTCAGGGCTATCGTATATCATTTAAGGGAGTTATTACTTCATTGTTGCAAACGTGTAAACACAAAAGTAGCATTTTGAAACCTGTGTCAGAAGTTTTCAGTGTTTTTGGGCTACTAAAATGTCGGTTCCGTGTGGACAAAAACACCCATACCTCAAAAATGTTTACAGATACGCCTTAACTCCTCTCGGTGTGGACGGCCCCTTAATTTACCTTTTGTCGGCCTTCTAATTGGTCCACTGACCAACCAATAAGAACCAGAGAACCCCTCTAGAAAGCAGTTGTTTCCACGTTATTCCAGTCAGAAAACTTCTGTTTTTACTATTTTAATGCACTGTGGAGAAATTGTATCCTAGGTTTGTTGCTTTAACTTTTAAAAATAAGAGTTACCTGAACCCAGAGGTAAGAGAAATGTTCAAATAATGCTAATATTTGTTGTCCTCAGAAAGTTTTGCATTTATGAAGGCATTTTTTGTTGATAAGAACAACCAATCTTAGATGTCATCACTGGTCATACATCCATGATACCTTTTATTTTTTAAATATTCCAAAAGATTTTGAGTTTTAAGAAACTCTACCTCTTCTTTTACATTTCAAAAAGAGTAAAATTAAAAACAAATGATATAAAAATACTCAGAAAGTGAGATATTTCTTATCCTTTCTAATTTGAGAGAGGCCAGCAACAACAGATTATGTCTAACATCTTAACACCCAAGGAGGAGCTGTAGACTTTAAAATAAATCCTTCAATTCAGGATCACAGAATATATCTCCTGAAGTTATTGGTTCGCAAAAACAAGAAATTGTAAAGACCAGGCTCAAGCCCTCAGTATAGCCTTCAGAAGATATACATAACCCTTAAAACAACTGAAAATTAAACCAACAGTGACATTTTAGCCTGCCAAAATTCATTGATAGATTAGAAGCCATTCTCGTCGTCATTTCGTGATGTATACCCGACTTGCTTTAATTTCAGCTTCACACAACATTCGCTTAAAACGTCACAAAGGATCAACATATATGTCCAACACATGTATGGTACTCCCCTCATCATGACTGGGCCATTTGTATCATTCTGTTTTGGTGATGTTCTGTAAAACTCATTGTTTTGTTCACCCATAGGAGGCGCTGGTGTTTTCATATGGGACAGGTGGCCTACATACACTTCCACTGCATTTGGTGAGGTTCCTGTGGCTGCCTGCTTTCAATGTCTGTAGCCTGATAGCTGACTGGTTCCTGTAGCTAGCTCAATCCCATCCAAGCCCTCTCCCTAAGATTCCCATTTTAGGATTGTATAAGGTATCCCCCCTCACAGACGACCACATCAACTCTTCCTGACAGAGACCCCAAACATGTACTTTAATCCAGTGACTGACTAGATAAAGTCCTGGCCCTCGCCCTCTTGTGTTGATGATCTGTTTACAATGCACGCTTCATCACCGGATCATCCCTCCATTTATCATGCTTTGACCATTTTTGACTGTATTTGGCGTCCATGTGTTACTGTGCTGTGTCGTAAATGTGAGCGTGTGCATGTGTGTATCGTTCAAACAGGGGGTGATTGTGAATTTAGGATTTCTCTCAGATAAATTCAATAACGTCATGATCATTTACATTTGGAGCCTCCACATTTCTAACTGCCGTACATGGAATAAAATACTGTCATTTTTCAAGATTGCATTTTTTTTTATCATTTTAGAGCAGAGCTTTGATTTCATGCTCTGATTTTTAAAAATATCTCTTTAAATACTGATTTTGTGCTCAAATCCCCTTCATGTGGTTTTGCCTTTTCCCGTGTACACCCATCTTTCTCTGCTCTTGAATTATTTAGATGCACCAGCCACTGAAATCCAGGTATAGGGTTGACCAATCACATTGGCTCTGCCTGTTGTTAGGGAGTTTTTTGCCTAAAGCAGACATTATGGACATTTTCTCTTTATACTCTTTAAAAACACTGCAGTGTCATTTTTCTGTCATATTTAAAGAGCATTTTAATGTATAAACATCGAAAAAAGAGGTCTTAAATAACTGTCAGAAACTAGGGATGCAGGATATTATTGGTACAATATCTGCATCAGCTAATATCAGCCTTAAAAGTTAAATATCGGTGTCCGCCAATATTGACATATTGACAAACTGTACTTCTTGTTTTAAAATGGTTCCTTACACAAATAGGTTGAATTACTTCAAGAAAACGGTCAATTTTTGCAAGCTTAAGAGTTGTATTCAACCAAAAATATCAGTATAGGTGATACCGATTCCAGAAATTCTAGCATATCTGATATGGGTAAAAATCCAAAATGGTGCATCCCTATCAGATTTGTCATACTACTGCACAGTTTACACTTAATCCCAGGCTGGATGTGTGTTGACTGTGACAGCTGCAGTGTGCGTAAATCTTCAGTTCAGTATGCATATTATCATGTTAAGTTTTCAGACTTCCGCTATGACTGCTGTACCTCACGTGAGTCTCAGTTGCAGAGACTCTAGAGAAATAGAAGGTTTGACTATCTTGCTACAAAGCAGGGGCATCTTTCAACCTAAATAATAGGTAAATTATAAAACCAGATCTTTATTACTACGTTTTAACAGGTATATATATCCACACTGGCAGAGTATGTCAAGGAAGGTAAACACAGTACAGTTACACTTCGGGTTCGTGCTGCTCAAAGAAAAAGAAAAAAAAGACCTTTTCATTCTGAGATTTTTCTGGGTCAGTTATAAATCAAGTCAGCTAAAGGGGGATTGTTGTGGATTTTCCTAAACTTTCTATTTTCTAATTTACCTGGAGGAAGTTGCAGCCAACATGCCGATTACATGAATTTGGTCTGAAAGTCATGTCATAACAAACCAAAGCTGTCATGCTCAGTAGCCAATATGCATCCAGTGTATTTATATTACAAGAGAATAAAAGACTAAAGATGTGGACATATTCAGCAGTCGACTTAACGCTATGACATTAGGGAGTGCGTAAGTGATTAGAGTTTTCTTTTTGCCATATTAAATACATCTAGAATTACCTCACTTGTGAATTTGAAAGTGTTATAGTGTGTAAAGGACCATTGCTAACAGACTGCTTCCTGAACAATCTTCAAAGCAAGAGGTATCCCGTCAGGGCTGTGCGATAAGACATCCCCCCCCAAAAAAAAATCCAGATTTTTTTTTACAAAAGACTTTTATGAGACAACTAGAAAGCTCAAAGCACAAAACCTCCAATAAGGAAGCTAACATATTTCTGTTACCACTGTGAGCAACAGTTCCTAGCACTCAGAATCATGTTGATGTCATTATTAGTTAGACAGCCATCGACCAAAAACTGTCTTTCGCTAGTGGCAGTTATCTGGATCACCACCAAAATCTAACTCTTTCTAAGTTGGGCGATTACCAACATTTACTGAAAATTTCAGGAAAACCTGTCCTGTCCCCATAGGTTTGCTAGCAAACAAACCGACAAACAAACATATGAGCACAAAAACGTGACCTCCTTGGTGCAAAATGAGTTACAGTTAGTCAAGAAAAAAAGTCCTGATTCACTTAAATACATATGTAGCTCGTTAATAGCCCGACAATAACTTTAACTTTTTTACTAATTATGTTTAAACATCGAAAAACCATTAGAGTTGTGTTATTTCAAAAAGGGGACCGTGACGACTAAAACATTCAAGTTTCAGGAGCCTTCATATCAGCAATTTTCCAAAAAATAATTGATCATATGGGCTTTAGCTGAGAAACCAGCGCAATGCTAACCTTGTGTTTGGACTGCAAGGAAAACATAATTGCTTCACCTCTGTTTAAGCAGTCCACCTGGTTCCCCAATGATAGGCAGAGCAAACATGACTGGATAACTTTATACCTGGTTGGGGACTCAAACAATCCCAGAGCAGAGCAAGATCAAAGCACAGAGAAAACTACTGAGTAAAATAGCAAAATAGCTAATGCCCTCTTGAGTTGCGTAAAATTTTACCCTCATAAGTCTCCAAATGTCGACTCCATCAGTAAATTCTTTGTTTCTTTTGTACCACAGGGCAGCGACAGCGAGTACGAGGTAGACCCCAACCGACAAAAGACCCACTCCTTCGTCAACCACTACATCAGCGACCCAACCTACTACAACTCCTGGCGTCGGCAGCAGAAAGGCATCTCCCGCGTGCAGGCCTACAGCTACACCGAGTCTGAATCGGGCGACCCGGACCACTCGGTCTGCGCACCTCCACCGCTGCCCCCTCTACCGCCCCTCCCTCCGCAGCTCAGCTCGCCCAGTCCCCAGCCCCAGCAAGCCCAGGGCCAGCCCCAGGGCCAGGGCAGCCTGTTCAGGCCCAAAGGTAGCCGGACTCCCACCCCCTCCCAGCAGAGCTCCAACCCCCCCAGCCAGCACAGCACCCTCTACAGGCCACCCAGCAGCCTAGCACCTGGCTCACGGGCACCAATTGCAGGGTTTTCCTCTTTTGTGTGAGAAATGCTGAGTAGGACTGAGGAGTTTCTGGAAATATCTACCCATCTTGTGTTGATGGAGAACATAGCAACACAATCAACCAATCAAATCTTTGACGCCTTTTTTTTACTTTCATTACTTTTTTACATTTCATTTTCTTTTTGTCGGGCTGGAATGAAACTATGGGACTCTCTGGGGCAATTTTTCATTGTTTAATGTGTGAAAGTGTGCAAAGATTTTTCTCTCACTAGAAGATAAATTACTCTTAACACATATTTTCATTTTTATTTTCAAGCTTTTTGCATGACTTTCTTTCCTCCATTTTATGTTACACCTCTTTGAACAAACTCAAATGAAGTCGTCTGATTCTGTACAAAGTCACGAGAATCTTTGGAGAACACACGTATAAATATATATACATACATATATATATATATGAATATAAAGTAGATGTACCTAGAGGACAAACTGAAGGACGAAATGAAAATGAAGAATGGTCTGGACTGGAAGACATTAAAGGTGGCGCCATAATGTGGAAGTGAAGGACAAGCTTCTTTGGACTGGATGTAGAAGACAGTGGCGAAAAAAGAGAGAGCAGTGGACGCGGATCATGCCAAATCGTACCAATTTTAATGTGTTGGCCTGGAGTTCAGTGACGCAACAATCGTGTCTCCATGCCAACAGCTCTCCGGCCTATTGCACATAGAAATGTTGAACTTTTGGCCGTGGAGGGTCAAACAACAAAGACTCTTGTGCCTGAGAGATCCCTGCAGATATATGAACAGAGTGTATATCTGTTAAAGTGTTGAAGTCTTTTCGTGAGTGTGTTACAGTGGATCAAAGATGCCTTGATAGAGATGAAAATAAACACTTATTTATGATATCCGGCACCAGATGTGACTGAACCTGCTGACGGTGCCCTGGACTGTGGCATCGTAACGGCGCAGCTCGCGCCTGGAGAGCCTTCTTTTAATCTGACGAACGTGGGTTGTGGAGACATTTGCAAACACAACCCAGCTTTTTTTCACCCTTTGCTGGCTCACACGTACACAAATCAGTCTCATTTAAACAGGGGAGTGTTGGGGTTCGGCTGGAGGAGGAAAAATAAGAGTAGGAGGATTGTTTGATTTATTATGCACTTTAAGAATATTAGAAATGACAACAAAATAAGTCAAATATTGAGAGAAAAAGTAAAAATGTTGTACTTGATGTTAAAGGGACTGTGAGGAGTTTCTAAATAATTACAAAAAAGTCTCACTTTTAGATATAGGCCTGATCGAAATACACAATTTAAGATGAGTTTTATAGCATCAAAATAGGTTATCTATAAATGCTATTCCTTAGCCTTCGTGGTCGGGTCGGACAGGGCTGGACTGGCCTCGATACTCAACTTGGGAACAAGACAATTAAAACTAGAGCAAATTTATATTATTTTATTATTTATATTACACATCTTAGAGCACCGGGCTGTAAGTAGCGATATATAGCCGGCTACAACTACGATAATAAGTTTTCCAAAAATGGCTTGTTGTCACACATCAAAAACTACCGCTACGTAACTAGAAAGAGATACATTACCTCGTCACTTTGCATTCTGTAAGTTGTTGAAAAAAGAAGTTGTAAAGCAATGCAGAGTTCTGAGGAAGGTCCGAGCTGCATTCATTAGCATCAACAAACACACGCTTTGGTTTGGGTCTAGACTTTGGTGCGTTCCAGTTGTAGTCAGAGGTCGGAATTTCCGAGTTCCGAGTGGGAAACTGCAACTGGAACGTTCCCCGAAGTCAGAATTTCCTACTGAGAACTCCATGAAACCTCACCACCCCCGAGTTGACAATCGAAGATGGATGCCCCCAGTGTGAACAGTTATTTAGCTCTTGTAATAATCAATTTATTTGCGCTTCTGACTGGGGTGTGTCGCTCTAGATCAGCTGTATACATAGTATTGCTAGACTTATATTTACAAAAATGCTGCCAAAGTGATAATCACATTATTCATACAACAACGCAGGGCGTGCTAACAACAGCTAACAATAGCCTGGTGGAACGGCATGTTTTTTTCTGACTTCAACTGGAACGCCAATAAATCGGAGATGGTGCAACTCCCATTTCCGAGGTTACTGGAACGCAGCATTACGACAGTTGGCGCGCGTGCTCATGGGGAGCAGAGTCTTTTTTTCGCCGGTAATTGATTCTCCTCATAGCACCTTTAAGTTATGATTGAGGAGTTGGCTCTTTCTTCAAAATAATTAAAATGTAAACTCTTTCAATGGCCAAAAATCGTCAACTCAATAGTGCCTCTCACTTCTCAACATTTTTTTTTGTCATCATGCCATTCTCACGTTAAAGTTCTGACTTTTAGGTTAACATGCCTTTGCAAACCAAGTCGCACAACAAGTACGGGGCAAGAAATGGTCGGTGTTTCAAGGGTAATTTTGATTTTCAAATCAGATCAGGAGCAACACAATTTTATAAATAAATCCTGTATGTTTTAAAATCAAGAAGCTTGGTGAGTTTGCACATCATGTGAATTATTTCACACAAGAAAACCACATCTAGTAGCTTTTGAACTTTTTCATCTTCAGTAATGCCATTTCAGTATTTACATTTTGTTTTAACATTGTTTTTTCCTCCTGAAAATTTTATGTTTTTTCATTAAATAAAAATTTTGCTTGTTTTTTTGCAATATTTCAACTTTTTCTCTGGAAGTTTTGACTTTTCATTTTCTTCTTGATGATAGAATTGTCAAAGTATTGAAAGCATTTTTGTGATAATTCTAATCTTTTAAATTTCCCTGCCATTCGTATTTTTATTCAGAGTTTCCTTCAACTTAAAATTTCATGACATTTTTACAGATTTTTTTGCTTTCATTAATGTTTTGAATTTCTTCCATTAATTTAAAATGTTATTTATTTTTGAAATGTATGTTCATTTTTATAATGGACATGTTAACTTTTTTAAATTAATTTACTTTGTAGACATGGCATTTCATTTTCAGTATTTAATATTCACTATGGTTTTCACAACATTTAATGTGTTAGGTACTTGTTCTTGTATATTTTGTTTTTTTTTTTGTTCTCAATTGTCTGATCTTTTTTGGAAAAGAAATATTTTGTTGCCAAAACATTTGGGCCCATTCTTAGAAAAAAAAAAAGAAGAAGATCAGAACTTTGAGGATTCTTGAGAGTTTGACTTTGTCATTGGCATTTTGACTTTTTTATTTTCATTTCTTCCTTCCATTTCTAAATATTTAATGCTTTTGGTATATTGACATCCCAGAATCTCAATCTGCAAATTTTCCTGTCAACTTTTGCAACATAAAGAGCAGGTTTTTAATCTTCGCCATTTTTCTTGATGATTTGGCTTTTTCTCATCCCTTAAACTTTTCTCTTGAAGTGCACATTTAGAAAAGTTCCTCCTCCTCTTAATTTCTATCCGATGCCCGACCCTAACTGTCCTCTGTACATTTTTGCATACTGTCTGCTGAGAAGCTTCTTCATCCTGCCTGGCGTGTCTGTCTGCAGTGGCCCGGGACAGTCACATGTTGGCACAGCTGCTGGTTCTGCTAAATGGTTACAGTGTGATTTTGATAAGAGTTGTTTTATTTTCCTGTTTCCTCCCCCTGCTCGCCGACGCCTCTCTGTTAGCGATCACTATCACGGGCGGCGCAGGGCCTGCGCCAACAGATGATGTCATTGAGTTTCACCTCTTTCTCTTTCGTGTGCTCGACCACCGGGTTATTGTTCAGGTGTGACTCTTCTGTTCTGAATACTAAATGCTTGTGTGTGAATGTGCGTACGTGTGTGACTCCACTCCTCGTGCATTAAGCTTTACGGATCATCAGTGTGACTGTGGGTGCGTCTGGTGTCTGGAGAGATTGTCCTGCAGCCAATGTAAACCTGCCTGGAGTAACGCTGCAGAGGGCGAGTGCTGTCGGCACACTCACAACGCTATAGTGAAGACAAAGTGGTGTGTTGCTAGTTTCCATAGTTCCCCCCCTAAAAAAGGAAAAAAAAAATGTCATCGACTTCTCTTTTTTTTTTATCTTTGTGGGTGATTTCATTGTACGCAACAAAAGCTTATCATGCAGAATCTGAATGGATATATGATCACACAACATTTCTGAAATAAATTATTTTTGAATGTTACTGCCTCGAGTGCTCAATTGTAAGTTAATAGAAGGTTAGCACTGACTGTTTAAAATGATGGTACATTCAAAGGTCGAATTTCACCATGGCTGTGTCCGAAATGGCATCCTGACGTCCTACTCGTACTAAGTGTGACGTCAAAATGAGTATGTAGTGCGTTCACATTAGGTAGTATGAAAAGATTGAGTGTGCGAGAAATACCCGGATGTTTACTATATCGGAAAAAAATTTAAGTATGCGAGATGGGCATGCTAGCCAGACTCAAACGCCCCATAATGCATTGCAAGCGAAAATGGTTAATTGGTATTTGTGTATTTATTAAACTATTTATTGGAATTTGCATTTCTCAAACTATTGTTATTTGTGTATTTATCGAAATATTTATTGATATTTGTGTATTTTTTAAACTACTTGCTTTGAACGATAATTTTTTAAATATTTTTTACATCCACATGAAGTTATTCTTAAATTAATAAACCTTGCTATAAAATTAAAATGCGTTTATTTGGCATAGCTCTGGCATCATAGAAAACATTAATAGTGAATGAGAAGACAAGATGAGAAGCAACAAAAATGGAATTACCTCTACAGGGAAACCAAAATGTAAGTATGTATTAACCAAGTGCCAGAGGCGACGGACGGATCGTCTTCGATGTCCGCGGGCAGTCAACATTTTACTGTATATAAGTTACTGATTATAATATTATTAATATCATAAATGTTAACTCTTCTTGAGTCCGGCATTCAGCTAAAAATCAGCCACTAGCAAACTTCCCATTCTCAAAATAAAAGCATATTTTATTATCTCCTTTTAGCTCTTTAATGCTTTTGTAAATTGGGCTCTTGTGTTGGAGCCGACCGGAAGTTTCTTCGATAACATAATGTCACACATAACGGAATGTCCGAAATGCCGAAAATGAAATTTGTATCCGTGCGTTTTATGGCTCAAATGACCACATTTTGGTATTCTACGTGGTGCATTTCTTGCCTAAAATGCTCTCTGAACTTTCAAATGTGACGAATCAACAAAGATATTTGATAGGCTGGTGTGCTTCTGATTTTTATTGTCGAAGGTTTGAAATGCACCATGGGAAACTTTGTAGTATACTACAGTGTGACCGGTTGGCATTCTAATCATACTTATAGTATGTTGTATACAGTATATACACATTAGTATGTAGTATGTAAGTATGCCATTTCAGACACAGACCATCATTGTCTTCTAAGCAGCATTATGCCATCATCCCTTAGTGCACTCATCGGCCATATTACAACTCCCAATTCCAATGAAGTTGGGACTTGATTAAAATATAGTTTAAAAAAGGAAACGGTAATTTTCAAATCCTTTTTGACCTTAACCCTATAAAGCCAATTGTATCATATTTGATACATACTTTTATAATACCTCTATCTACTCAATATGATCAACAAATCACAAAAAAAACATCTGAATACAATCAGATAAATGATACAAATATCCTCAAATGGATTATCAGTTGCCAAAAACACCTAATGCATCAAATGAGATACGAAAAATCTATATGTTGAATTTTATGAACGTTTTGATGTTTTAGGATTTTAGCAGAAAGTGAAACAAACATTTCAGCTCCAAAAAGTTAGAATTTTCTGGCCATAATCTATGGTCTTGGGCCTTAAAGGGTTAAATTCAATGAAATACACGACAAAGACAAGATATTGTTCAAACTGATAAACTTTACCAGACACACTGGTAAACTGGAGGAAGGCTCAAAAAACCTGTTTAAAAAATTCCACTGGTGTAACAGGTTGATTGAAAACGGCTAAGGCTGCATTTACACGGACACTCCTGACTTAAAGACGCAAAGATTTGTCCTTTGCGTTTTCAAATTCTTCTGCGTTTAGACGACGATGCTGGAGATGAGTCAATCCACTGTAGTATGCATGCTGGTTCAGTAGATGGCGGTGTAGGTCTGCAGAGAGACAGCGCTGCTACACCACAAGAACGAAGGAAAACTTTTCACAAACAACAATGGCGAATAGACGCACAGAGACGCAGGAGTTTCTTTTCTGTAGCTACAACAAATCAGTTCAGACAACAAATCTGTCTCTATAGTTTTGTCTGGATAACAAACCGAACACGGTAAGAGGCACACACGTTACTCGGCAGACGGCCGAGGCTGTTGTTGTTCCTGGTAATTGCCGCAGCCTTCATGTGAAAGAGTACTGCACATGCGGTGACATCAGCATTTCACCCTGAAACGCTCTGATACAGGTTTACACGGAGCTGCATGGAGAGCGTATTCAAAGCTTTCCACTCTGGAGCCCGTTTTCAAAAGTTTCCGTTTTCAGACGAAACGCAATGCGTTGTCATCTAAACACAAGGCCAAAACGCAACAGATTTGACCGTTTTCGGCGCCGTATAAACGCAGCCTAAGTGTCATGATGGGGTATAAAAACAGAATCTTGAAAGGCTCAGTCACTCCCATGCAAGGATGGGCAAGGTTCACTACTTTGTGAACAACTGTAAGCAAATAGGCCAACAGTCTAAGAACTAGGGGAGTCAATAATAATCTTTTAATCGATATGGACTTAGATAAAGATGATTTGATTCAGACAAAGTCAATAATCATTTAATCTTTCCGAGGCTGCTTCTCGACCAGTTTTGTTTCTGATGAAGACAAAAACAAGTTTATGAAGATGAGATCCAGTAAATGTATTTATTTTGGTTTCCAATTAAAGTACATTTTTTGCTGCAGTTGTTACAAAAGCAATTAATAATCATTGAAACGAGTTCATATTTTTCTGACTGCCGGTATTTTTTTATGTTAAGTAGTCTGGTGCAGTAATGTGAATACTACTCAGAGTGATGCGTCATGATATTGAATTGAATTTTTAACTAAACCTGTTCAGCCCCAAATTACCTGATTTCAGAATGCTTGTATGCTCTCCAGTTTTTCAAAAACTGCCATGGATAAGCAGAGAAAATAAAAACTTTTGTAACTGGATGTAATAAACATGAAAACTGACAAAAAAAAGTGAAATATAAAGTTTGGTATATCAGAAATTTCAAATGGGACTAATGGTGCCAAACTGTGCCAAGATTCCGCCTGACCACTCTGTGGTAAAACCTAGCTAACTTCGCTCTGCATCACTTTATCAGACTCAAACTTGGCAGAATAGTGTTCACATATTTTGTTCATTCATAGAGTTCTAAAGCTGCAACTGCATCATTCCAAAGAGATATTCACAATAAAAACTTTTTTTTTAGGTGAGGATGAATTTTTCAAATTATCCTGACTTCTATCTTCATTTACTCCATCCCTGTAACACATATACTGATAATTCCACATCTGGAATTATGACTATTTCATTTTCGAGCAGAAGGCTTAGAAAGGGGCTGGGGCTGAACAGGTTAATAACTGTAATGAAATCTAAGCCTGAGACACAGCTCGATTAAGAACATTTCTCAATGAAAAATGCTAGAAATGTAGTGATTTCATCATCTACAGTCTATTATATTCTCAAAAGATTCCAAGAATCTGGCAAAATCTATGCACATCAGGAGCAAGGCTGAAAACCAGCATTGAATGCCCATGACTTTCTGTCCCTTCAGGCTGCTCTTGACTAAAACAAAAACATCATTCTGTAATAACATTATTACATGTGCTCAGGAACACTTCTGAAGACCATTGTCAGCTAATACAGTTTGTTGCTACATCTACAAGTGAAAGAATGTCCACATTCCAGATTCTTTCTGGAAATCATGGACATCATGTCCTGTTGGCTAAAGAGAAGAAGGACCATCCAGATTTTTATCAGTGCAAAGATCAAGAGCCAGCATCTGTGTATGTTGTTGTGTTAGTGCCCATGGCATGGGTAACTTGCAAGTGTGAAGGCACCATATCCTGCATGATTTTGGAGCAACATACTTTGTGCTGCCATCCATGCAATGTCCCTGCTTATTTTAGCAAGACAATGCCAAGCTACATTCTGCAGGTATTACACAGTGTGGCTTTTTAGTAGAAGAGTTCAGGTACTAGACTTGCCTGCTTGCAGTCCAGACCTGTCCTATTGACAAAATGTGGCACATTATGACGGAAAATATACAACAATGGAGACCACAGACTGTTGAGCCACTGAAGTCATACATCAAGCAAGAATAGGTAAGAATTCCACCCAAAGCTTCAGCAGTTTGTGTCCTCATTACCCAAACACTTTTTGAGTGTTGCTGAAAGGAAAGGTGATGAAACACAGTGGTAAACTTCCCCTGTACCAGCTTTTTGGAAAGCCTTGTAGGCATCAAACTCAGAATGAGTTAATATGTGCTAAAGAAGGTTTATCAGTTTGATTATAACTTTCGCCAAGGAGGTTGTGTTTTTGCTGGCAAGTGTTTCGGCGAATCTGTTTGTTTGCTAACAAGATTACTCAAAAACTCTGAACCAATTTTGCTGAAATTTTCAGGAGATGTTGGTGATGGCCCAACTTCAAAATGATTAGATTTTGGGGTAATCTAGGTAACTGCCATAGGCAACAATGGTTTTTGCTGAATAACTGTCTAACTAATGATATCAACATGATTCAGAGTGCTAGGTGTGGGTTTTCAGCATGGATGTATCATAAGAACTGGATAGCGTGGCTCCGCCTTATACCATTTAACGGCTTTGAAGCCATAATATTCCCCGTCAGGGCGCCGCCATTGTGTAGCCAGTAGAGATTCCGGACCATATCTGGACGCAGCTGTCGTAAATGGTCGCAAAACTCCGCAGCATACAGCGTACACAATCATTGTGAAACTGCCGTAAACCGCGGTTATTTTTTTAACTCTAATAACTGATGAAAAATAACTTTTCAGAAAAAAGAGGACTTGGAAAAAATGCAGCCCAATAATACTTTCATATCACCACAGCATACAGATGGGAGAAATATTTCTACGAGGTGTACTAATTTTTTCAAGTTTCACTACAGCCCGTTCAGATGAATGGGGGAGACGGAGAGTAGACCCATACTGCAGCCAGTCACCAGGGGGAGCAGGTTTTGTGGCGACTTCAATTCGAGCCTAGCGACATGACGTCCATATTTTTTACAGTCTATGGTTTTCAGAGTCAAGGAATCATATTATGAGGGTAACTTTATCACGGAACTGAGGTTTGCATTCTCCAAGTGCTCTCCAGTTTATTTACATTTTACATAAATAAATGACCATTGTTTCTTATTCAGTTGTTTGGCTTGAACTTCAGCAGGTTGTCTTGACCACGTCTATTTGCCTTAATGCACTGAGTGGCTTCCATGTTTGTGTGATTTCAACAAGCAGATTAACAGATATACTTAATAATATGACCTTAAGTGTCCATCTTGAGGCCTTTGGAGTATCAAGCTCCAAAATTGTGATGAAACCTAGTATGAAAATGTCACATGACCATATCGCATTTGTACATATGTCACACAGTGATACTCATCTAATTGCTATCTGTACCCATATAGTTCGCTCCACTGATGGCTCATTAGTTGATGAAATTTCACCTAACCTCTGTGCTCCACAGAGCAGCTATAAATTGGATCAGTGTGAACGCTGTGAAATCCTGTTATCTGCAAATGTCCCCTCCTGACTGTTTCATCTTCCCCTGCGCTCCCTGATAACCATAACTCATTAGCGTTTGTTCCTCGGTCGACTAAACAGGCCCGTTTGGCCCTTTAAACCCATCCGACCTCTCGTAAAGTGGTACTTATATCTCTTTGAGGCATACGGGGAATGTTGGACCGTGAAAAATAAAAACTGAACTTACATATATTTAAAAGGCGGGAGAGGAGTGTACAGTGTCAGATGGTGTTAGATGCTAATTGGATCAGAGTCGACTTGATCCAGGGCTAACCTACTAAACACATTGGCATGAGAAAAGAGGAGATTAGATGGGACGGGACGAACCAGGGAATTGGAACGAGCAGGTCCAGGGCACTAATCTCTTTTTTGTAAACACATGGGAAATTTCTCTGTGACAAAAGAAATCACAGACGGGAGGTTATTTCACTCACTAAAATGTTCATTTCCTCGTGTCTCTCTCTTCTTTCCCACTCTCCCTCAGGAAATGAATGACAGGAAGGAGTGAGCTGGTGGTCCCTGTTAAAAAGGGAGCCCAAAGGTACTAAATAGCCCTGATGAGCTTTGAGAAGCCCAGTGTCGGAATATTAAAGGATTCAGACAGAAGGTGAAGTTCAAAGGAGTGGAAACCCTGAATTTAATTGCCTCGTTTGTGAGTTTCGCTGAGGGTGGTTGGGGGATTTGGAGGGGATATTCTGGCAGTTGGTTGAGGGATACTAATTTGACAGAAGGGGAGTTGAATGTCTCTCTAATGTGGCACTTGGTGGATGCTTAAACATGTTCCCATCTTAATGGGGTAGGGTTAGACACTGAATTTTAAAGATGAAGATATGTTTTGGTGGGGCAAAAGTGGCCCGTTTTAAACTAAGAACCATATGAAAATTGTGTTTATTGCGATTTGTCCAAATGGGAGTCTATAATTTTGTAACCTCCTCCAGGGGAGTTGTGTTTTTGCTGGCATTCTTTACTTTGTGAACAGGACAACTTAAAGGTGCTATGAGGAGAATCTACCTCCGGCGACATAAAGACTGCTACCCATGGGCACGCGCGGCGACTGTCGTAAAGACATGACCCAAGCCAAAGCGTGCGTTTGTTGTGATGCTAATGAATGTAGCTCGGACCTTCCTCAGAACTCTGCATTAGTTTACAACTTTTCAACAACTCACAGGATGCAAAGCGACGAGGTAATGTATCTCTTTCTAGTTACGTAGCGGTAGTTTTTGGTGTGTGACAACAAGCAATTTTTGGAAAACTTAGAATTGTAGTTTTGTAGCCGGCTATATATCACTACTTACAGCCCAGTGCTCTAAGACATGTCCGAATAATCAAAATTTGTTTGTTCCCGAAGTTAAGTATCCAGGCCAGTCCAGCCCTGTCCAACCCAACAACGAAGCTAAGAACTAGCATTTATAGATAACCTATTTTGATGCTATAAAACTCATCTTAAAGTGCGTATTTCAATCAGGCATATATCTAAAAGTGAAATTTTGATCGACTTTTTAGAGAGTGTATTTCATGGCACAGAGTAGAAGTGACAGGTTAAAGCAGTGATCAAATCCTTATGTTGATCCAGGAATTTTTGAAAAGGATTTCTAAGCAATGAGAGAGAGAGGGCAGTTTTCCACATTTTCAATGATAACTGAATCACTTTGAACAGGATTTTCATTACATTTTCAATAAGGGGGAGAAGAGATATATTTGCCATACTGATCGGATGTGGATCCAGGATTTTTTTTTTAAGGGATTTCCTAACACTGGGGGATGGGGCAATTTTCCACATTTTTACCAATAATGGTGATGGTTATCCAAGTCCAGATGTTGAGCCAGGATTTTTTTTAATGATTTTTAACAGTGAGAGATAGGGCAGTTTTCCACATTTTCCAGTAACTTCATGTGTTCTCACCAGACTTTAACGACATTTTAGAGAATGTTTGTCATAACGCAATAAAGAAGTGTTATGATTTTGATGTTCTGAACCCAGATGTGGATAAAGAAAAACTTTTAAAAAGGATTTGTTAATTTATGCTGTTATATCAGCCTATTACTTTACACTGTCTCAAGTGCACAATACGGTTGTGCAGGAATGAGTCCTAAAACATCCCTGGAACTGGAAGTGCCAATTTTACCACTTCCAGTCTTCACATCCCAAAATTTAGAACAACTTTTCAGATAAATGCCTGTGATGAGGTCAGTGATTAACACATACATAAAATACTTTGTTTTCAATGATTTTAAGTTTTTTTTTAGTTCAAAACATTTTGGAATTCAGCTTAGTTCTTGGAGATTATCATACTGCATGTTTTCATTTCATCAGCTTTTGTTTGCATCAGATTTGTTTTTAACAAGTATACTACTGACATCTACAATGGCCTACAAAACACACCATCCCTACATTACTGTATGACCAGTGATATTTTAACCAAAAAAGTTACAGCACTGTCTAAATCACAACAAATACTGGGCACATAAAACTCATTGAAATCAGGATGGTTGGAAAGTACAGAGGATCTAATACTGAGCCTTGAGGTACACCAGTGTGGCAACCATATGTAAGCATGACCAAATAGTTGATAGTTTTATATACTGTGTGTCATGTGATCTTTTTCATTTAGAATAAGGTAAATCAATCAAAGAAAGCATTCTGTCTGACAAACACAAACCAATTGAAGACCTCTAGGAAAGTGGGTAATACTGGCGAAAAACAAGCACCCCTTGCGAGTCCTACCAGATATTTCTGTATAGTCAACGTTTATGTATCATTTATAAAATGGGCCTTATTGCATTAAATTTGATGATTGAAACAGTAAATACAGTTGGTTGAACAGATAAGGGGCAAAGCATCTTCACTAGTTTCTACTTTTCCAAATGTTGCTAATAAATTTGGGAAATTGAGTTTGTTGGTTTGAAATATGTTTTGGCAATTGTTTGCCTCACCTGACTACTACATCATCTATTTGGCCTTTAATAAATGTGATTGGTGGAACAATCACCCAATCTTGTTCAGTAAGCACAGTGCTTTCTCTCTTTTTGTCAAAAATATGACCAGAGTTTATCGAGTTTCTCTCCTTTTTATTCCACCTATCATTAGATCATTTAAGATTTAATCATTTGATACACATGGTATGGAAGAGTAAGAAAAAAAGATGACCTGGATTTAAGGAAATGCTTTTAGGTCTTAAGCACACAGCCCTACTTTACATGCATTATGAGGATGCCACTTTGGTATGTCCCTTTCCCCAAACCAGAACCTTGATCAACAAAAGTTTCCAAGCCTGAGTTCAAACAGGATCCACTTTCTGAGGCAGCTGGATATTGTGACATAAATTGCTGAAATTGTTGGATGAAGTCATATTTGGTAACAATTACTTTTGTCCCTCTTGGTTTGTCAAGTTGACCACTAGCTATAAAGAGTCCCCCCGTGTCCCAATTTCTAACTGCAGCCTTTCCAGGCAGTATGGGTTATATAACACGAAAGCCACACGAGGAAGCAATAATTGAATAAGGGGCCCGCTTCAGGGTGACACACCATCAAAGTTTTGTGTTCCTGCAAACCCTCACTCGACTTCCAGAGGAGCCAAACAGAGCTGCCTGTAAAACTCAGCACCTATAATTGGTCTATGGTGAAATAATAAAGAACCTCATGATATTTACAGGTGGGCCATTGGAGCTTTAATAGACAGGTGGGCGTCAGTGGTGAAACAAAAGCTAAAGTTCACACATGAGGGCCAGATGACTGTCGAAGCCACACAAGCACACACTCATGGTTATTGACCTAAATGTGTTTTTCATCGGAGGTTGTAATTTCGCTGTGTGTCTGAAATTAAAGACCATTTTTTATCTAATCTGGAATTTGTCAAAAGTAATTGGACTAAAGAGCGGGGGTCCATTATAATAACCTCGTTTGATAACCATGTGTGGACCTTTCATCATTGTAATGGCTGCTTTGTAGTACATCTGCCCTGATGCCACAAATTATAAGTGGAAGACATTACTCAGAGCTGGACCACTGGAGCAGTGAGAAGGCCCTTTAGGAATTTGTTTATTTTCATACTTCCACGCCAGCAACAGCAGAGGCTGGAGGCATTGTGCTTTCAGATTGTCCATGCATATGTACGCGGCACTATATCTCAAAAGATCTTCAAGGGACTTTCCCCAAAATTAGACCACATGTTCACCTGGGTTCAAGAAAGATCAATGTAGATTTTGGAATTTGTGGGTCTAAGACAGGGGTGGGCAACTGGCCAACCGGGGGCCACATGCGGCCCTTTGGCTCACTCAATGCGGCCCACCAATCATTTCCAAAAACCAAACATATATACATACGAATAGGATTCATCATGAGTAATCAGTACTTGAGAGTGCACAAATTAGGACAGATTAGGGGTGGGCGATATGGCAAAAATATCATATCACGATTTTTCAAAAATAAAATCACGATCACGATTTTATCACGATTCTTTTTTACTTTGTTTATTCTGGACTAATTTGCATGTTTGACCATAATTTCCCTATGTTTAACATATAAAACATGTAAAACCCTAAAAGATTAAAAAAAAAGGACAATTAAAGCCAAAGAAACTTTCTGAACAGCTTTTAATTTAAATAGTGCAGTTTTTATAAAAACGTGCCATAAATGTAAACATAAAAGGTAATGAACAACAATATCAACATTATCTCTTAAAGTGCAACAATTCAAAATAAATATTATCTAACTGCAATGTCTATAACCTGAGTGAATAATACAGCTGCTTTAGAACAGATTTTTGCTTTTATCTTCAAGCTTTTATCTCTTTTTTTCTTTCCGCCATGGCTTCACGCTACATAACCAAACAGGAGATACTACCATGCACTGCGCTTAATATGCTACGATTGGCTAGTCGGGTGCACGTCAAAGTCTCTGTGCCCACACAGACAATCTGACGATCTTTCTGCTTTATGACGATATTAAATTGTTATAATCCTTAACGATTTAATATTGTCATATCACACACCCCTAGGACAGATGATGCAATATATCTTTATACCCTAGATTGCAGGTACATGTTTTGTTTTGTAGAAGTTTCTAAATAAGCTAATTTGCTATGATTGTATCTCTAAATATCTTATATGAGGCATTAAAACATAGAATAGAGTATGAGGAAAATAATGTATTTGAAGATAATAGTAAAGGTTATATATTTGTGCTTTCATATTGGTTAACATTCATTCTTTTTTGCATTAAAAAGAAGCTGAAATTAGCTTTAGTTATGTGTGATGCTCATGAAATCACAAAATTCTATTTTTTGTTTAATCCCTTTATGAAGCTTTATATTTGGTTTTTTTTTGTTTCATAATACATATTTTTCCTGACAATATGAAAAAGCGTGGCCTTCGGGCACTGAAAAACAAAAATTGTGTGGCCCTCTTGGTAATCAGAGTTGCCCACCCCTGGTCTAAAATCAAGGTCATGAAATAGTTCGGTCATCTCTTCCTTGAAAACGCAACATCACAAGAACACTCAAAGACATTTCCATCAATCTTTTCACAAATGTCTGCTCTGATTAAATAAGACACTGATCAGGTTTTAACCCTTTAAGGCCCAAGACCATAGATTATAGCCATAAAATTCTAATTTCTTGGAGCTGAAATGTTTGTTTCACTTTCTGCTAAAATCCTAAAAATATCAAAATGTCCATAAAATTCAACATGTAGATTTTATGTATCTCATTTGATACATTAGGTGTTTTGGGCAACTGATAATCCATTTGTGGACATTTTTATCATTTATCTGATTGTATTCAGATGTTTTTTTTTTGTAATTTGTTGATCATATGGAGTAGAAAGAGGTATTATAAAAGTATGTATCAAGTATGATACAAATTGCTTCATAGGGTTAAAGTTTGAGATTTTTTTTCAAGTACGAATGGGGTTCTAGCCAAAAATTAAGACACAACTTTGACCACTTCTGCTAATTGTCTGCAATGCCTTGTAACTTCTTATTTTTATTTCTGCTGACTAAAACATGTAGAAAAAGTGGAAGGAGTGGACAAGTAAACTGATTGATGAAAATACAAATGCAGTAAATCCTGTTCAGTTTTCACGGTCTCGGTATTTTGCTTTTTTTCTATTAATTACCTATTAATTTTGATATTGACATTTTGCGACATTCTGCAGCATTGTTTATGAGTTCAAACCTTGTGCCACAATATAATGATGCTACCTACTGATTCAACCAATCAGAGTGTCTGTATTGTTTTCTCAACCTCTGATTGGCTGTTGTGTATCACATGGCTTCACATCTCGCAGGGAGGAGATACTTGTTTCATTCTCTCTCAGTTCTGTGTCTCTCGCTACAGTTAGGTGTTCTGCATTACTTTAGTGTTTTGTGCACCTTAAAATTCATTTAAAACTACCATAAAAGTGATAAAAACATGTCTAGGCTTTATTTATATGGGGTGTTTTTTATTTTGCATATTTTTACTTACTGCAGGTGGGTCTGGAACCTTAGCCTTGCAGAGCAGACAGACATGTCTGATTAATTGTCTGAAATCCTGCATGTCCATTTTGTCAACCTCCATTGTCCAACGACTTCACTCGGCTAAATGCTTAATGGCCCAATCAGGGAAGAGAGGCGGGAGCTGCGGGTGTGACGACAACAGGAAGTAACTGTATGTTTGAAAACAATGTTTGGTTCTGAAGCAGTCTAAATATCTGCAGATTTTTATCAGAAATTGACTCAATGTTTTCTTTGAAAGATGAGCAAAGAACGTCAGTTGAGGCTTGTCTTACAAGAGATCACTACTCGAAAACTGGGAGATAATGCTGAAATCTTCCACGGACATGCTGGTTAGTCTATGGTCATCATGGTTACTCAACGATAACTGGTGAAATATGCTCTCCTCAAAAGTTTACTGGGAAAATCTGGTAGGGATTGTCTTTGACGAGGTTCATGTCACATATAAGTGATAAATGATGCGTCTGTGTGGTATTACTTACAGGTGCTATGAGGAGAATCTATTTCCAGCGACAGAAAGACTCTGCTACCCATGAGCATGTGCGGCGAATGTCGTAAAGACGTGACCCAAGCCAAAACATACATTTGTAGTGGGGCTAATGAATGCAGCTCAGACTTTCCTCAGAACTCTGCATTGCTTTACAACTTCTTTTTTCAACAACTTACAGGATGCAAAGCGACGAGGTAATGTATCTCTTTTTAGTTACGTAGTGGTAGTTTTTGATGTGTGACAACAAGCAATTTTTGGAAAACAGTATCGTAGTTTTGTAGCCGGCTATATATCGCTACTTACAGCTTTAAGACGTGTCCGAATAATCAAAATTTGCTGAAGTTTTAATTGTCTTGTTCCTGAAGTTGAGTATCCAGGCCAGTCCAGCCCTGCCTGACCTGACCGCGAAGCTAAGGAGTAGCACTTTTTGTAATTACTTAGAAACTCCTCAAAGCATCTTTAGTGTAAGACGATAGTCTAAGGTAGTTTAAGCTAACAGTTATCAACAGCTCGAGCTGCTAAGTCATACTTAGTGGCGTTGTATGGATTGGTCTATACAGGGGTGTCAAACTGATCCAGTAAAGGGCCACTGTGGCTGCAGGTTTTCTTTCCAACCAAGCAAAAACACACCTGGCGCAAATTATTCAATCAACTGGATTGTCTTTACATGGTTGATTTGTTGGATCAGGTGTGTTCTTGCTTGGTTGGAAAGAAAACCTGCAGCCACAGTGGCCCTTTACTGGATCAGTTTGACACCTGTGGTCTATGATGAGTGTGATGAGCCGAACAATTGTCCAATCACAAGCTGCTGTTGTATTTGGAGGTTCTGCCTCTGAAAACATTTTTGAGCGGCTCTTTCTCAGATGGATTAGTGAAATATTTCCGTGGTGGATATATCTGTCATGTCAGGTAACTGGAACCTGACCCCTGCAATGGGGGAGGAACACTGTAATATCAATTCTTGGAAGTTAAATGAATTCTCATCTGGAATTGGTTTATGATTCCTATCCCTAGCCTTTACATTTTAGCATGATGTTTGGTGTACCTTGTGCAGAATTAGTTTGGAAAACAGTGGCTATAGCTTTATGATAGAGATAGTATTTTGCCATCTATTCAACAAACTTCCAAATGTCAAACTATCCTTTTAATGTCCGCTCTCCTATAAGTTTCCTATGGTGTACTTTTAACTGAACCTTTTGAAGCTCACATGTCATGGCCATTAGTCCCGGACAGACGGTTTGGGAGCCCCTCCAAGTTGAAGTTGTGCCTATTGTTATGCTGCTGTACATAAAGGGGCCTCTGTCCCTTTAAACCGCAGCGGGAGGTGGTGCTCTGCGGCCTGCGAGGGGAGGGCAGAGGACATGAGGGGGAGGGCCGCTTTGTGCGCCACACAGATGCAAAGTAGGCGGACATAGGAGCACCAACACGGGGACTGTCCTGTTCAACTCTTCAGCCGAGGACGCCAAAGTGAATTTACCTCACCTGAGACGTTTCTCTTTCTGTTTAATCTACTTCTGTGAGCTCGGACAGCAGAGTGGAATATATCCTGAAACTTTCTCGACGTTTGGAGCGTCAAAAAGGTGAAGTGTGAGCTTTGTTTTTAAGTTGAGTCAGCTTTTTATGGTGTTGAATCATTCTTACTGTTGTCACTGCTGCTAGCTAAGACTTTCGGTGTGTATTTAGCTTAGTCATGGTGTCTTATTTAGTCACCAGACTGCCCCACGGGAACACAAAACTGATGTAGGCTGAATTTAAGCCAACGGTGTGAAATCTGCATCTCATTTGAATGTCAAATCTGCGCGTGGACAATCAGCGCCTGGCAGTCTCCTCGCGCTCTTGGCTGGCCCTGATGGAGGGACGTCAATGGACCTTTTGGTGTCCAATATGTCCCCCTTTTTAAGCTTAGTGGGGACTTGAAGCCAAACGACAGAACAAACAAAGCTTGAGCAGACATGGCTTGAAGGACCAAACAACTTATAAAGTCCTTTCCTTGAAGCTGGGGTGGTAAACTTCAGTCATTATGAAGGCAACTTTCATTTATTCTCAATGCAAAAGGACCAAAAAGTTGAAATTATTGACTGTTTAAATAACTTTACTACATCTAAAAACCTACTACGACCATTTTTAGTTAGAAATTATGTCAAAGTTATGCCAAAACTTAATCTTAATTGGGTAAATACAAAATAAAATCAAATTCATGCTGCTTTATAAATACAAGGAAAAGAAGTTGTTATTTGAAAGTGCAAATTATGAACTTTTCTTTTCAGTCAGCTTAATTATTGGTTATTTAAAAGTTTGTATAGACATGATAAAGCATGCACAGTGTTTTTGCTATGATGTCTGTATTGGATGTAAGTGTTTTTGCTGACATACTGGCCTTACAATAAAGTTTTTATAGTTTTTGCTCACCTATATAACTTGGAGAAGCATCCATCCATCTAACCATTATCAATACTGCTCATCCCTTTCGGGGTTGTGGTGGCTGGAGCCAATCTCAACTGGCATTGGCGAGAGTCAGGGTGCACCCAGAACCAGTTGGGGGCCAATCACAGGGCCACCTGGAGAGATGGACAACCCTTCACGCTTGGAGAATCAATTTATTTAAATATGTATTTGGGATGCATGATAATGGGTTTATGCCAGTACCTTATGTGACAATATTTCCAAATTTATTATGAAAATGATATTGATATTTTGTGTCAAGACTAAAAATAAACCTACGCATGAAAAATAAGAGAGGAAAAAAATATATATCATACTTTAACAACTCAAACTAATGTCTTTTAATTTGAGTTTGGAACAGCAAAAAATGCGAAGAACATTGTTATTGATCAACTTTTGAAGAGGCAGAAATAGTTACCAAAATCTAGCACCCACCTTATTAGACACTGAGTAATGATTAAAGTAATTTATGACTCTTTAAAGAAGAAATGACTCAATACCTAGCTAGATGAGTAACTCAATATTTGCCCAGTATGCTTCCCTTTTTTTGGAATTTCCACTTTTTCTTTAGATCATTATTTTTTAACATAAGTTTGAACAATCAGCATTTACAGTCAGAATTGTGCATTCCTTCTAGTTACATTTATAGTAACATGTTTGGAAGCAGATATCCAATATGGTGACATTGCAAAACTTATCATAGCCACTATATGTGTTTTTAAGAGAATGAGTTAGAGCTAATTTAAGACTTATTTCCTCTTTAAGAGCTTCAAACATCATTTATCAGTCTGCGTACAGAAAACCTGTCTTTTTTGGACCATAGACTTAGTGAAAAAACTAAAAAAAAAAAATGTAAATGCTGGTATGTCTGCAGTTCGTATCTGCAAATTGTTCATCCTTGATTTCTTGAATGAGGATCAGAATCAACCAATCAATTATTTATAGACAATCCTTCTATTTTTCAGGTTTCAGCGACAAATTTTTATCCTGTTTGCTAATAATTGATGTAGTATTTGACTTGCAGGCTACATCGAGTTTAGAGAGGGCTGAATGTGGCCTCTTGTGGCCCTTTTCCACTAGCATGCCTTGGCCCTACTCTACTCGGCCCTACTCGATTTGCAGCGTGATTCCAGCCTGGTTCCTCCTAAAACAAGCTAGTTTTAGTACCTACTCCGCTCTGGTTCCAAGCGAGCTGAGTCGATACTAAAAGATGACGTCACCGACTGCTGGCTACTGATTGGTCGGACAATGTCTTCATCGATGAGTCATGAGCGCAACGACCTAGCATGCTAGCGGTAGCTACCATTAGCTTACCCTCATACGTCTTTTCTTTGCAGCTCGATTGCTCTCGTCCTCGGCTTCATTCTGTTGTATAGCTTCCAAAACTCTCCTGTGCTTCTCAAGGGGTTTTTCTTCTTGCCACCTGCAGCCTTCTTCTGCTTTCCTTTTTTACTCGGTTTGTGACAAAAAGCCACAGATTGTTGTATCGCGCTCAAAATGGCGTCACTGCAGTGCCGCTCAGCTGTTTACAGCGACACTGCATCCCGTTGGGCTGGCGACTGGGGCTAATGGAAAAGCAGCACAAGGCGAGTAGAGGATAGCCGGGTAAAGTCGAGTAGAGTAGAGTAGGGCTAATGGAAAAGGGCCATTGGTCACCTCTTTGCTGCCATTGGCTGAATGTATAATTGGTCTCAAAACAGTATTGAAAATTGGCAGGTTTAATCCGGATCTACACTGTTTTGATTTAAACAAGCTTTTCTTTTTATCTTGAAAAGTATAAGTGGACCGTTTGGTGTCCAATATTGGCCCTTTTCAGAAAACTTCAGAAGTTTAATGTTGTTTGTTCTTCCCTGAAATGTCAGTGGAGAACAAACAGAATGAGAGACAAAGTTTATTTTTTATGCCTGACTTCTGGAGGTCATAAAGTTCATCACTCTCATGTGTCATTTGTTTGTAAATACTCTTCAGGACTTGGTTTTCATCTTCTCCCCACTGGAACTGAGGAGACTTTTCTCTGTGTTCTTGCATCTGCCAAAACGGTCATGATTTAACTCGGTAAACTTAATAACAAACCAAAATATTCAAGTCGGTGTTTCACTTTGAAGAACCTTAACGGCTTGATAAAGTTAAATAGTTTCAGATGTTATTTGTTCCTAAACACTGTAAGAACTTGGCAGACTTTATGAAGCTCTACGCCCCTTAAATACAAAGAAATATTTCTTTTGATCCTCGGGAGAACAATGGTTTCAGCAAAGCTTTTTCACTGGATTGTGTCCAGAAGTTGTTTAGAGCTTCTCAAACATTTTTTCCACCATGCCAAATATACCCGCATTGGCACAGAGCACCTATTTCACAAGAAATCCTCTTTGTATGGTTTGATTATGAAACAAAATAGTTCTGGGTTACAGCAGTAAAGCCAAAACCATAATAAGCTGCTGAAATGAGTCATTACTTCAGCAACAGACTCCTCACATAGGCGAGCACTGAATAAGAGAAAGATCTGTGGTAAACAAGATATATCAGCATGTTGATATGATTCCACAGACGAACAAATATCAAAGTACCTTTATAATATAGCCTATGACTATTACTTTCAACTGAGGCAAAGATTTAGTCCTGTAACAATGTATTTTTTAACTATTTTTTTTGTTTTTGTTACCTTTCTTAACTGTTCATTAGCTAGCTATCCATTAAGGTAAGCTGAATTTACAATTCTTCAAGTCTTCATGATACATATTTAAATATCATTTCTGTTTTTCTGTGATCTATTGCAGGGATTCCAAACGTTGTCAATTTGAGATAACCAGACTCACCAGATAGACAGTTCAATATACAACGTCCAACAACATTGGAATTATTTTCTGCAGAAGATTTTCCAAAATTAAAAATCGAGATTTTTTTCTTGCCTTAGACCCATTGTAAGATGTTGTAATGCTTTAATTTTTTAAATATTTTTCATAATGGTAGGCCCTGTCAAATTTTGCACAAGCACTTTTACAGACTTTAATTTTATTTTATTTTATCTATTTTTTTCTTTACCAACATTTAAATGAAATCAGAGAGTCACATGTCTATGCCGTGAAAATACAGTACCTCAGCCTTTAGTGTTTATGGTTAAAAACTTGCCTATGTTTCAACTACATAATCAACATTTTATGGCACACTTTAACTTTAGGAGGGAACTTTTGTTTGGTTTAGAAAAATATTTTGACGATATCAAGGCAACTGGATTCATGTAATTTTTATTACCTGGAGTTTATTTTGATTTTTTTAAGAGGGAAAAATTGATTAGAATCGTAAATCAAGTGTTATGAATTAAATGGAGGAATTTGTTTTTAGGCCATATCGCCCAGGGTGAATTTCTTTAGCCCATCTGAGCAACAGCCCATTGAAAGTGTTTGGGGATGTCAGAGCCTTTCAATATCTGAAAGTTGACTGGACAGTTATTCTCCATCATGGGCTCATCGAATCTTGTAGAAGGCAAAAAGAGAAGCAGAAATATCATTTTTGATCAAGAAAAGTTTTCATTGCTCTTCATTTAGTAAAGAAATGTGATCAAGTTTCCCTAGCAGCTGCTAAAGCAGGCAGCATTTATGCAAATATACATGAGCAAACAGATTTCACAGGCTTGCAGGCAGCCCTCACTGTCATTATGCTCCCAGCTCCTGCCCTTTTCTCCTCAAGGATGCTGACTGGTCATTTCCTCTGCAGAGAAATCACTCCAGCTTGGTGCTTTGCAAGATGGATCAGCCCAATTAAAGACCTGGAATTAAACAGATCCAGCTGCAGTGCAGGATAGATTTTGAACTCTTCTACAGTATATGACCTTTCTCTTGAATTAAAAATAAAGCTTTGTATGTTCAAGTACAAATACACTTCTCAACATATCGTCTATTTCTTTTTCAAAAGCAACACTTTAAAGAGCCATTTCATTCAAGTTTAAGGTGAACATTCAGGTGTTCAAGTAGCTATAAACATTACTGTATTAAAAAATCTGTTATAATTTAATATCTTCTGTTGTGTATTGTTACGAAAAACAAACATAGCTGTTAATACGTACTAATAAGTATTGTAAAATATATACTGAATTGTAATTGTCAGAAAGTAACCATAGGGTCTTATTCCTCTTAATAAATCACTGATCTATTGTACCAGAAGTCACCTGAACTTGATCTTGCTTCATATTTTTTATCCAAAAGCTAGGAAGTTCTATTAAGATAGTGTCCATTGCTTTGCTTGCAAATTTTTTGCAATAAAAAACATAAAAAATACACCGTTGGGTGCATTTGGCTGTTCTGCTCTTGAGCCTATGACCATTGGTTTTGTTGCAACAGCCCTTTTGGCCCATATTTTCTACTAGAAAGATTTAAATCAGGTACCTTGGCTTTACCAGTTCATAACAGGAGCACTTTTAGCTGGAATGTGATGTAATTCCCACATCCCACATCCCATATATAATTTCAATACAATAGGCAGGTTTCCAGGGCTCCATATCATAGGTTATGTGATAAAATGCTAAGTTTGAATGCTCTGAAAGCATGCCAACATGTTTTCTGCAGTTTTACGAACTGTTTATTGCAGCACTGTATGCAGATGAAATGTGATTTATTTCACAATCGTAAGTGTTTTTCCCATTAGGAGCCCTAAAGAGTCCTCAAATGTCTGGAATCACATCTTATTAATCACTTCAAAAGTTCCTTTTCAGAATCTGGGTTGCAGTGTCTATAAGAAGTGTCCCAAATAACTATTTTCAGCTCTAAGACAGGAAATGGTTTAATCAGAGAGGAGGCAGATGTTGCGCTGGAGCATCAGCTCCCTTCACTGACAGTTATGTAACATTAATACTCTGCTGCTGTCAGAGCTCCAAACAGTAAAATCTCTGTGAGCTTAACAAACTACACAGCTACTCCACATCCGTCACACAGAGTCCTCCACCTTCCTGGATCATTAGTTAGCTGTTCCTGTTTGTGTTTACAGACCTGGCACTTGTGGTCATCATGCCTGATGAACTGAGTAATTTACTGTGCTGTAAACCTGCCCAGCCTCATCCATCATGCTCTTACTGAAGGTGGTTAAGTGTGTGCTTGAGTTTAACTACACTGACCATAAAGTCTGCAGGCCACGTTCAGTTTCATTATCCCTCTCTAAGAGTTGGTAATCGAGCTTTGGTTCTTGTTAAACCACCAATCTGGACAAAAGTGGGAGGACGTATTGACTAATGGGCTTGGCTTTGGAGCTGTCTTCACACAGGGTTTGACTTCTGACCCCGCAGTCCTACGCAAACACAACCACACCCAACAACAGCCTTAAGGTCGGTCAGTATTTGTCATGATGCCAGATGAATCATTTGCTCAACAACTGACCCTGAAAAAAAAGAAAAGCAAATCTTAATGGTGACTTGCTGAGATTCAAGTCCAGATTGAATGTAGGAATGGTAATTATTGGGGCTATTTTTTTGTTTAAAAGTATTGAAATTTGCAAAACTGTTTCAGATTGCCTACAATGGCAAGAACTGAAAAGTAGATGGAGCTGGCAGGCGTCCTGGTTAATGTTACTCTGTCTTTAGGCGAAAATAAAATGACTAAAAATATCATACTTCATTTAAGATAATGTATGATAAAAAATAATCCAAAATATTTCATATTAAAAATATTAGGAAATGCCTTATATACTGTGGAGTGAAAAGTATCAAAATGTAACTTCACTTCAGACACTCAAGTTACTGGTATACCCCAAGGCTCCACACTAGATCCCATGCACTTTTTTCTAATACAGAAGTTTATAAAATATGCCTGGGGACATTAAACTTTTTTAGTACTTCAGTCTTTTTGATACAGTTATTTCTTAAAATAACAGGGATTATGTATCTTAAAAATTTGAAAAAATAAGTATCAAAAAGGTTAACAATCTTACTACCTGTCCTATATATGGTTGTGATATTGCTGTGTGGTGTAAAGGCTCTATATTAGGTATCTCACACTTTATCATATACACTGATGTTTGGGAAAGTTTTTTTATTACCTCCGCCAGGAGTTTATGTTATTGCCAGCGTCTGTTTGTTTGTTTGTTTGTTTGTTTTTCTGTTAGCAACATAACTCAAAAAGTTATGAACAGATTTTGATGAAATTTTCAGGAAATGTCTGGATTGGGACAAGGAACATGTATTAAGATTTTGGGAGTGATCCGGATCACCGTCTGGATCCACCATGACGAAAAATGCAATTTCCTAGAAGAGCTACTGAACTAAAATAGATATCATTATGAATCAAACGGCTAATGGTGTGTTTTCATGGTCAAGGAATCTAAATATTTAAATGACATAAAGGTAGGACTAATATTTAAGTTGGAAATCCTAACATGGGTGAGGACTGGTGCTGGCGGAGGTCTGCGCTCTCTGAGTGCTTTTTTAGTTGATTTTTAGAACAGACTCTGTCCTGGTTTTATGCTGCAGACAATACGTTGCTTTTACTCTTTTTCATAAAAGTGAGTGAAGGTGTTGAGGGTTTTTTTTCTTTAAAACAGAGGTAACATGGATGTAAAGAAAACTTACAAAACAAATTTTTCAATCTCTGCATGTATCTTTACGTATGGTGGCGATCACCTCTGGGCTCTATACTGGGTCCCCTGCACTTTGTCATGTTTGCTGACATTGCATTTAATTTTCTATGCTAGTAAGTGTTTCTATGCATTGTAGACAGTCTCTTCCTCCTAGTTGAAAATACAACCAAAGACATTAAAACATGTTTGAGCTTGCCTTGCCTTTTCTTGAAAGCTACACTGCGTAGACTTGAAAATGGGGAGGGAGTGAAATAAAAATCACTTGGCAAATGGTCCTCAGGTAGGATTCGAACCCGTTCTGCTGCAAAAACTGAGTGCCTAAAGGCATGGTACGTGTACGCTTGCTGAGGTCATTTGAGGTAATTTGAATTATTGTGAAAATAATAACAGGGAACAGTTTTACAGCTTCATTATGATAATGTAGTTAATGTTCTTGTAGATTTATGCATTTATGTTTTTTCACTAGAACTGCATCAAAGTTTTAGTTTGGGTATTGTGACAAACAGAACAAGTACTTAAAAACGTAGTATCAACCCCGTTATTCTCATCTTCAACATTATACAAATATGAAGATATGTTGAAGGCCTGCGCCGCTCAACTCCAGCCAGTTAGAAAAGTGCTTCTTTACACCCACTTCAGACCTCTTTTCTCCTTATTGTGCGGAGCTGCCAGGAAGATATCTCTCCATCGGGATCTATTGTGTGTGCTGCAGAGTCAGAGGGGCGGGCAGAAGAGGGGACGGGAGGGGGGAGCATGCGTGTGTGTCATCTCTGACTCTGCCTTTTTCTGCGACGCATGCTATTTCAGTTTGCTCTGGAGGATTCTGCTGCTGTTGCCGCTGCGTAGTGAGGAAGCTGGCCACCTGCCCGACTCTGACTGCGCTGAGGTCATTACAGTTTTATGCTGGAAAGAGGGAGGGGGGGAGGCAGTTTGACTCATTTACACTGACTTCAGGCACTTTCGCATGCAGTTTGTTAACTTGGACTAATTTCAGAGTGAGTCAGTGTTTTATTTGTGTGTGTCTGGGTTCAGTAACATATGGCTGTTTAATGCACTTTTATGTACAGGGGGAAGAAGCACAAATTACTTAACTGGAGTCAGATGTGATAAAATACTGTAGTTGGTGTTCACGTTGCTTCCCATGCCTGAGGAAATGCCTGTGTGCGTTATTTGCAGCCCATGTAATCCACCCACCTTTATCCCATGCTCTATAGGAGGCCAACAGGGAATTATGGGAGAATATCCTGGCATTTGGTCCCCTGTATAAACTCACTGCAATAAGAAAGCCTGCATAAAGGTCATGGAGACTGTGGAACAGTAGGAAATTCTTGTATTTTATCAGTTATTACATTCTTGAACTGGTTTTGGATGTTTTCTGTTTTTAGTTTACAGTTGATTCGACCCTAGAGAAACACACCATGAAAGTGAAGCTGTAAAATGTTGCAGTGGTTCTTAGTGCCACGTATTTCAGAAAGTAGCAAGGTGGTGCAGCAGGTAGTGCCTCACAGCAAGAACGTTGCTGGTTTGATCCCTGGTCAGTCTGGGCATTTCTGTGGGAAATTTGCATGTTCTCTCTGTACATCGGTGAGTTCTCTCCGGGCTTTCTCCCACGTCCCAAAAACGTACTCGTGAGTTATAGAGTGACTCTAAATTGCCTTTAGGTGTGAGTGTGAATGGTTGTCTGTCTCCTGATATGGCCCTACAAGTGGCTGGCACCCGGTTCTAGCGGAATCGATAATGGATGGATGGATTTTTCGTAAAGACATACAAGCTTAATTGTTTAGCTTGACAAAAAATGAACTATTCTGCAGTGATATTTTAACTAAAGGCTGATTTGAGAGAGCATTGGTAATCCACTGAAATGTAAAAGATGTCAACTACTTACATTTTAAAGTCTTCATGGCATAAAGGTGCAAAGTTACATTTATTTCTCTACAAAACACACGTAAGCAGAGGAGGCAATGAATTTGCACCAGTTCATTGGCAGTTTGTTGTTATTAAGAAAGTGTGTTAGAGTTTCCTGGTAGTTTTGGTTGTTAATATAAGAAATTACCAGTTGCAGGATTTCCAACACTTATGATTTTGTTGCCCTAGTAAATGCAAATCAGTGCTGTATTATAGACCTTTACAGCTTCACTATTATCTAGGGTTGGTTCGATTTAAGATTGGGATTGCAAAGTTAACAATTCAATTTGATTCACCATCATTCTGCATAACAGTGAGTAGTACCCTTAATTTCTACACCAAGCTACCTTTTAGATTAAAAAACGACAGACAGTCAGATACATTTACCATAATTTCTTGATTATACAATACAATACACCCACTTTTTGTTTTAAAATAAGCTCTAATTTTCAGGTGCATATTATACACGAGTAAAAGAAACATACTTAAAATATTTTGTCTTGCCAACTTTGCAATTGCACCACTTCTGATACAAAATGCCAAGATATTCTCTTTCTATGCGGAAACACAGGAAAACAAAAATAAATAGCTGTGCTGTAATTGGTCGAAAACATTGCCATGTCGATAGCTGCACTCTGATTGGTCGATACACCACAACTGAGCATGCTCGGGCAGAAAGTAATTGCACATGAACGAAGCAATCAGTGTTTCTGCATCCATTTAAATTGTGTTATTGGTGTGAAAATTCTGTAATTTCATTGATTAAAACTCAAACAAAAGTAAATTTTGAGTTGTCTGAGAAAGTAAGGTTTGGGCAAAATTTGAGGTTGTGTTATATTTGAGTAAAGTGTTTTCAGGCAAAACTTGTGAAAAGATGGGGTGCATCTTATAATCAAGTAATTGCAGTAACTTAATTTATTACTCATGAAATGGCTTGCTGCTCATAGTTGTTGTAGGTTGGTGGTTAGCAAGATGCATCTGACTGATTACAGACATTCAATCAGGCTGATCCAGCTGCACTGCAAGATTATAACAGAACAGCATTAACTTTTAACTTTGTGCTATCATGTTATTATTTAAGGTGTTTTGGTGATTGTGTCCAAAACTCTGCTGTTGAAGCCTAAAAAATTCAGAGTCTATTAATCAATTTGATGTGACAGGTGTGCTGTTTTCCAGCTGCTGCTGTTAGAAAGCACCGGGGCTTGTGCCAAACTTCCCTGCTGAGAGTTGTTTTGTCTTGGACAATTACAGGATTGACCATGCCTGTGAATGAAGCAGCAAGGTCTTCGAACTTTGAGCAAAGCCCTGCCGAGGATGTTAAAGTTAATGTTTGAACAAGCCTGATATGAAAGTCTGTTTCTTCGGGTTATGTTTAACTTTGAACCCAAATATGGTCATCATTTTACCTCAAGTCTATCAGTATTGATGCGACCTTTGTGGCATTTGTTCCACCAAAACAAAGCAATTCTTGGTTTAGAACTAGGTCAAACAAAGAGCCATATTTTCTGATTTGCGGAACCAAATTTGACATACTCAGAAAAATAAACATAATTTGATTTAGAGGATCATGTTTTGTTGTTTTGGTATCCTGTTAATCACCTTATGACACTATAAATGTATCTTTTGACCCATTTCTAGGGGATTAAGTTAGCCAAATCCACACTTATCATGTTTTTGCCATGTTATTTGAAACATATTTAGGCTGATATAAGACTATTTTTATGCCTTTTTACAATATGAGCGTAGTTATTGAGGTCAAAGTTGCGTCAGCTGCTCCTGACCACATTGTCTGCTAACATATTTAAGACACAGCTGTAGTTCTGTTTTTCAAGAGGGAAACCTTAGCTTATTCTGGCACACGGACACCATGTGCCCTTTACCATCCCATTAAACAACAATATATCACAGCTGTTCCCAGGAAGGGGTCCACTTTCCGTTTTTCCAGTGATGAACAACATGTTTGCACTCGGTCACCCCTTCACTCAGATGTTTTTGTCAGTTTCACCGTAAAATGACCTTAATGGAAAAAAAGAAAATGACCTGTTTGGTAGAAGCTATTTTCTCATGTTTTGTATTAACACTCTACAATTAAATCACATCATGTTCTTCTCAAGCATGACTCCACAGCCTGTAAACATGTGTTCTTTCATAACCTGTAATATAAATTTATAACTGTATGTTTGTAGCACTTCATTGTGTCCCTGTCAGCGCCTGTTATTGTTTGTGTGTCCTGAACCGCAGTGTTTGAAGCAGCAAAACCAGTTCTGATAGGAATCATGTTGGAGGTGAAGTTAGTTTCACCACAGCTGAGCGTGGCCAGCTTAGTGGGTGTTCTCACATTGCTTAAGTTTCCAAAGATCCTCTCTGGTTTCTGTTCTTTTACAAGGATGATACAGAACAACATCTATCATCAGCTGGCATACCTGTCTCTGACAGCCTCTGCGATCTCTCCTTGTTACAGTACATAACCGCACCTTCAAATTAGACTTTATGATGAAGCTCAGGTGTTATCTAATCTGGCGGTCCTTGACGCGTATTGGTTTATGAAAACGTGGTTAATGCCAAGTCTTGTTTGTTGGATTTTTCTGTAAAGAGCAGGGAAGGATAAGGGGCATCTGGGGGGTCACATGCTTTCCTCAGTCTAACTCAGTGCGACCCGCCAGCTTATTTCCAAAAATGCAAGCATTAAGATTAAAAAACAGTTATGTATTTTTGTCTGATTTGCTTTAACATAACCGTTAAAAAAGCATTACAACATGAATATAAATGGTTTAAAGATGCTATGAGGAGTTTCGAAGTAATTACAAAAAAGTCTCATTTTTAGATATATGCCTGATCGAAATACACACCTTAAGATGGGTTTTATAGCATCAAAATAGGTTTTCTTAAATGCTATTCCTTAGCTTCGCGGTCAGGTCGGACAGGGCTGGACTGGCTTTGATACTCAACTTCGGGAACAAAACAATTAAAACTAGAGGAAACTTTTATTATTCAGACACGTCTTAGAGCACCGGGCTGTAAGTAGCGATATATAGCCGGCTAAAAAACTACAATACTAAGTTTTCCAAAAATTGCTTGTTGTCACACATCAAAAACTACCGCTATGTAACTAGAAAGAGATACACTAACTCGTTGCTTTGCATCCTGTAAGTTGTTGAAAAAAGAAGTTATAAAGCAATGCAGAGTTCTGAGGAAGGTCCGAGCTGCATTCATTAGCATCACAACAAACGCACACTTTTGCTTGGGTCACGTCTTTACGACAGTCGCCGCGCGTGCTCATGGGTAACAGTCTTTGTTGCCGGAAATTGATTCTCCTAATAGCACCTTTTAGTATTATTTTTTAAAGCATTAATAGGTACAATGTTCTGTAATGTTTCCTTGAAGTTGTTTCATGAAGTGCTGTTAATATCTGTCAGAAAATATGAAGCTTTTACAACCTTTATGTTCCAAACTACTTTAACTGAACTGTCGGTGGGACTTACTGGTTGAATTAAGGCTCAAATAAACCAACTAACTCAAGAAATAATCATATATACTAGTTTATTTCATTAGAAAACATCTTTATTGGCTTGAATTTAATGTTTATCTCATAAATTTAGCTCTATTGTTTGGTTTTGAGCTTGAAATTTTAAATTAAAAAATCACCGAAACTATATTTGTTAATTATTTTGGTAATTTGCAGGTATTTTTATCGCACTATATAATGTATCTCTGAATTTTTTTTTATTATTATTTGGCCCTCTGAAACTGGGGATAACAATAATTTGTCCCTGTGCTAGTTAAGGTTGCCCATCCCAAGTATCAGTATTTTTCTTCAGTGTTTTTTTATCGTATGTATGGAAATAGAGCTTGTACGAACATTTTAAAGAAGCTCAAGGATTTAAAGCCTCTAGTCGGTATTCCAAAATATTTTTTGTTATTACCATACGTGCTGATAATTTAGTCAACTATAGACTGGGTAGAGTTTGGGCAGATTTAAAAAAAAAATGGTGCTGTTTTTATGCTGCTATGGCATTGTCCAAGTTGGTAGCAAAATCCTTTTTAAAGACTGTCGCAGTCAGTGTTAATGTCTGAGGGATTCAACTGAAGTCTTAAATTAAAGATGGATATATTTGTTACGACAGTAGCTGCAAAACATTTTGTCCTTTAAGTTGCACCATAAGCTACTGTAGCAGGGCAGAAGTAGTGAAACCCCATATGTGCCATTTTAAGCTGTTTTGCCCCCCACAAATGTAGCAGAGGCAAAATGAGAGTTGACCTTCCATTTTCTCAGTTTTCAAAGGTAGTTTCAGATGCATAATCTAGGTTAGAAGAGAGCATGTGGTGCCAGTGGGGAAGTGCAGCTCTGAGTAAAGGCCTGTTTCCACCAGAGGGTTCAGTGCGGTTTGTCTCGGTATGGCTCACTTTTTGTGGCGTTTCCATAGCCTTAAACCGGGACAGGACCCGTTATATGTGAACCGTACCGTCCTACTTTTTGGGACCCTTCTGTTGGGGTGCCAAGCATACTGATCCGACTGATCTCTCGTGGCACACAACCTTCTCTGAAACAAAGCTTGGTTGTGCTTGGTAACAAAAAGCCACATGCTGATCACAAAAAAGAAGAATTGCTGGATGTCTTCCATCGTTGCTCCTTGTTTACTGTGTCGCGTTTTCTTCTTCATTGTATTTAATAACCGGGTACACGGTGTCGTGCTGCTATGACATCATGAAATCTGCATCCGGCTCATATGCCGCCCAACAAGTAGAGTTCAGCTGGCTGTGGAAATGCAAACAGGATCAGGCTTTACCGATCCGGCCTGAGCCAAACCATGCTGATCCATACAGGACAACTTGGTGAAACGTGGCTTAAGTGTCTGCATATTTGTCTGTCAAACATGTGCCTTGTCATGCTCTCTCATGCTTCCCCATGCAAATTGGCACATATCTCACAACCTTGTGACTTAATGTGAATTTCTCAAGGTATAATGATAGATCTTTGATTTGTTATTTTTGTTTTACTGCCCTATAAATATGGCTTGTTTTTGCCCTCACAGTGATGGAAAGAAGGAATTCGCTATTTTATCCATGATGATGTTTTTCCTGTGTTTAAGCTAACGCTGTAACGTCTGATCTGCTAATTCGGTATCCTTTCAAAATTAAAACAGATTTTGCCAATTTTAAGTCTGTAATTTTACGTTGTGTCCCTCCAATATACACAGCAGCCCCCACTAGCTTAGCATGATAACATCTGGTCTCTAATTTAAAAGTTATAACATGAGACTTGGAAAGTAAACAATGAAAGGTGGCACAGCAAAGACAAAGGCATTCAGACTACTGAAGTCCAAACTGTGATAACCCTGATGACATCAACGCAGTTATCATTTCAGACTTTGGAAGCCTGTGTTTATAGCCACAGACAAACAAGATACAGATGCTCTCAAGGAGAGTAAACCAAACTGAAGGTGTTGCCAATTAAAGTTGTGTTTTGGAAAGTTGGAGGGGGTCTACTTTTCTGCTTCTTATCAGAACTGCTCATGAAAGAGACTCCATCTAATTAGATTCCATCATGAAGCCATTACAGACAAAATAGGATTTGATAAAAAATAATAAGATTTCTCTTCAATAAAGAAAAGTGCTTTTTAAAGAAAGATTGAAAGTTCACTTGTTAAAGCAGCACGAATGTCTCTGCCTCTCCAGATGGTAAAATTCATCATATGCTTGGTTAAAATGAACAGTTCTTATAAGAATCTGATTAAGGCAGTTGGCCTTCCTTTTTGTCAATTTTAAAGCATCCATGTGGGATATAAATATTAAATCAGGTCTCTCATGTCTAAGTATGTCCAGAAAGAAGAATCTGGATCTCTGTTGTTTGCATATGTTTAAGGTGTACAACAGTCTTATGTATAAGCTTTTGTACTATTTTATATTCCCAGTCATTTTATATCTAAAATGGTATTGTTCAAATGATGTGTCATCAGAATACAGGCCCACAATTTTGCTCCTATATTGTAAAAATTACAATATAAATCTATTTTCCAGTGTTTGTTATTAAACCAATGGGCATTAGTTTTTAATGTAAGCACCCTAGTAATTTTTGTTTCCTCCAAATAACTGAAAATCCTTACCCAACTTTACTTTCTTTACTCATGTTTAAATACACCATGATGACTTTTTCTTTGCCATAACCTAATGATCATTTTACTGACCTGACTTTAAACACAAGCTGCAACATTATGCTGCCTTGTGTAGTCAGCTAACTAGCCAAAATCCTGGCAACTTCAACTTAGATTTCAATGGCTGCTTTAAGTGGAGGAGGACTGACCTCCCAACAGTCATGTGATCTGTATTTGATTGAAATTTTGTTCAGGGTAGGGTTAGGTCACTTTTGGGAGCACTTGAAGAGTCGGCTGTTTGTCACTCATCTCTTCTGACAACTTGTCTGCACCACCAGCAATGTTAATATATATATAGGTGTTAATGTGCGATGGAGTTTAAGGATGCAAGGTTGCAGAGGCAAGGGACGCTGACCCCCGTAAGCTATGTTACCTACTGGTAGAGGCTACAAAAAGTCTGCTTGCATCTCTCCAGCTCCCTAACCAGCTTCCAAGCATGGTTTGTGACCTGAAATGACAACCCTTCAGTCCCCAGCTCAAACCCTTATGGACGAAGCTACACTGTTGCAGTCAGTGTGAAGGTTTCATAATGCTTATACCCTGGGGAATTATTTATCTTTGGAAATTTAGGCCAACAAAACCCTTTTTATTACAAATTTATTGAAAGTACTTGTCGTGGTCCAAAAGTGGGGATGCATGATATTATAAGATCAAACGTGGCATCAGCAGATATGAACATTTTTGTAGGTATTTTAAGCTAACAAGTTGACAACATATTTCCCATATTGCCTCTCATGTTTGCAGAATATTCAAATATCCCATTTTGGATTCCTGCATCATCAGTTAAAGTCCACTTTTATAATTGAAAATTATATTTTATTGAAGAATAACATGTTTGTCTTTCTGTGCATCTGTTTCTGACACAAATACACTGCAGACATGAGGCTTCCTTTAGTTAAATGGAGGCTTTGTGTAATCCGTATTGACAGTCTTAATCACATTGCTATTTAAAACAATTTAAAAAGTCATCACAACCAGAGTGCCTCAAGTCCAGAGTTAATTATTCTCTTGATGGAGTCAAATCAAGTTGGTGTCAAAAACAAGTGTGATAATATTTAAGTAAATCAGATTCATAGGTGTTAGTGTATGATCTTTAATTCTGAATGCTGAACCTGGAAATGGCAAATGAAGATTCAGTTGTCCCACCTTTTCCCAATTATGGGACACATACTAAGAGATTTCACAACCCCACATCATTAAAAAACAGCTATACAAATGTTTTAAATAGTATCTTTATTTAAGGTAATTTCCTCCATTAATATACAGTTAATAAACACAGCTACACCGAAGTAGTAGCAAATAGAATGCCTTCCTAACCATACATAGATGTGTTGTTAGGAAGGCATTCTCCCAATGGGTAAAAACAACAACATGTGATGTGAACTGGTTTAGACACTTAGGAAGTGTTCATATTAACTCTGACAGTGTTAATTTGTCTATGCAGATTTTGCTGTGTACATGTAATATTGGTGAAGAGGCACATATGGTTCCTTAACTGGACTATATTGCCTCAACCACCATTTTTGTGTTTTTTTTTAATATATATTTTACGTATTGTCTCCTTCTTTTGGCCAAAAAAAATCAAAAATCAAAATGATGAGGTCACACGGGAACAAAATCAAAGTATTATTTCATGTCTTGCTGTAATAACATGGCTTTTATAGCTTTCATAGTTAAACATTAACCACATTTTGCTACACGTTTCCCTTCCTCCACCCTCAAACACAGACACAATATTTACCACATTTTAACAGCAGTGCCATGGTTGTGCAAAATATGTTAACTATGTCCAGGTCATGTATTTAAAGCAGAGGTCTGGTGGTGTGCAGCTGGTCATTCGAGGTCCACGCTCCATCTTGTTTACAGTCCAGTGAGTCCTCATTGTTTTCCTGCTTGGTACGCTCGCAGAAACAGGTGGTTTTTCTCTCAAGCGTGCACTAAGAAGACAATAGGGGGGAGGAGGGCTGTTAGCGTAACTATGGTCACTCTGCCCGATATTTGACAAATACATGCCAGTAAACTAGTTCAAGAGATGGGAACAGTCCCATGAACTATTGTTGGCCTGATAATCCTTCGAGGATCGCCAGTTTCCTCCTGAATAGAGAGTCACACATCTTCCTGTCTGAGCCTCTGGAGGACTTTCAGGTCAGGATATCTGTAAATGCAGATAGATCAGTATCAACAGTCTTTGTTTCTTTGTTTATGAATCACATTTAATAGAGGGTGTGTTAATGTGGGTCACCTTTCTTATGAGTTTTAATCTCTTTGCTTATTATGTACGTGAGTGCATGTGTGTGGTTTGGGTGTGCCTTGGGTTTGGTTCCTGTCTTCCTCTGTGCTGCTTTGTTTTTTGTTCTTTCTCATTTGTTGTTTCTACGGTAGGTGCAACAATGTCAGGTCCTCAATTAAACACAAATTTTGTCTGCCAGTTAAGGACAGATAAGATGTGTAAAGTGATGCCTGTTAGGGCTGGGTAACATGAACAGAATGTCCTATCCCACACTTGACCTCTGCACTTTTTTTGATGAAAATATGAAAAAAATGGATGTCATGGTACCCTATTTATAAACTTTAATTTGATTCTTGTTGAGATGAAACAATATTTACTAGGGCTGGGACGATTCACTTTTCTCCCGATTCGATTTATTGTGATTTTTTTAGGTGTCGATTCGATTTAAATTGCAATTCTACGATATTGCCGATTTTTGCAATCTTTAGTTAGCTTTTTAACACCAGTGAAAAAGATGAACAATGATGATGCCTACAGACTATATCAGGAAAAATACACATCACATGTGAGTCTGTTTTTAGGATTTATTCAGCGATATATTTTAACCAGCTGTTTATACTCTCTCTTTTCAAAAGCCTTGACTGCATTTAAAAGTGGCTTATTAACCCTTTAGGCACCGGAGTTTTTTCAAGAAAATATTCAATTTTGCTATCAAGATTTAAAAAGGCTGTTGTTTCAAAGTGGCTAGTTTTTCCACCCATCATTATCACTGTAATTTACGGGCTGAGCATGAACGCCTCTGCTGCCTTCACTGTGCTTTTTACCCCTGGCTTCTCCCTCGTCTGACCAGAGCTCCGCGGTCTTTCCCATTCCCGCTAACACGTCACTTTTCGCGGTGTTTCTGAGCTTTTGGGAGGGGGTCGATTCTTGAACAAAAAAATCGTTTTAAAAATCGGCAGACCAAAAAATTGCAATACTTATGTGAATCGATTTTTTTTTCCCACTCCTAATATTTACACCTGTTTGATAAATAAGAGCATTAATTAGAAAAGTAAGTAGCAGCACCTTGCTAGCTCCACCCATCTCCACTAATAGTCGCCGTTGAGCCGAAACCTTTCATCTCCAAAATAGCTACGTTTCAGGAGTTAGCAAAACAAACAACACTTTACTACTTATTCAATGAATATTATTTTCTCCAAATTCCAAAGTGTTTTTGTATTTTTAATTGGTTGAAGCCTACTCATCATAATGGAGGGTGACTAGTTGCACTGTTTTATGAAAAAAATGACTTTTGGCCTAATAGTAATGAATTGATGTTCAATGTTTGCAACCTTATAGTGCCCTCACAGTTAAAGCAAGGGAAAATAATGAAAAAAGACAAGACAAAGTCAGCATCTCTATTTAAGTTGTGCAAAAACATTGCCATTAATATTGTGAAACTTTAATTTTCAAATCTTGTGTTTGATGATAAAGTGATGAAATTTCTCCTCTACACTTTAACGTATGTTTCACTAAGATTAAATAAACACTGACTGGTAATCATATTTTAGCCAAGGAACTAAACATATGTCTTAATTGCACAAATAAGTTGGCAATATTTGTAAAACAGAGTGGAAATGCTGCAGAGCAAAGGTCTCCAACAAGTTTTTCAAATACAGAAAACATTTGTGTATGTAAGGCAGTTTGGAGGAGTTTTCTAGCATTTTAATAACAAATAAGTTCTCCAATACTGTTGATATTTGAAATAATCATGGCAAAGCTCTAATTGTACTTTAACCTGTTAGATATCGATAAAATAGTCAGACATTTGCCAGTGTAAGAGTACATTTAAAGTATAATGTGGTCAATAAAAAGTCTGTTTTTTCAAGAATTAGGACTGTATTCTGTCCTTTTAAAGTTGTCATCTTATGAATTAATATGTGAGAAACTGCCTTACCCTCCATCTTTTATGAAAAAATGTATCAATATATGGTAATAGCTCAACATATTCCCAGCCTTATTGAGTGTCTCTTTTTATCTGTATGATAGTGGAGGACGGCCCTCAGTGTGGACCTTTGACCACATTTATGCGGTTGAGAACGACCTGTTGATGGACTTCAAACAAATCATTAACAACACCCTCACACATATTTACATGTGGGTTTACACGTGGGAACACGGACAGAACAAGACACTTTCACATTTCTCCATCTGTGGCTGTAACATGATTCTGGGTAAACAAAGTTGTTGCTTTATTGGTAAATCAAAGTAGCATGCCAAACGTCGAAGGCATCTTCAAGAAAACCAAATCAAAGACAAGCGGATTGTGGTGAAATGTCACTGATGAGACTTCAAAGAATTCTCTGCTGTAATCAGGTGGTGTTTTTCCAAAACCTCTTTGGGATTTTATACTTTAATCTTCCAGCCAAAAGATCAACATGCTTCACAGGAGCCAGTTTGATACATGATTCTGGGAAGATGCTTTTTTATTTTGTCTTGTGCCATCTGATCTCCAACCTTGTATTCTCTGGCCTCTGGTTATGATAACCCATGACATGGATCAACGCTTATATCTTTTTGGTGTGGGATTGATTTTTTTCATGTTGATACCTACAAAGGGTTTTTCTCCCTGAAGCCTGTTTCATGAGTTTGTTTTTAAAATAATTCTGTTGAGCCATAATTCAAAAGCAATGCCTGATATTCATTAGTTGACTGTCAGTAAAATTTTATATATTATTACTTTTGTCAGTTTCAGTTTATTTCAGTGACCACGTGGGTGGTTTTCTTTCTTTAATGGAAGGGTACCAACAATTTTGCCACATCTATTATATCCACCAATGTTGTATGTGAGATGAAACAGAAAAATACCATGTCCTCATGTATGAAAATATATTATTCAACAAAGGACCAGAGGCTGGTGGTTGCTAACATCGCTAATGTTAGCTGCAGTGTACTTTATATTGCCAGTGAACACTAGGTTATAATGTTTGTGGTGATATTCATCAAAAGCAAGTCACAATTCACTTCCTTTTATTTCACTTGCTTTGTTTGGTTCAGGTTACTTTCACGCCCACTACTAACCAAATTCTGTTCTGCTTGGAAGCAAACCGAGACCCCCTGTTTTTTTTGGTAAATCAAAGTTCAGTTCTTTAGCTGCATAAGAGTTTGTTTGGTCCAGAAAGCACCCCACAGTCTTCACTAATCTACCTCCTACATAGAGTTGTGAAACAGGTGTGCCTCAAGGCTCTGTAGAAGGTCCCCTGCAATGTTCACCTAGGAGATGATAAGGATTTGTAAGAAGGGCTACCTATAAGATGACAGAAATGATTGTGGCAACATGGAGTTTGGTTGGAACATTTCATGTAAATTAGTTTGAGATCTTAAAATTGTAATCACAAGACTTGAACAAGATTCATGAACAATATACGTCAAACAAGTTCAAAAAGACAAGAAAAATACCTAAGCTCTGTTTAAATTGTACTTAAACATTGCATCATTGTTGGCAACATCATCCGTGAAAGCTTTTTCAGATCTTGCATTTTGCATTGATAACTTTCCCAATATATTTATGTAAGTGGCACTTCAAGTATAGAAAAACACTGATTGATAGTCATATTTTAGCCAAGAGACTCATAGAATGTCTTAGTTGCACAAATGATTAGGCAATATTTGGAAAACAAATATTGCCACTTGCTAAAGTGGCCAACCACTTTTTCAAATGCAGTGAAATATCTGTAAATGTCAGGCAGTTCGGAAGAGTTTTCTTGGAACTTTTGGTCTTTAATAACAGGTAGGTTCTCTAATACTGATTTTTTTTTAGCAATACCCAAATTATGTTTAAACCTGTTTGATATAGAGAAACAACTATGCAAAAACAGAAGTCCTACATACCTGTCAATAAATAGTTTTTAAATTTTAATTCCAAAAATAACAGCTCACAAAGTCTAGGGGAATTAGAATGGAGTCCTGAGGTACACCAGTATCACAACCTAATAAAAGTGGGCAGACTGTAGTATTGTTTTCACTCTCACCTATCTTAAAGTGAAGTAATTTCTATAACTCTGTAGAGTAGTGACTCAACAGAGCAAAGGGTAACCAACATACCAGCACAGATCATTTATTGCATGGTTTGTAGTTGATTATTTCAAATTACTACACATGCATCTTACCCTAAAAAAATGAGAACGTTTGTGCACGTGTGATTATTGCTTTTGAGACAGATGTGTATGCAGTTGTCACATTTACAAAGATTTGCATTTCTTCTGGTCTGAGCTCCCTCGAAGAGCTTATTTGGCTTTAATTGGATAAACTTAGCTGCTTATATTAGATTATACCAAACACTCTTCACAACCCTGAGTGGGCTGAGCTGCTGAAATCTGATCAAACCTCGTGTACTTGGCTGGACATTCCTCATGAGTCACTTAAGGCCTTTACAGCGATTGTCCGTCTCACACAGCACTTACCAAATCACAGAGGGCGTAGGTAAATCACACGAGAATGCAATTACACTAACAATGCCCTTTACGAGGGCACCAGCTCCAGTCTTCATCTCTTAGATTTCTCAGCTCGTCTGCTGTTACGAGTTATTATCAGGGCTGGAGTGGTGGTCGTGTTTGTCAGCCTGCTTGTACTCTTTTGTTGGTATCATTAAAGTTAACACCACGGGGGTTTATTAGCTCATCTTGTCAGCAAGGGCTCGAGGGGTCTTTATGGGCGGTTTGTGTGTTTGACTTCAGAGGAGAGGCTGCTGATAAAAAGGCCAGAGGGCCGCTGAGAAGTTGACACAGTGCAGAAAAGGGTCACTTATCGTCCAATAACACTGAAGAGGCCTCCTGCTGATTTCAACAAAGTTTGTACATGTGTGTGTTTGCTTCCAAAGGGGCTGTGGATTGTCACACTGGCAGTAACTAATCTTTTTGGTGATTTGGAAATAGGGCTGGGAAATATATTGTGTTTGAAGATACATAGACATGTCTTCAAAATACTTAATCTGAATTGGGAATTATCATTTTATTTATTAAATCTAAAGCATCAGTCATATTATTGGAAAAAATCAAATGATAGTGATATCTGTTTGATACAACAGTACGACATGTTTGTCTTAAACACTCGATTTTGGGTAAATCATGTTTTTTTTTACAAATTCCTTCACATTATCAAAATGCAGAAATCCATGAGCATAATTAGACCGAGACTTACAACTGGCAAGGAAAATGTGCTTTTTTTGGCTTTCAATTCAAAGTATGACAGAAGAAATTATTTTTTATGTCTCATCAGTATAATTATTCCTTAGAATAGCAGGTACTGCATTGTTTTAGACACGATGCATGGAAGTCATCAAAAGCTATGACAATTACTCCATATACATATGATTGCAATGCTGGTGTGCCTCAAGACTTTGTACAAGGCCCCCTACGCTTAGACATATAGGCTAAATTTTGCATTTATTTTCTTTAACACATTTGTTCTTGTCAGTGAACTTCTATGCTGCATTAAAAACTGTTCTATTCTGGACAAAAACATAACAAAATATGTGGTTTGAAAGCCTCAAAAAAACCAAGATTCCTGCCACCTAAATTAGTTTGTGAAAATGGTGTACCTCAAGACTCCCCTGTAAGTGCCCTGCAGTTGGGCATGCTACCAGAGTTTTCTTTGTTGGAGTTGAAGATGTATTTTCTACACTGCAGTGTTAACAGTGTCCTCTCTTTGTTGGGAAAAATATTACTGAGGAGATTCCATTTCTTGAATCACAAAGTGTCTGAGTTTAAAACATTTTCACAAATTTCACCACTTAAGAATGGCTATGATCATGTTGTGCCTCAAGGCTCTAGACTTGTTTACACAACATTTTATGCTGCACTCCAGTCTGTGTACTTTCTCTTTTGGTTCAATTATGTCTGAAAAAAAATTTCCAAATAAAGTTTCTCCACTGTTTTGATACTATCATTCTAAAGAAAAACAGAACTTATATATTTTGAGATTAAATAATTAGGATTAAAGGGAATACTACACCCAAACAACGATTTGGCCTCATTTTCTTCTCACCCTCATGCTGAACAACACTGTGGAGTAGTTTTGGAACATCTAGGATGCAGCCGGAGTTCTGGGGGGATACTCACTGTCCACTGACATTGATATTGACATTGATATCATGACTTAAAATATCAGTCTACAAGAAAACATGCAGGGGACCTAGTATAGAGCCTTGCAGCATACCAGTATCGGCACATTATACAGATGGTAAGAAGGCTAATTTCTATTTTAAAAACGTGTCATCAGAGGATAATATTTCTATTAGCCTAAACAGTACTACTCGGCATTTCTATGATACACTTATGGGTGCCTACAGGAGCCGCGGCTGACCAAAACAAACGAATGCGCAATCTGCAATAGCTAGGAGCGTAGAACAAGAAATCCCACATTCTGCTGTGAGCGACGGAGCCGTGGACAGACACAAGAGGGGTCAGCAGAATGTGGGATTTCTTGTGTTCTTGTTTCTTGTTCTACGCTCCTAGTTATTGCAGAGTGCGCATGCGTTTGGTTTGGTCATCCACGGCTCCCGTAGGCACCCGCAAGTGTATCATAGAAATGCCAAGTAGTGCTGTTTAGGCTATAAACATGTGCTAAATGATGTTGTTTCGAGTAAATGGTGGACATTACCCGCTCAGGACACTTGGATTACAGCGCACGAGCAGTATGGAGGAATATTGCCGACTTTTTGTGGACTTTTAAGGACACTGTTCGTTCGGGCTCTTATCTAAGTCATTTTTAAGATTTTTGGACCAGACTTTTCTTCACAGGGTTTTATGTACAATTTAAACCACGTACTCTCCTTTTCCTGGTTAAGATTATGCCTGGTAGGCATTGAGTTTCTGTACTTTTTGATGATGATTTTCATTAGAACAATAGAAATATTATCCTCTGATGACACGTTTTTAAAATAGAAATTAGCCTTCTTACCATCTGTATAATGTGCCGATACTGGTATGCTGCAAGGCTCTATACTAGGTCCCCTGCATGTTTTCTTGTAGACTGATATTTTTTTATGCTCGACCTTGTCATTATTGGGTTTTTCTTAGCTTTAATAAAATCAGTGTTCCCTGTTTTTTAAACAAATGACTTAAAGTGATGACGTCTCTAATTTCTTTGATGTCACTGATGAACTAAATGATGGAGGTTTTATCATATTTAAGAACAAATATTTTCTGAGAGTTATAAAAAAATTTTTACAACCCCAATGTAAAGAATATGGCCAGAGTTTGTGCACATATTTTGGCTTAAGTTTAGATTTTTCTACAATAAGAATTATAAATGGAAAACAATGCCAATTAATGGTTTCTAAGGACTTTTATTTCTGTATCTTTGGAACCAAGAAGATATTGGCATGTGCTGATAAAAGAACAATACCAAAATTTATAATTCTAATACAGGGACAACGTGTTTTATTTCTTTCATCATTAAAGCATTGAGATATTTAGCCTGTTTCACAATTAACGCTGCGAATATTAAGATTTGATTGTTGGTCCATAATTCCCCGCCCTATTTGTAACATTTTGTTTCATGAGGTTTCATTCAGAGAAACTTGTTGGTGCTTTTGAACTTTATACTCCCTGGAAAAATAGCCACCAATATGGTGAGTAAACTATTTGAACTGTAAGAACTGGCATCCGTGCTGTAACAGATCATTCTGTCCTCCCTCTCAGCACAGTCTTCACTAGAAAATTCTGCTTTGTGTCCTCGTCCAGCAGCTATTGGACGCTTAATTCAACCATTTGGCCGAGATCCTGCCCTTCACGTACCAGGCGTTAATGCTGTCTATTTGTCAGAGGCTGATGGGGCGGATTTCAGCGATTAATTAGACATGTACTCTGTTGAGCACACACACACACACAGAGGAGTACAATCCCTCCAGTGTGGGCGTAATGAGGGTTTGGGTACATTTCATGCAGGACACAGAGAAAGAACGTCTGTCGCTCTGCTGGCATGACCGAGTGGATCCAATGTGGTGACATCTTCCATCAAGTCTTTGAGGGTGGGTTTCTCTTGCCACCATCTGTTCTGTCCGTTTTTTATTCAAGAAATCCTAGGGGCATTGATGCTTCACATGGGAAATGTTTTCTCCACTGAAGACATTATTCATACATGGAAAGGAGGGGCAGTTTTTCTCTCAAAACAAACCCGTGGGGGATTTGTTTGAGCTTATTTTATAATCAGGGAAACGTGTGTTATCTGTCTCTTCTGGTTTTCAGCCAAGGTTTTTTTTATTTTATTCACTGGTTGGAAATCAGCATGGCAGCCCACCCAGCATCTGAATGAAAGTCTTGTCTGAGTTTACAGCTTTATAAAAGGCCTGCTTGACTGGAAAGAGGAAAATCATTTGGAGGCATAAATGGGAAATACAGACCTAATCTTATATTCCAATTTATTAGTTGCTGTGATAGTATATGCTGTATTACTGAACACATTGTATGTCTCTTGTAAAGAAATAACAAGTACCCAACTGGATACAAGAATGACAACTTTTGGGACAAGTCTATGAAACAAAAACAACATAATTATATTGATGCTTGTAAGAAAGAGAAATGCCAGTGTTTGGCTATTCTTACATTATGACAAAATAAAAGTTTGGACAAATAACTGCTTGCAGTCTCCATTATAGATAAGAATTGCTTACATTTCAGTATATAGGCTGTCAGAATTTGCCATGCATGCCATATATTTAGAAACAACTGTAACCCCCATCATTTTAATTTGCAGTGATATTATTGTACTTAGAACCAAAAGTGTCAAATTTGCACAAAATGTATTGTCAGCTTTAAAAAAGTGGATTGAACAACCCTTATTTCTGTTGTTTTAATTCTTAATTATCACAGACATTAAATTACCCAATATTTGGAGTGAAGGACTTATATTTTGTTTTCAGTGGTATGAAAAACTACAAAAATGTCCTTCATTGCACAGAGTTCCATGGGTCCTGTGTTTGTGAAAATAGACTCTGTGCTGGAACTTATTTGAAATCTTTGATTGAAAACCATAAACTACCTCATCAGACGAGGACTCACTGTGTTGAGATAGCTTGTGTTCCATGTGCATGCATGTTTTATTTCACTGGTACTTCAGTTTTTTCTTTTCCCCAAGGACCCAAATCCATGCTCATAGTTAATCTAAGGCCCTGTTTACACAACAACAAAAACTGAATGTTTTTGTCGAGTGTTTGTGTGAAGTCCCGTATACACCAGAACAGAGTGCCTGAATCTGCAAACTATTGGAACCATGGCCCAAAGTGAAAAATTTTGAAATCCTTTTTAAATCCAGTTCAATGTAAACCAGGAACAACGCTGATGTGCAGTGCGTGCGCAGCCCTCTTTCAAGGTTGAGCACGCATCCCATGGACAACAACAACAGTTTTGGCTGTCTTCCAAGCAACATGTGTGCTGCCTTCTGTGCTCGGTTTGTCGTCCAGAAAAAAATATCCAGACAGATTTGTCATCTAGACAAACTCCTGCATCTTTGTGCGTCCTCTCGCCATTGTTGTTTTATAAAGTTTGTCTTCACCGGAAAGCGTTGGCGTGTTGTGACACAGTTGTTTCACTACAAATCTGTATCGCCATCTTCTTGCCTGGCATGCATGCTACAGTGTTTTCAGTTGTTTACGCATCTCTGTGTGAACGTGGAGCACAATTCAAAACAGAAAGGAGAAACTTTTCTGTTTCTGGTGACAACGTTGCCGTGTAAACGGGGCCTAAATTGCCCTTAGGTGTGAGAATGTGTGTGATTGGTTGTCAGTCTTTATGTGTCGGCCCAAAAATTGACAGGAGCCCTGGGGTGTGTCGTCCAGCCATCTGCCGCCCTAAAATGGATAAGCAGTATAGGTGGATCAAAGCTATTTATTTGGATTACTTGTACTCTACATGCAAAATTCGACTTTAGCAGTGAGGGTAAAAGCAAACTTTGAGACCCACAAACAGAACATCAGTCAGCCGGAAGCCCCAAGCAAGACTGTGACCCTTACCTATGGAGCTCATACCTTTGGATCATGAGTCAAACTTGTGACTCAAAGATAAAATTGTGAAACTGATCAAAAGTTTGGACAATTTAACATTTCTTAGGTTCAAGTGGCGTAAAGCAAGAATCTTCAACAGTGTAGAGAGTGAGCAGGAATGTACTAATACTACACGTGTACAATAAGGATTTCCTTAAGATTAATTTGTGGCCAATAAGCATACAACTATACGCATTTTCTTACTGTATAGAATGTTTTTATTCAACATCTGACCAGGCATTTTATTTTGTCACAGGAATACAACCAAACGAGTATCTCAAAAAGTGGACATTTTGCCTAGCCCAAGAAGTAGACCCCCTTTGCTTCCTCATACCAGGATCAGAAATGATTAAAAATCACTTAGAGTCGAGTAATGATTGGATAAATGTGTGTCCTGGGTCAAAAAAGCAGCCTGTGCAACACAGCAGAAGCAACAGGAGATTGATTTTGGAGTCAGACAGAGCGGGCTGGCCACTGCCGCTTGTGTGGCAGCAGGTTGGTTTGCTCATGTTTTTGGCGGGACGAAGGTGCAGTGTTTGCCCTCCTGAGCGCCGAGGGCTGGCTCAGGCATGCTGGTTTTATTTGCTCACAGAGAAACACGCTGCCCTTAATCCTCCTGTGGTTTTGTTGCTGCCTGTGCGGCATTGGGGCCCTGCAGGCGGATACACTGCAGTCTACTCACACATAATATACAGAGGGTTTGTGGAGCTTTGGCCGTAGTCCTGCTGATGTAGGGATATTCGCCCAACATGGCTGTTTGAACTTGTTACGGAAAGACGCTTTACGTGAACATGATGAGGGTTGATCCTCTGCAAATAAGGCACTTAACATTTCAGCACACCTCCACCTTTGTTCAAGTCATGACAGCTGAGTCTTTCATGTTTACTGAAGCTCCTTCTTACATCGTCACTTTTGACAAATCTAAAGTTACATCTGATGAAGTGCCAGCAGCGTTTGCAGCTTCATCATGTCTGCTCAAAGGCAAAATCCTTCATTAAAATGTTCCTTCACACACAACCTCTGAAACACTTTGTGATAACTCCACAACGCTTGAGGGTGCTGATTTTAACTTCATGTGCTATGCGAGGACAAGCCTCTTGACACTGAAATTGTTGCACATTAAAGCATTTAAACAGTCCCCAAGGAGGCTTCATTAAAATGAAATAAGGTTTTAACATCCAGCCTATTCCTACAAAACCGCTCTGTTAACCCTGAAGGCCCAATAAACATGCTGTACAAAATTTTCAAGAATTTGACCCGAAGAAACCCAGCCACAGTGGCTCTGCCATCAGCTTGCAGACACAAACCCCATCCCACATGGCAGAGTGTAATAAAAGCATGTTTTTTTCATTAATAACAACAGCAGCTCAATTCCTTGTGGCTGAAAAAGTTTCTACGTGGTTGCAAAATATTTAATGTGGGTGGCCATTTTGGTTCACAGTTATTTTTATAGCAGTACTGCTTGTTGAAATTGTACAGTCCCTCAAACGTTTGAGGAATCTTGAACTACCTCCTGGAGGTTATGTGGTTACATGTGATGTATACAAATGCTGAACAGTAAAAGGAGAGTCAAGGGTGAAAAAAGAGGTGCTGGTGTGGTCTTTTGTGGTCACTTGATTAGTAGAAACAAAAACAAAGTGTTCCTCAATTATTTGGTCTAAAAACTAACCAAGTAAGCTTGGCATTTGACCCATGATCTTCCCATAATAAAATCAGGAGTGCAACCTTTAAAGAAAATCTCTCGTAGCTTTATTTAGAAGCAAGAGATGAAACGCGGCCCAACAACCTTGAAATTTGACCAAGATCTTTGAATTCTTAATAAGTAACTCTTGAATGAGAGTGGACATCTATGCAAAGTTTAACGAAGTTGCTCAAAGCATCCTTGAGTTAGAGTTTTGAAAAGCAGAATAAACATGAGACTCAGCCACCTCTATGCCAGATCCTCTATCTTTAAAGTCTAATCATATAATCCTCCCGTCAAAGTTGGCATTTACGCAAAGTATAAAGAAAATTCTTCAACCCACTCCTAAAGAGTGTAGTCATCAGGGTTGTATGAGGTACATTCTAAGAGTAAATACATTAGCCACAGTGGTTTTGATCATCTCTGCTGCTGTGAGGAAAGAACTGCTATGGAGGTTAAGCTATGTATTACGGCAGATTGGGCCAAGAGCTCAGTGTAGCTTGTGGAATTTTAGTTGGAGGCAAACAAACAAAACAGCATTAATTGTAAAACTTACCTGTTCTGTTCTTTTTGATAATCCTATAAAAAAAACTAACCTCCATCTCATGCTTTTTTTAAACTTGAACATAATCAGTCAGAGTTTAGAGCTATGATCGAGCTACTAATGACCTACAACATGGCGGTTCAACTTAGAAGCTGCTAAAGTATTTCCAATGCATAATGTCTTGTCCTCTTGTTTGAGAATTTCCTTTTAGTCGATCAGAAGTGCTTGCAGTTGGGACCCCTGCCATTTTTGTAGTCATTATTTGTAGTTTGTGAGCATCTGTTTAATACACATAACAAGGGTTTAAGGGGCCATTTACACGAAGCCTATAACGGTTAAATTCGATACATTTTTATTGCGTTTCAGCCTCCTGTTTACATGTGCACTAGAGGTGTAGAAAAATATCGATATTGCAATATATATCAATATTGTGACTCCCAATTTAATATCGATATCTCAAATCTTAGTATCGATATTTTTTGTAAAAATAAAAACTCATTTTATCAGAGTTGGGAATAAAATACAACTTATAAAGATATATGCACATGTTTTTTTTTTCATGCACTGTTCAGTTCAGACAGTGACAAGAGAAATATGTGACTTTTTTTTAACTTACTGTTGTTATGTCAGTAACTCAAAGCTCTTTGTTTCTCATGGGTTTGATTATAGTTTGAGCTGGACTACAGGTTAGGATGATTTCAACACTTAGTTAAAGGGAAAACAAGAGCAATTTCTTTGCAACGTTAGTTTAATTGACTTGATTCACTCTGTGTTAAGTGTATGTATGTAACGCTGCATTTGACATATTTCAATTACAATAAAATGGAAAAGTTACATATTCACTGTCTCTAGGTTTTTCCTAGTTTAATGTAGAATATCGCAATATATCACAATATTGTGATATCATGATATATTGTGATATTATCGTATCGTGAGCTGAATATCGTGTATCGTATCGTATCGGAAAATAAGTGTATCGCTACAGCCCTAATGTGCACGGTACCTGGAAAGCTTAAATCCGCCAGCTTTTGAAACCAGGTTCCAGAGTGGAGAGTTTTCAATACGCTCTCCATGCAGCGCAGTGCAAACTCATATCTTCTTTGTACTTGTATTGTGGCAGCGCTGCCTCTCTGCGAACCTACACCGCCATCTACTGAAACGGCATTCATACTACAGCGGTTTCATTCGTCTCCAGCATCCCCGTCTGAACGCGGATCGACTTTGAATATGCAAAGGGAAAATCTTTGCGTTTTAAGTCAGGGAGTGTCCGTGTAAACGTAGCCTAAAATTCAAAAGCTGGCAATTTTACATACAATTTTTCATTTCGCATTGAACATTAAAGTCTTTAAGCCTTGTTACATGCACTTACCTGCATGCAGTACTCTAAATTCTTAATAGTTTTGGGCTTGGGGACTGGACGGTGCTAAATGCTAACTCATTTTGTTTTTGGGCTAATTCCTGCATCACTATGTTTATGCTATGTGTGGAGAAAATCCCTTGAATAATTATAGGGGGTTTAACAAAGCCAGGGTTGAACAGACCCAGTGACCTTGACCTTCAAGCTTCAAGATGTAATCAGGTCTCCTTTTAAACAGAGGAAACTGCTTGCTCATAGGCAAAATAATTACTGATAATCAGAATACATTACAGAGAATTTTGTGCATAGAGGTGGCAATGGTGGCATGCATGCTGTCTGTCTAAATTCACACATGTGTGTTACCCTTGCAACTTTGGAAATTTTCAGTAAGTTAAGTTCAAGCATAAATTAGGCTCAAATATGCTCAAGTGACTGGTAGATAAAACTAAGGAGGTTTAACACTCCTGCACAGCAACTGCATTCGTCCTGTCTGATCGTGATTTTATAAGAAAACAGAAATCCTATATTAATCTCCCCACCATTGATCTCATCACTGCCTCCCACAAGATACGAGGTTGTCAAGTCTGATCCATGTAATTATATCTCTTCACACATCTTTCTTGGTATACTTACTGACAGGCAACTTATCATATGCTGTTTGTAATGTTTGTATTGCAGACATGAGCGCCCGAGGCAAAACTTTGGGAAAGAGAGAGAGAGTGGAGTGTTCTCAAGGGAGAGAGTGTGTGGGTATGAGGCGGAAGTGAGGGAGATGTGTGAATGATCAACTGGAGTGAGGAGATATATTCATAACAATATTGAATTTCATTTTGAAATGCACCAGAAAAGAACATTTTCCTCATTCATTCATTAAACTGTCTCTGTAATGGAGGCTGTATTGGGGTTTTGGATTCCTTTTTTTTAACAGGCCACCAAAGATTTACTTCAGGGGCATGGCAACCTCCGAAGCCAACTTTTGAGAACATTTCCATGCTCACAGTGAATTGACTTCCCTCTATTTTAGGCTGGAATTGATTTCAAGTTGTGGCTGGTAGAAGTGAAGTTAATCGTAAGAAATTATTTCCAAAGTCAAGATAAACTTTCAGCTGAATTTTTAAGCATTTCACATCCACAGCTCATCCACTTGCCATCCTCTCTTTTCTATTCTCTGTAGTAGTATGATGAAGATAAAGTAAAATGGGGTCATAAAGAGGCATTTTTAAATTGAATGATATACCAACATGTAGTCAAACAATCAACGTAAATTTATTTGCAATTGGCTGAGTGTATTATTAGATTTATAGAAATTAGTGATTTATTGTGGACTTAAAACCAAGCTGTTAGATCACATCTTGTTCATTGAGCTTTTTTATTGCGTTGCCATTTGATATCGGAAGTCAGAATAATGAGTTGCAAAGTAGATATGTGATTGAGAATGCCCTCTTTGGTCAGAATTTCTACTCAGAAAAGTGGGACGATCATCAGATTTCCCATTGTTGCCAGCTTGTAACTGGAATGAATCTAACTAGGATGTGATCTAATATGGATCTCTAAAGCCCCATTTCCAACAGAGGGTTCAGTGCTGTTTGTCTCGGTATGGGTCGCTTTTTGTGGCGTTTCCATAGCCTAAAACCGGGACAGGACCCCTTATAAGTGAACTGTACCGTCCTTCTTTTTGGGACCCTTCTATTGGGGTGTCAAGCATACTGATCCGACCCCAGAAGGTGGAGCTAGAAATACCCCAGTCCATTGATTGATTGGTCGAAGGAGACGTCACTTCCTTTGCGACAGCGGAACAAAACATAACCCCGCCACGTTTAAATCTCCTCTCGTCTTCGTGAAGATAACTCTCGTGGCACACAGCCTTCTCCGAAACAAAGCTTGGTTGGGCTTCGTAACAAAAAGCCACATGCTGATCACAAAAAAGAAGAATTGCTGGTTGTCTTCCATCGTTGCTCATTTGTTTACTGTGTCACTTTTTCTTCTTTAATAGCCGGGTACATGGTGTTGCGCTGCTTTGATGTCATGCTATCAGCATCTCGCTTATATGCCGCCTACCAAGTAGGGTTTGGCTGGCTGTGGAAATGCAAACAGGATCAGGCTTTACCGATCCGGCCCGAGCCAAACCGTGCCAATCCATACTGGATCACTTGGTGAAAACGGGGCTTAAGGTAATCAAAAAATGAAGCCCTCTTCCTGTGCTCTTGATCCCCTGCCAGCAAAATTTTTGAAAGAATTATAAGAGCCTATCAGTTTATATGTCTCCATAATAAATAAGTCACTTAACACTGGTTTGGTCCCATCTGACTTGTTCATCCACTCCTTAAGAAACCATCACTAGATCCAAATTCCTTACATAATTCAGACCCATTTCAAAACTACCCTTTCTTTCAAAGGTTCTGGAAAAAATGTGGCCGAGCAAGTAATTTAATTTTTAAACACAAATGACCTTTTATCAGAAATTCAGTCTGGGTTCAGGGCAAAGCACAGCACAGCACAGAAACGGTGCTTCTTCAAGTTTTGAATGATTTACTTATTGCCGCTGATGCTGGAAAATCATCTGTTTTAGTTCTATTAGATTTGAGTGCTGCCTTTGATACTGTCGATCATTTTATTTTAACTTGAACATCTGAGACAATGGGTAGCAGAGTCAAGCTGATTATATAAAGAAGAAAAGCCCCAGTGAGATTTTAAGCAACATACTGAAACATTTGTGGACGCAGCATTGCAACAGAACATAGGGGTGCCATGTATGTGGCACTTTGGACACGCAAGATCTGTTTAGCCTTGCTTTGGTCAAGCAGAAAGATCACAGGAATAGACGAGGGTTTTGATTAAGGATTAGGGCAATAGGCCGAAATAATTTTGGCTTTGGACTTGTTTCAGAGGATGATGCTGCAGCATTATTGTACTTTTTTCTTCATTTAGTCAGATTTAACGCTAAACTTTGAAGGGTTTGGCCGAGCACTATTAGCTGGGGTTGTGGTCTTGGTCTTTTTTCCATCAGGCTCAGGATAGGGAGCATGACTTGATCTTGCATACTGTGGAGACTTTTGGTCATGTTTAAGCCCCAGTGTATTGCTTTTTGGTTTGCTTCCCTTGTTTGGTCCTTGTTTATTTCTGATGGCTTTTGCACCCGCAGAAACAGAACTGTGGAACTTGGAAGTGGACCGAGACCCCATTTTCAAGCAGGCCAGGGTTCACTTCTTTGGCCCACACAAGACTTTGTGTTAACTTCACACCAAACAAACTTCTCAAAATAGCTAACCAGGGTTCATTTGGTCACAAGTTTCAAATTCTTGTACCCTACATAAGAGCAAGTTTATGACACCAAAGGGTGTTCTTTTTTTGTTTTACCATTATGATGATGAATAAGCAAAAGTGTCTCTTTAGGGCTATGGTAAAGTGCACAGTTCCTAGACTCTAGGCATTGAGCCATGTCACTTCAAAAGTACAAAAGCAATTTCTTTTAAGGGTATTTTTTCATCTCACTTTTCTTCTTGACAGCTTCATCACCTCAGAACAGGAGGAACAGCAGTGTAACAAAAACACCTCCTGTTTCCGTTTGCCGTGGGACTGTTGTAAAACTGAGCGCTCCAGGTGTGTTTACATGCGTTGGATATGTTTGCATGTGAATCACACTATCTCACAGACCTGTGTGGAATTGGCATGTTCCTTGAGACATGTCTGACAAGCCTGCAATCACTCTCTGTCTTCGCATTTCCATCCTTTTGTGTGTGTGACTCTTCAAGATACCTCTGCCGTTTGTCATACAGGGTTAGCCTGTGAGCTGTGTGACATGACATGGAGTCCAACAGGAAATACTGGTTCCTTTTAAAGACGGCAGAAATAATAAGGTAGAGTGAAGGAACAAAGGATGGTTTACTGCACGGTGCTCCATGTCTGTGTCAGCTCTGGTTATCACATCAGTTGAAATATTTTGTAACTGTATCCCCCACATTCTCTACTCCCTGCTGTGTCACTTCCCTGGTGTGATTTTCTAAGCAGGATGAGTTTGTACGCTACATGCAGAGTGCTTTTCTTCCCCTGTTTTCGGTGCGGTGAGTCAAGGACAAAGGGAAGACGTTGGAGGTAACTTTGAGGCGAGCACACAGAAACGCAATGATTTAAGACAGCGGTTTTGCTAATGAGCTCCCACCAAGGCTAACTGTTATGCTGTGAGGAAGAACCACAGTCATACATAGTTGATAAGGTCTCCTAATTCTGTCATTTTCACACATTTCTAGCTTTTTTAATGGTGAAAGTTCTCTATTTTATTTTTCTTATCACATTGTTTCCATGCTTGGATGATGACAGTACAACTTTTTTATAATTGCAGTGCAAGGGAATATCCAAACTCTACTTTTAGAGACTTACAGCATAATGATGCGCCTTGCACATGCACAAAATTATTGAAAATAATTTTAATATTTTCTTTTAACCTAGACGTAGCCCCAGATTTCTCCTCCTCGGCCTCTTGATAATTTCCAATGTGAATGCAGGAAGAGCCATTAAATAAATTATAACAGGAGATAATCAGGAAACCAACTGTGAGCAAATGAAAAGGGGGTATTATATTCAGATCTTGCTACCGGTATGACACTATTTGCCCTTTCCCTAGTCCTTTTTTTCCTGTAAAAGAGCTATCAGCATCACAACTTTATGCAACAGTGTAGCTCTGATGTCTTTATCCGTTAATCCACATTGCATTACGGTGTTGCAGTTTCAATAGAGAGCACAGCATAGCATTTGTGTTTTTAAACTCCATCAAAGAGTTGGCCACTGATGAGATTTAATCCATACTAATCCTATTACAGATTCCGCATTATCGATTCCTCCAGATTTTCTTTGTAAAAAATAAGTAGGCCATACAAATTTTCAATTGTACATACATTGGACACAAATACTAGATGTGCAGTTTGTGTCGTTTTGTATAAAATTAAGCCACAAATATGATTACTTCTTTGATGCATTGTTCTACTGTAGTGTCTTGAGATAACACGTGTTCTGAGTTGGCGCTATACAAATAAGTATTGATCGATTGATTAATCGATTGACGTTGTTGTTGTAAATTGTGCTGACTGCTTTTGATAAGATCCTGACATGCTTGATTTGCAAGGGATGCTGGAAAAAGTGCAAAGAATCGATACAGGAACTGTTAAGCATAGAGGAAAAATTATATAAGTGCTTTGGGCCAATTGTTAACAAGTCTTAGTTGGAATTGTTTTTAATTACCATCTCCAATCAGAAAGTATTTATAGTATGCCTACATTTTGCTGAATTTACGTTTAGAATGTAGAATGTTAGGCTTTTGAAGATGCTCTTGCCTGTCAATGTGAATACAGAGCTGTGAATAACAAACCAGGAAGGAGATGGGTTGGCGGTTTTTATTTGTTTTATTTTATTTTTGCAAAAGTCATTACTTCACAATGGGGGTGGGTGATATGGCAAAAATATATCACGATTTTTTTAAAAATAAAATCACGATCACGATTTTTTCACAATTCTTTTTTACTTTGATTTTTCTGGACTAATTTGAATGTTTGACCATTTTTTCCCTATGTTTGACATATAAAACATTGAAACCCTAAAAGAAAAAAAAGGACAAAGCCAAAGAAACTTTCTGAACAGGTTTTAATTTAAATAGTGCAGTTTTTATAAAAATGTGCAATAAATGTAAACATAAAAGGTTATGAACAACAATATCAACATTATCTCTTAAAGTGCAACAATTTAAAACACATGTTATCTAACTGCAATATCTATAACATGAGTGAATAATACAGCTGCTTTAGAATAGATTTTTGTTCAGACGTCTTCAAGCTTTTATCTCCTTTTTTCTTTCCGCCATGGCTTCACGCTACATAACCAAACAGGAGATAATACCATGCACTGTGCGTAATGTGCTACAATTGGCTAGTCGGGTGCGCGTCAAAATCTCTGCACCCACACAGATGATCTGACGATCTTTCTGCTTTATGACGATATTAAATCGTTATAATCCTTAACGATTTAATATTGTCATATCACACACCCCTACTTCACAATGAATCTACATATAATATGGGATCCTTGCCTCATAAATATTGCGAAAGCCTTCCTTTCTTCAATCTTTTATCAATAAGTAGATTTCTGATGAAGTACTCTGAAATTATCCTCAGAATTTTTTAAACCAGCTCTTAACTTTTCATGTACTTGAATGAAACAAGATTTTGTTTAGCATTTAAGCTCTTCAGTTCTTCCAAATGTTAAGTTAGCTTAGACTCTTAATTAACGCATCCCACTATTGTGAGGTCTGTCCTTTGATACAAGCTTCTGCATTCAACCTTTCTGCCCACTTCTCAGCTGTGATTATTTGTATAATGAGGAAAAAACATTTTTCAAATTGATTAACACAACACACCAAAGCGTCTCTTCTCTGGATAAATTTATTCTAACTGACACACTCTGCTAATGTTTTTATCTCTGACACTATCGGCCTCCTCCCCCCGTGGGAATCTGTTATCGGGTCTGGACGTTATGAGCCTCGTAGAGGATCAGCAAATGAAGTTTGCAAACCTTCTTTGTCAGAACTTCCATTCTCACGCAGCTCTATTGATAAATTGATTAGCAGTGTCATAGATGGTTCAGCCAGACCATATATATGCATTAACATATCAATGTAGCTGACAATAGAGTCAGACAATGGAGGAGATTGTGGCTGGTTCAAGGTCAAACAAAGCAGAGGTTTTTATACTGCAGACAGAGAAGCCTCTGTGTTAAACTACGGAAAAATAATAGACAATGTAGAATTAAAGGAGAGAGTTTATGCAAATTACATCAATTTCAGTGAACAGAAAAAAAGTAGCTTCAACCCCGAAAAATTAATATTAGCACCCTTTAGCTTACATATGTTGTTAAGTTTACCCATCTGATTTGTTGGACTTTATTGTGGGGTAAATTATGTTTTTGGGATCAACAGCAGCCAGGAAAGCATTCACCAATTTCCCAGAAAGCTTGATGGTTACATTATTACCCAAATACCCCTCACCCCCACCCTCTCTTGAACTCAATAGACAAGTCCTGCTTCAAGGGCGAGGTGTAAACAAGCAAGTGGGATAACTTTCTGGAATGATTCTCGAGTAATTCTCTAACAACTTTTAAGGGCTGTGTGTGTGAAAACAGCACATGACTTAACCCTGAAATTTCCGTGATGCACCCCTCATATTTTCCCCTTCCCCACCCCTCTATATTCTGACAGTTTTAAGCAAGTCAAATAAATATTTTGGCAGATTACCCTGAATTTAATCGTAAAATGTCAAGGTTGCTGATGTAGAATGGTTTAGTCGCAAGCCTTAAAGGTGGATGATGAGTCATCAGCATATTTTAATGTTTTTTTGCAAAATGAGAGCTCAGAAGAGTTTGATAATAATAAAATTGAACTGTGCATATCCTGAGGTCAAGGCGACAGTCGTTGTAATATCTTGTAGTTTTAACTAAAACATTTTGTTTCTTTTAAACATTAGATATGTACATATTTAAACTCTTCTGTTATATCCAGATAACTTTTCAAACAACAGTTGTGTAATCATCCTCTATCTGACTCAGTCTAGCTCCTGCATGGAAGCTTCTACCTTGTGAATAAATGATGCTCTCCTTTCTCTGTCTTGTCTTTTAAAAATTAAAGACGCAGTTAAAAATAAATCTTTTGCCAGTTGGTCGAACTGGTCAGCAGTAGAGCAGCATCTCTGGTAGGAATGAGAGCAAGTGTCCTGGGACGACTCGGGACAGTGTGGCCCCTGTGATCCAGAGGATTACAAGAATGGGACTGATGAGAAGGCTGGTTGTTGTGATGTCATTCTGCACAAACCAGAGCCTGCCAGCGACATAGGATGCTCTTAATCATTCATGGCTGTGTCACCACTCGTCTCAGTTTGAGCTCGAGTCATGTGGCACTTTGAGTGCGAGGTTACATAAAGGCAGCGTCACCGGCTGGCACTCAGACTGAGGCGATACTTCTCATATAAAAGCTAACAAGATCATACTTATCACTCCTCCCGGCAAAACTTGGCACTTTAATTCACACATGTTCAGCTATGTGGGTTTTTATAGGTCTCTAATGGAAACTGTGTCCTGTAGGTTCGACCAGTTTGTCAATGAGGCTGTAAACAGAGCGCTGAGAGCGAAATTTGCCTGTGGCTGTATTTAGAGTGAGTATAGTGCAGGTCAAAAAGGCTAGACTGACTTCAGCCCAACATACAAGCTAACATACAGCAATGACGACATGTTTTTTTTCTGTCTAGAAACTTAAGTGACAGCACTGAGCTCTCAAGCAGTGCCAATATATCTGTGTTTAAACTGAACCACTTCAGCAAGTAATGGAGAACATTTATTGATGTGAAGCAAAAACTGAAAACTTGGCAAGTTTATTTGTTCTATATTTAGTTAAAACTATCTCCTTAAACTTACAGCAAGCAACAGTCTCCAACAAGTCTCAAAGAACATCTCATATCAAGAAATAAAAATTCAAAAATAAAGCAGAAGTTGCTTGTAACACTCAGGTCTGTAAGCCAGTTTGGCTTGATGTCAGATTCAATTTTTTATCAGTGACAGCCTAACAAGGGCAAGTCATGCAGCCAAGCAGAATATTGCTATTAAATAAACACTTTTAAAGCCAAATATATTTCAATTTTATTTAACAGGCATTGTGGTTGGTAGGTTAAGCAACTGTACAGACACTGAACAAAAATACCTGCGCTTCGCTGTTGGAGGGCATGAATTCCCCATCACCAACGCAGACTGTTTATGCACACTGATCAGTTCTTTGGCTTCTCGCACTTACCCACTACTTTATAGAGAAGACCTTGTTACCTTCATCAAGGAGGTCATTTTTATCGTTGGCGTATGTTTGTTTGTAGTGAGTAGTGAACTCATTATCATGGAAACCACTTGAGATTATTTGACATGTGTGTCCTTGCATGTTGTCCTGATAGAAGTAACTATCTTAACTTTAAAGTCGGGCAGATCCATTTTGCCAAGCTCGTGTCTACAACTATTATGCCCAATCACTGTCCTTTAATGGAGGAAGGGGTGGGATCTATGAGCAAGATGACCACAGGAACTGACCTCGTACAGAGATTAGCATAGGTGCTAACAGCTTTAGTCGCGGTTTTATCAGATCTGGACTAGGGATGGGAATCGAAAACCAATTCCAGTTGAGAATCGTTAACAGCTCCATCAAAGAATCGGTATCATTAATATTTTTGCTTATCAATTCCCTTATCAATTCCTTTCACTGACAAGGTTCAGAAGCATCAGAATTGTAGCTTAATTTTCATTGCACCCACTACACAACCTTAAATGAGTGGAAACACCAGCAACTTGCAGAAGCAGTTATCTATACTGTGATGTGTTTGACATTGTTGCCACTGAAAATCAGACCAACATTTGCCCACTTGCAAAATCTGCAGGAATCGATAAGGGAATCGTTAAAGAATTGGATCGATTAGCAGGATCGTTAACAGCATTGGTATTGATAAAATCTTATCAATTCCCATCCCTAATCTGGACCACATTTTTTTCATTAAATGGAGAATGAACAACATCACTAAAAGCATTATACAATGGAAAGTGTATTTTCACACCTCTTATGGCATGTTTTGGGAGAGTTTGTTCTAAGTAGTGGCTTACATTTTGTTTACAGTACAGAAATAGCACCAATGATTGTGACTTATGAAGCGGTTGTCCAATCACCTGCTGGATATGCTTTTGAAACATTTTGTCTACTCCCAAAACAATTCCAATTGGCTGCGGCCCTGATGGACTAGCAAAGTATGTTCTGTTTAGTTTATATTTAACAGTCTATCTGGTGTGACAGGTAAAGGTGGACATGAACAAAAAGGATAGTCAAAGTGTACCGACCTGAACCACTGATAAAAGGCAGGATGGATCCATGCTTCCATGTAGCTTTAACCAAATTATGGTGCTACCATTTGAATGTTTCAACAGAAACCAACCCTCATCAGGCCAGGTAGTATTTCTAATTTTGGTAAACCCATTCATTTTTAGCTGACAGGAGTGGCAACCTGTGGTGTGGTTCTCTGCTGTTGTAACCCACCTGCTTTAAGGTTGGAGGGGTTGTGCATTCAGAAATGATCTTCTGCACCCCTTGCTTATAACAAATGGTTGAGTTCCTGATGCCTTTGTTTTATCTTGCACTACTTTGCCCATTTTTCTCTGTCCTCTGTTACCAAAGGGCTCTTTCTGCCTAGAGAACTGCCATTGAGTATTGCCTGGTTTTTCGACTGTTCTCTTCAAATCCTTGAGGTGGTTTTGCTTGAAAATAACCAATGGATCAGTCGTTTCTGAAATAGCAACTACAGACTTCAGACTAGAACAGTCATGCCATGTTTGAAGTCACTGAAATCCACTTTTTTTTCCTCAATTATGATGCTGGTTGAACTTCAGTCGGTCATCTTGGGTATTTGGGTATTTAAATATTTGTGAAATTGACCCATTCGAATAGTTTACCTTAAAAGTGGCTGATGAGTGTATGTCAGTGTCAGATAGTTCATTGACTTTTAACCATACAATTTTAGGTTCCATCAAACAACATAGAGTTTCAGCATGCTGTTCTTCATGTAAAATGACTGACATTGCACTTTCTTCAATGTCCCCTGATTAAAGTTAATACATTTTTAACTGTGTTTTGGTGCAGGCATGGAGAAAATCATTTTATTTAGTTGGAGAATTCAGGACTCAATTGTCCCCTCCTAATGTCAACCAAAATCTGACCCAGCCACAGTAGTTATTCAGAACACTGAAACGCTTTTTTGAGTCTTTAAAACAGTCTCTGGAATGTTATTATGAAACAGTAGACCTCACATGACACTGCCATTGTTCATGATTTATCTTTTTAAAAGTAGTGAAAGCCTAGAACTGAGTATGACAGGACTGCCTGCAGGCCCTACTTCATCTTTTGTCATGCCCACAATAATGGGGTCTTGATGATCCAGAGGGGGGAGCTGAAACTGTTCCTCATCAAACACCAAGGGCCCCTGAGGACATTAAATGGGCCATTTCCTAGAATGATTGTAAGGTGTGAAGTTTGCAACTTTTGATATTTGATCACCCACCGACATATTTTATTCTTGGGGGTTGGATGTCTTGGAGCGACACTTCAAAAGCATTCCCCCTGCAGCTGAAGCATTGTGCCGTTCGTCTTGATTGCCCTGCATGTGGCCACCAGGAAGGGTTTATCCATTTGAATGAGGCGATCTCTCCATGTAGGGGGATAGAATCTTTCTCTGCTGTCTCCGGCCGGCTTAGAAACAGGAAGCTTGCTTGGTCGCCACCAGCGCTCCACTCTGAAGTTGCCATAGTGAAATACAAAGCTGTGTTCAGTGGGGAGGAACATATGAGATGATGAGCTGTCTTGAGTGGTCAGTCGCACATTCAGTGAGCTTTTATGCCGCAGGTACTAATTGGCTTCTGGATGGGGCAAGGAGTCATAAAGCTTCAAGTTAAAGCTAGATCACATATTTATCTAACCACTATGTGTCAGCTTGTTGGGACTCTCTTGGCACTTGTTTGCTCTGTGCTGTAATCTTCCAATTTGGCACCCGGTTGCTTTTAAATGGATTTCATAACAGTAAACCCCTTGCCAGATTTAAAGGGTGTGAACTCGAACACTAAACGGCTTTTTTCAATAGAGCTTGAGCATCAGCTTTGTGGCAGTGTTAGCTCTGTTAGGCTTCCTTTTGTTGAAGGAAAAGTGCATCTCCTCCATTAGCACTGCCAGAACACTGGAGAAATCTTGAATTAAGCTGTTTAACACTGAAGATAAAGCCTCAAAACTGGATATAGTTCAGTCCCCTTTGGCAAAGACACAGGCAAACAAAAAGGAAAAGAGCCTGAGAGTCTATCATCTATCAAACCCCCCTTCTGTTCCCTCCAGTGCTACAGTTGCCTTTCCAATTGAATGGGTTCTTGTCAGTGATGCAAATGTTTTCACGGGTGACGTTGCTTTGGAATATTGTCGAGTGAATCCCCCATTCATTCACAATGGTGGGGAGGCCTCAAGCGTGGGCTTCAGCTCCGGTTTGAAAACAGTGAGCATGACGGGGATCGCTGTCTGGCTAAAACAACTGAGGCCCTTGTTAATGTCAGAGGCTCAAAGATTCAGCGAACATTAGCCAACACAGAAGTGGGTGTTTTGACCTCATCTCTATTTGACTCTGAGTTAAGACTTTTGTTTCATGGCTAGAGTTGCCGGTGAGTTTGGGACATGGGTCAGGAGCTGAAATTATTGAGTCAGAGATAAATGATGAAAGTAGCGGATTAAGATAACCAAGTCGTAATCAAGAGCACACTGCTTTCTTCACACAAAAAGCCTCTTAACTATGACCTGGCATACAGGCACCGGTTTCAACAAATTAAGTAGTGATATTCAGCAATGCAGGGTGAAATGAACCAAAATCCTACTATTGTTTTTAAACTGAATGTAGGGCCCTATAAAATCCAGAATAATGGAATCTTGTAAATGGACATAAAAGCTGAGTTCAATTTGAATGTGGATCAAAGAAATGACAGACATTTTGTGTAAAGTCTTATTCTTTTGGAATGAAATAGAAACATATCTCTTGGGAAAATGCTCAGAGGGGGTCACTAAGGCTTTGGACTATGCATGCTTCACTTCCCCCCTTCCTCTTCTCATTAAAAATGCAAATATGTCGAAGCAGCCACCTTAGACACTAGCTAAGTTGGCAAAGGAGCTACAAAACTCCCAAACAATGCCAATGTACAGGGCAGAGCAGTTTCCCAGTAATTATGTGTCAGGCGACCAAATGTTCTGCAAATTTTGCCAGTAAAAATACAGTATGTGTGAGGACCACCTGAAGAATGAGTTAAAATATTTGATAACTTTATACTGTGTCTCAGTGTTAAATTAGGGTAAAGTACTAAAAAAAAACAAGTTCTCCAAAAAAATTAAAACAGAAAAGAATCGGTCAGGAAAAAAATAACAGATTTTATAGAGCCTTATGAATGGCAATCCATGGGGTATTGCAAGTGCTAAACTTATTGTGAAAGTCTGGGCTGATGCCAATGCCACTTAGCATAACAATTTAGCCTCTACCAATGCTGAGTTTGCAATAATGTTCAACAGTTTTCCCCATATTTGAATAAAGAAATGGAGGAGAGTTTCCACAGAGAAATTTCTTAAGCTAAATAAAACACTCCAGCAGGTAGGTTTGCCAGTTGACAGCATTAAACTGGTTTGACACAACAGATAAACAACTGATATCTGTTAGTTCCACGTTTGTTTGCTGATGGCTGATGTTTGTAAAAAGGGTTGATGTTAGTCAATACAAATGTTTAACCTCAGGCTAGGCAGTATGGCCGAAAATAGAATCTATGTTTTTACAACGGAAGACTAAATTTCTGATTTTGATCCTGTTACTCTCAAAAAAGAATACAGACAACACTTTAATTACACAAACACAATCAATAACTAACTAATAATGATATCAACATGGTTTTCAGGGTGAAGGAATCATAAAATGATGGCAACTTTATCATTAAATTATTGCTTTTAGATGCAACAAGAATATGTGAGCTACCTTGGTGGATGTTAGCGCTCCCCAAGTGCTATTTGTATTTATTTGTAGTAGTAATATAAAAATATTTCCCATAAGGCCTTTACACTTTAAATTGATTATCTTTTGGTCTAATTGGTATATTATTTTTCTTGTCCATAACATTTTTTTGCACATCTACTACTATGTTAGAAACACCATCAGCATGAACCAGTGTAAACCATGTCTGAAGCTGTATTTAAAACGTTTATCTTAAAAAAATTGGTTAAGCTCGCAGCCCTCAGAAGAGAGACTCAAATGTCACCGTCAAGGCTAAAAGACAAAGGGTAAAATTGGAAGGACAAACAGAATGACCGAGCAGTGGAAACACTTAATCTCTTGACGATAGGAGGGTGAGAACAGAATGTAGCACGTCTGGACTTTCTGAGCTTTTTGCTGAAAGTCGATCCAGGCTGAAGAAATGCTGTTCCACTTCATTCTTGCTCTTTTTTTCCCCTCCACTCTTTTATTCCTGCCAGCTTGAACTGCTCCGGCTCCCAGTATCCTGTGTCTCACTGGTTATGTAACAGTCAGGGGCCTAAATGGGAACTAAAGCACAGCAGTGACAGCAGACACTGCAGCCACTTGAAAAACTAAATGCGACAGCAGCCTATTAGAGTTGACAGCCAGTGCTCCTAAAGCTGTATCAGAAGAGCTGCACAGGAACATATGAATCACTTTGCTGTGGTCAACACCATGGGAATATTAGGACTGGTTTTAAATTAGTTGGAGTTGCTGTGAACTGCATATGAGAAAGTTTTTTTTGCCCCCATTATACAACACCCTTACAGACTACTGCAAAGAAAAGCCCTTTCTTGTTGGAACCACTCAAGTGAGGCCTCATTTTGAAGCCTTGGCCATGAAAGTTTCCATACTTGATGGTGATCAAAATAGAGCAAACTTTGTGACTGATGGAGGTTTTAAAGAGGTGATTTTCTTTCTTTCTCAGACTTAAGTGGCATATTTTCACAGTAAATGCCGAAGGCAAAACATTTGCCTTACATATTTAAGGATTAGACTTTTAGGGGCTGATACCCTGTAAGTGTTTGGTCGATTAGTTGACCAATGAGCACTCATCCAGCCAAAATCTCAGTGGTACAACAAACACACATGTGTTTTGTGCAGAGCTCAGTGGTTAAGCAAACCACGTTTACAATTGTCACCCTTCACCTTAACTGCCATACTGGAAAAAAACAGACAAACAAAATACATGATTCAAATCTTCGGTGTGAGATCAAAAAGTAGTAGCATGAGCCTTGGGTAGCAATACAGCTTATTTCAACTGACGCGAATTGGCGTATTTAAACGCACGTAGTGCCTGTGACGCGACGCGCGTAATGCCCCAGGCTGGACGCTGGACCATTTTGACAAGCTGAGGGGCGACGTCGTCACTGCGCAGGCAGAGTAGAGATCCGTAGCCAGTCGGACTCAGTGATGACCCGTGCAGGCAAATCCTGCTGGAAACGAATATTTCCAGAACTTACCTTCAAAACCTGTCTCCTCAGTGACTTTCACCCAAGCCTGCTTCTTTTTGTTCCGGTCTCTGTAGAGTACACACGTCGAATCATATAGCGCTGGATGATGGCAAACAGTGCAGATCAACCTCTCCTCCATCTTTCAGCAGGGTTTGAGCCAAAGCGGGTGGCCAGAGCATCACTTGTCATCAAATCAATGACATCGGGGGGGAATGTCATCGCTGATTGGCTGCCGTGGCACAGCGTTATGCGAATTTGCGTCGAAAGTTCAATATTTTCAACTCGAGCGCAGAGGCATTTGACGCCCCAAATACGCTGGACGCTCCATACACGCCGTGCCAAACGCGTCCAACACGCTGCCAGGGACAAGTCTGCGTCCAAACGTGTCTTTGCATTGACTTTGTATGTAATCTCAACGCGCGTCTTTGCAAATTTGTGTGCGGTGTGGCCGTAGCATAAGAGTTTCTGCTGGTCATTTATGCTGTCAAGTTTGGTAAAAACAGACAACTTGAAGGCTCAGTCATAGTCTGCACTTTAATTTTGTTACAGATGCGATTAGGAATGGATATTTATGAAATTATATTTATGTCAGTGGCACTGTTGATTCTGCTTATCCATACATTTTCTTTATTGATTCCTTTAAATCATAAATCAAGTGTTATCGAGTCTTTGAGTGAGTTGCTATCTTCAGGTGTTGGTTTTTGTTTCCCATTCCTAGATGTGATGCATGTGCTGGCCCAGGATGTAATACCTAAAGACATATAGTTAGCCAGCATCTGGAACAGGTGGCTTTTATGCTGTCCTACTTTGTGAAGCATGGGCAGCACAAAACAGGCGAGCTCCTGATTCAATGGGCAAATTTCCTAAGGCAAAGACTGATTGATTACTATAAGGTGTGTCGCTGTATATAAATTAAACAGCTAGCTTGTTTTACAAGACTGTTAAAGCACAGCACACGCACACATTCCCAGATAAAACTACCCATCTCTCTCTCTCCCTTGCACCACAGTCGTGCTTAACACTGTCATGACTGTTGTGATTTTTCTGTGAGACATTTATAGATTTGAGCCAAAATTTGTACTCAAAACTAGGTAAAGCCAACAATAATGATAAAAACAATAGTTATAAACCCTCAAGGGCATGGTCTTGCACTCTTTTTCCAAGGACCAAATCCCAAGTGCTGTTGCACACAAGCTTTTACTAACAATTTATGAGGCACTGTCTTAAAACGATCACAAATAGGTTTCTGAAACACTCACTGCTACTTCTAACTCTGTTTGGGGCGGTGGAAATGTCCTGTCCCTCCAGAGAACACTGATTCATGCCTAAGTACATACATTCAGTTATGTTCCTAAAAACTGTTTAAATCCTGTTTTCAGTGAATGGTTTTATTAACTGTAATTACTTATTTAATGACTAAAGATGAGGTGTCATGCCACTTGTTTCTAATATGCCATAAAATCTGTGCATTCTCAATATTATTGAACCAATTTTAGCTTCACGATGTAACACATTTTCAGGGTTTTCATTGTTTGAATTTAAATAAACTTTTAGGGTGGTCTGTGATTAATTTATCAATTCTAAATAAATCTGTTTTGTTTCTTTTTTTGTCATAATGTAACAGGGTCATTTAATGTAATGGTTGCAACACTCAATTTCCAGAGTTTGTTGAATGCCTGTTTTTAAAATTAAACAAATTTGTGATCTTTTAATATTTTATTGCAGTTAAAGTAGCTAATTATGGTCACATGTGATATAAGTGCCAGTCAATGATATATAACAACAGTTTTTTTTCTTTTTCACAACAGCCAAAGTGACTTACATAATCTTTTTTTCTACTTCACAGACTGATCCAACAGTAAGATGAAACCAGAAGTGGAGGACCAGAATGTCTGAACATCTGGATTTTACCTTCCATGACAACATCTGGCACTGTTGGCAATAACATCGGAAACCAACCCTCGAACTTCTTCAGACTTTAAATTTCTTCTTGTGGATTCTAAGTAAAAGACTGCAAACATGCCTATCCTCAAGCAGCTGGTGAACAACTCAAACCAGTCTAAGAGGCGGTCACGGGCTGACCTTACCGCAGAGATGATCAGCGCGCCTTTAGGCGACTTTCGCCACACCATGCATGTCGGCCGGGGAGGTGATGCCTTTGGGGACACTTCATTTCTAAGCACCAGATCTGGAGAGCCACCAAGGGAGCCTGACGTAAAACAAAGCTCCCCAGGCCCCAAACCAGGACTGCTTTCCCGCACCTTCAGAAGCAGCAAGCGCTCTCAGTCGGTGAACCGTGGGGATAAGTACGAGTACAATATGATGGCGCCTTCTGGTGGATCGTCCAACTATGTGAAAAATGCCATATCTCTGCCTTACCTTAACGATGACGACATGAACAGAGGACATCTGACAAAGAGTGTATCTTCAAGCCCAATGAAGACATTAATGGAGATTGATGCCAAGCCTGTAAATGGCGCTGCAGCAATGGCAACAATGGATGCAGAGTTTGATGAGCGGAATTTCGGCGAACTTACCGACCTGCCACCATCCATGCCTAAGGGAGGTGGTATGAAGCATGCAGAATCCATGATGTCCTTCCACATCGACTTGGGGCCCTCCATGCTTGGGGACATCTTAAGTGTTATGGAGAAAAAAGGCTGGGAAGAGGACGACCTCGGCTACGAAGAAGGAAAGGGAAGTGATGGGCGAGCCTCGCCGTCCAACATTCCCCACATAGATGATGACGATGCAGAGGACCGAGCCCCGACAAGGCCTCCTCGCAGCATGTACCCTCAGAAGGCTGTAGTGGATCCCTACACTCCAGAGCTACAAACAAGGAACAACCACAACAACCTGGACAGCTACTCCGTGTCCAGCTCCGGATCGGTCACAGAGGAGAAACCCCAGTACCACATCCAGGACGGTGACACAGACAGCGCAAAGTACAGCTCGCCACGTGGGGAGGATGACAGAGATTTCACTTTCATGGATGATGACGAGGATGAGATTCGGGTGTAGGTGGAACTGGGATCACTGCCATGAACTGTCTGGAAGGAGAAAAGCAGACTTTGAGAGGTCAGAAGCTTGGAAGTTTTGGGCGCAACTTGTGGGCTGGACCGCTTCTGGATCTGTATTACCTTTGTACTTTTTGTTCAACATCATCATAAAACCAACATGGCCTTAAACTCATGCTGCAGGCAGATCAGAGTTGGGTGCAGATGGACTTGCCAGGAAAGTGGACCTCTTGGAGAGGTCTGTTGTGAGTTCTACACTTATAATCGGGGATTTTACTGGCACTAGCCTTTGAACTATTTTCTCCTCTAAAGCCCACTAAACAAAAACCTGGAGAGTTTCCTAAAAGTACCTGGTTGAGCTGCAAGTATGAACGTTAACAGTGGGGGTTTACAACCAGATTTTACCCTGAATTTCCCTGCTGGACCCTCAATATTTCTTTCTCCTCCAACCCTCCAAAGACTGGCAAACTGCAGGAAGTATTTGGGCAGTGAGGGATAAATCAAAGAATTTTCAGTGCAGATTTCTAAGCAATTTTCTCAAAAAGTAAAGGGCTTGTGTTTGAAAAGGACTTACAAGCACAAAACCCCTGAGCAGGGGCTTTCCCTGTTTTATCCTTGGATTTCCTTGTTGAAGCCTTTGTGTACTGCCCCACTGCACCACCTCATTGACTGTGGGAAATTATCCTAAAATGTAAGGGACGAGTGTTAATAAATACAACAAGAGATATTTCAGGTAGTTTGCCCTGACGTTTGTAAGGAAATCTAACGAACAGATGTGTGAAAAATGTTCTCTGGTGAGGCCAAGGTTGAACACAAACAAGGATTGTCACAAAGACTTTGCCCAGACATGCACAGTACCTGAAATTCTATGAAATTGCCAAGGATAGTGTGCAAGCACGACAGCAAGGATTGTCCCCAAAAGTTTTCCCTGACATTTTCTTGCTTGCTTTTATTCCTTTTCATGGATATTTGCCAGGAAAACTGTGATTTATTCTCCTGATGTGAGGGCCAAGTTTGAACAAGCAAATCAGGGGGTTGTCAAGAAAATGTTCAGGGTTACTGCTGCTCCTGAATTCCCCCCTTCCCCTTGAATTACTGGCAGGAAAGCTCCAAGAAAACATCCTCCCGTGAGGGCCAAGTGTTAGTCAGGGATCTTTCCACGGAGGTTATTCAGAAAATTTGAATACTTTTGATAATTTAAGGTTGCATGTGTGGAAAAAAGTATGTTTTTTGTAGATTTTTTCCAGATTAACCTCAAGTGCTTATCTAGACTTCAACAAGTTATTTAGGAAGTTTTTATCTACACCTCCCTCCTCTCCATCGACTATCAGGCAATCCACAAGAAATATCCCTGATATGTGGGCCACGTTTGATAAACAAGCTAAGGACTCTTCTGAGAAGGTTGACCAGAAATTTTTAGGGCTCAACTTGTGAAAAAGGGCTGAAGGGGCAGAATCGTCAAAGGAAAAGCAATGAGCTGGTTATGATCACCAACCCCATCCAGGAAAGGCTGGAGCAACTGGACCCAGACTGTCAATCTCATTAATATCACATGTTGATATGTGGAGATGAAATTTACATGGACTTGTCCCACAGATTATGAGGACTTGGGAAAGGACATAATTTGCCAATGACAATGCTTGGCATAAACACTAAAAAGATAGTTATTACTTTTCTATTCCTTTCTTTAAGGGGTGACTTTTTATTCCTTTAATGGCAGACAGGCTTACTGTTGAGCTTGTTTTTAGTTTGGTGGTGTTAATTTTTCTCAAATTTGTCTCCATGTAGCAATGTCTTCATTCTTTAAATTCTCCACCAGCTGTGGTATTTATTCATTCATATTAATAAGGGATGAATTAGTCTTATTGTGCACTACAGGGTCTTTAAAGTTATGATTTGGGTGTTTTTTTCCTGGTATATTTCTTTTTTTTTTACTTTTTGGTACTTCAGAATGAGCCAGCTTCTCCTGTGGAGGTTTGCAGCATGGCACTTAATTCTCACGTTTGCTGTCACGTTTGTAGAAAGTCCATGTAAGAAGAAAAGGACCTATATTTGTAAAAATGTGATTTGTCAAAAAAGAGGCCTTTGTATGTGCAGCGTGTCCTGTGCTTTAGAAACACAGGACAGAAGGGAAGATTGTGCCTAATTTTGTGTTTTTCTGGGTCATTCCGCATTATTACAGAAGTTGGTAGCTCAAGCAGGTCAGCAGAGAAACATGAGGGGGGAAGAGACTGTCGGAAAAATCAAAATTAGTAGTTGTGTTTTGTCTCAAGGTGAAGAGAGGATGTAAAACATGTGCGAGGCGATATTAGGTGCAGCTTCTTTATTAGAGGGGCATGAGGTATGTCTTGGGGCAGTGCTGAGAGTGGCAGAACATTTCCTTCACTGGCCCCGCAGGTGATAAGACTCACCCCTGCTACACAGCACAGATCACACAGCAGAAACAGATGATTAAATCAAGCAATCATCTGGACTTTCCCAGACTACTCATCATTAAACGTGCTGGATTATTGGCCCCCTACCAGCTGGAACTGCTCCAGGAACAGCAGGGTCAGGAGCGGGCAGGTGTGCCATTTCTCTTTGGCTTTTTTATGTTAAGTTGTAAGCTGTCTCCTTGAGATAATTATCAGTCAGTGTGTTAAATACAGCCAGGAAATGTCAGGGTGCTGTGTTAGTTTGAGTATCTTGGGCTTTTGAAAAGCATGTTTATCCACCTGAGATTGTGCTATAATGATTTTTTTTCGAACTCCAACTAATACAACGGGATAAATGCAGTTAAAAACTGATTTACTCCTGATTTAATTTAATCAAACCCAAACTGGACCACAAGTTCTGCTATTGTTCCATGGTTTCTGTGTCCCAGAAGTCAAAGAACATAAACGCCTTGTGTGGCAGAAGCTTTGATGTTGTCTGCCTTTGTTTAGTTCATGGGATGCATGATGTTATCATACATGTGATATTTTCAAACTTATTTGCAACAAAACTATTTTTATTACAACTGTATTATAGTAACAAGACAGTAACAACAAAATCATGCATCATGTGCCCCCTTAAGAGCTAGAACGCTGATTTAGGACCTGTTTACATGACAACAAAAATGCAGAAAACTGAGTGCTTTTGTTACGTTTGCGCTTTCTGTTTACATGAGAACAGTGCCTGGAGAGCCTGAATCTGCAAACTTTTGACATTTTTGGAGTGAAAAGTGTTGAAAATGCTTTTGTGATCAGCTTCTTGTAAACAGGAATCACCGTTATCAGGGAAAACAGGGATGTGCCGTGCATGCACAGTACTCTTTCAGATAAAGGTAGCGTACACACCTAGAAACAGCAATAACAGCTATGGCTGACTACTATGCAACATGTGTGCTGCTAACTGTGCTAGGTTTGTTGTCAACAAAATGTGGATTTGCAGCATCAATACTCTGACCAGCAGAGATGCATTTGTTATATTTGACAAGGACACTACAAACTAACTACGCCAACTTCTTGCCTAGTGTGCACACTACCGGCTTTTCAGTCATTCTCACGGATTTGCGCAAGCACACATCATTATTATGCTACGGCCACAACGGACGCGAATTGGCAAATTTGAATGCGCGTAATGCCTGTGACGCGCTGCGCGTAACGCCCGAGGCTGGACGCTGGACCTTTTGGACAAGCTGAGGGGCGATGCGCGTCACTGCGCAGGCGCATGGGAGAGCCAGAGCTTTTCGGACTCAGTGATGACCTTTGCAGGCAAATCCAGCTGGAAACGAATATTTCCAGAACTTACCTTCAAAACCTGTCTCCTCAGCGACTTTCACCCAAGCCTGCTCCTTTTTGTTCCGGTCTCTGTACACACGTCGAATCGTATAGCTCCAGATGATGGCAAACAGCACAGATGAACCTCTCCTCCGTCTTTCAGAGGGGGTTTGAGCAGGAGCAGGAGGCCAGAGCATCACTTGTCATCAAATCAAACCTGTCTCCTCAGCGACTTTCCCCCAAGCCTGCTTCTTTTTGTTCCGGTCTCTGTGGAGTACACACGTCGAATCATATAGCTCCGGATGATAACAAACAGCGCAGATCAACCTCTCCTCCATCTTTCAGAGGGTTTGAGCAGGAGCAGGAGGCTGGAGCGTCACACGTCATCAAATCAATGACGTCGGGGGGAATGTCATCGCTGATTGGCTGCTGCACCACAGCGTCACACTAATTTGCGTCGAAAGTTCAATATTTTTTAACTCGAGCGTCGAGGCGTTTGATGCCCCAAACGCGCCAAATGCGTCCAACGCGCCGCCCGGGGCGAATCCGCGTCCAGACGCATCTTTGCATTGACTTTGTATGTAATCTAGACGCGCGTCTTTGCGAATTCGCGTCCAGTGTGGCCACACCACTGCTTCCATGTTAACAGGGAGTGCTTTTGAAAATGTAAATTAAAAATCTTCCTGTTTCCGGTGACAGCGTTGTCATGTAAACCTGGTGACAGAAAACTATACCAATTTTTATGGCTTACACTCTGAATTTAATATCAGTTTGTAATTACTTCCTCAGCCTTGATGCAAACATGTAAGGCTAAAATATCTGCAGAAATTTTGACATGAGCCAAAACCAATTTTCAGTTTTTAAGCTATTATCTGCCGACGTAAATATCATATCGATAATATTGTACATCCCTGTGTATTAGATCTTTCTGGGGTCCAAATGCACCTATGGGATGTTAGCAAAGAAATGCTGACATAATGGAACAAGGACTGTGGTCCGCTCAATCTGGGGTATAACTTTTGCTCAACTTGGCTGTACATGTAAACATGCTGACTTATAAGTAAAGCTACAAGGAGGCACTCTTTTTTTTCCCGTGTTGATAATTCATGTCTGACATTTTTACTTCTCGTTAGAGGACTAATTGCCACATCTGACAAATGGGAACCTTATAATATCCTGTTGTGGCGTTGATGCAGTTCTGTACATATAGAATCAGGATGCTGTGCCATTCTCTCTCTGGTTTATATTATAGAGATTTAAATCACAGGTTGTGAAGAACTCTAAAAAACAAAGTAATATGGAGAAAATTGCCAAGTACGCTCTAATGACGTTATTGGAAATGATAGCAGGATGTTTAATTTCATTTTTCCTTTTTTTGTATAGAGATGCAGGATGGTTTGAGTCATAAATCTTAATTGTGTTTACTGTAAATGGGCCAAATTTGAAGTTGTCTTTACTTTTTATTGAATTGATTGTAAAATACATGATTTGTGGATTGTTTGGGCAGCTGCAATCCTAATTTTCCCCATCAAGACTTCACACGTTCAAAAGTGAGAGCAAAAAAACATTCATTTTTGTGTGTATTTTATTTTAATCATGTCATGTACATATGATGTGTGCCATTGATTAAACGATCTCTGTTATGAGCAGTGTAAGTTTGTGGTTATGTTGTGAGACTCGGAATTGGTATTTGCAAGTTCCATTTAAATTCTTCCAAATATCTTGTACAACCCTGGAAAAAAAATAATCAAGCAAGTGTATCTGTCTGAGTGCAAGTGCATTGACATGAATAAGGTAAATGTTGCTTATTGCCAACATTGGCTTCATCTGGTATCAGAAGTTGTACATCATACCCTTAGAAACATCGCTCAACATCATTAAGAATTTTCAAAGCAAAATGGTTGCTGGTTCAAACCCCACATTGGTTAGGAGGAGTGGGCGCTGATGAGCTGGACAGCAACATGGACGAATGGGAGGAAGAGACCATTGAGTTTTTTATCAACAAAGAAATCATTCTCCTTGGAGATCTGTGTGGAGTTGGCATGTTCTCCTTGTGCATCCATGGGCTCTCTCCGGGCACTCCGGCTTAGGTTAAGTGGTGACTCCAAATTGCCCTTAGTTATGGATGAGCATGAAAGGTTGTCCGTCTCTCTATGTGGCTGTGGGATTGGTTGGTGTTTTGTTCAGGTTGTACATCCCTGCCACCCTGGAAGGGAACAATGGGACAAATAGTGGATTGCATGGATTGAGAAGCAACAAAATACTGAAAAGTAAACACAGTGACTAATGGCCCTTTTTCACTAGCATGCCTTGGCCCTACTCTACTCGGCCCTACTCAATTTGCGGCGTGTTTCCGCTAGCCTGGTACCTCCTAAAACAAGCTAGTTTTAGTACCTACTCCGCTGTGGTTCCAAGGGAGCTGAGTCGATACTAAAAGATGACGTCATCGATTGCCGGCTGCTGATTGGTCAGACAATGTTGTCATTGATGAGTCATGAGTGCGACGACCTAGCATGCTAGCGGTAGCTACCGTTAGCTTACCCTCATATGTCTTTTCTTCGCAGCTCGATTGCTCTCGTCCTCGGCTTCATTCTGTTGTATAGCTTCCAAAACTCTCCTGTGCTTCTCAAAGGGTATTTCTTCTTGCCACCTGCAGCCTTCTTCTGTTTTCCTTTTTTACTCTGTTTGTGACAAAAAGCCACAGATTGTTGTGTCGCGCTCAAAATGACGTCACCGCAGAGCCGCTCAGCGACACTGCACGCCGTTCGGCAGGCGACTGGGGCTAATGGAAAAGCAGCACAAGGGGAGTAGAGTAGAGTAGGGCTAATGGAAAAGGGCCATTATAAACCATCTATCTGTAATATTATGCCAATCTGAAACAAAGCACAAATTGAAAATATTGTCATTTTGGTGTGTTCTTGGTTGTTTTCAAAGTAGATTTAAAAGTTTAAGCTGAAGTTAGTCTTTTTTTTTCTGTTGAATAATATCAAAAGGGGTCATATTTGCTGAGAAATACCTAAGGTTACATCACAAAAATCCTAAATAAAATGTCTATTAGGACTTGTCGGGAGAATGCTGCTTATATAAGTGTAATAAGATATTTCTGACTGGAATTCAGACAGAACCTCTTGCTCAGACTTGAGTTTTTTGTGGAATTTGGGGAACCAAATGGAAAATTATGGACTAGATTACTCTGGAATACTTTCTTGTAATTGTCCGAACCTTCTGGCATGCATGTCTCTGTGGGAAACTCCTAAGTAGGCCAGAATAAACCATATAAAGGAATTTGCAAATACTCTCTCAGCCTCAGGTCTGCTTAGAGGGTTTCCACAGCCCTGACAGCTGTGGTTTGGTGAGTGGCAGAAAAGATAAGGACTGCGAAAAACAACCGGCTCAGAGTTCAGCTGTAGAATGTTTTCTCCTTTTTGTTCCTCATTCAGTGGCTGTAGTTTTATGCCAAGTATGTACTGTCGTCTTTTCCCTTTTCTGTACCCTGCTTTTACATTATATTAATATATTTACCTTTATTTTCTTCTTCTCTTTGAAGTAACAGCTATATTTTTCAATAAAAGAGAAAGCTGGTAACCTTTAACTATGATTCTGTGTTTCATTTTTTCCTCTTAGTGTCTGTTACAAAGTGAGGCTGCTAGTTTAGCATCCCAAAAGTCACATCAGAGCAGATGTTTTGTTTCGGATGATAAAAGGCATGTAGGTTTTTTTCAAGCCTCATCTCAGTGGAAAAAAAAGGCTCATTAGTCCATTTTAAGCCAGATATAACCAAATCATCTTCACTAACATGCTTCTCAGCCTGTTCCACAGAAAAAAAGTTATGTTTGCACACGTTTTTGTCGGAGTCTGAAAGCGATTAAAAGTCATGTATTAGCCTAAGACTTTTTTCAAAATCCTGATCTGAGGGAAAAAGGCTTATAAGTCGATTTTTGACAGAAATTGACCATACTGTCAGCACCAGCATGTTTCTGGCAGGTTTACAGCCAAAAAGTCGTGCTATAGCATATTTTATAAGCAGTCCCCAGTGGAAAACAAAAGGCATGCATTATATGCAGTCATATGTTAGCCTTAGTGTTTTTTCAAAATTCTGATCTGAGAGAAAAAGGCTAAAAAGTCCATTCTTGAGACAAATATGACCAAAACATCTGCACGAGCATGTTTTCTGGCCTGTTTTACAGCCAAAAAGTCCTGTTTGAGCATATTTTTTGTAGTAGTCCGAATGGGGAAAGAAAAAGTCAAATGTTAGACTTAGTGATTTTTTTTTAAATCCTGATCTGAGAAAAAGGCTTATAAGTCCATTCTTGAGACAAATATGACCAAACCATCTGCAAGAGCATGTTTTCTGGCCTGTTTTACAGCCAAAAAGTCGTGTTTGAGCATATTTTTTGTAGTAGTCCGAATGGGAAAAAAAAGTCATGTTAGCCTTAGTGTTTTTTCAAAATCCTGATCTGAGAAAAAAGGCTTATAAGTCCATTCTTGAGACAAATATGACCAAACCATCTGCAAGAGCATGTTTTCTGGCCTGTTTTACAGCCAAAACGTCGTGTTTGAGCATATGTTTTGTTGTGGTCCGAATGGAAAAAAAAAAGTCATATGTTAGCCTTAGTGTTTTTTCAAAAACCCTGATCTGAGAAAAAAGGCTTATAAGTCCATTCTCGTATAAAATATGACCAAACCATCTGCAAGAGCATGTTTTCTGGCCTGTTTTACAGCCAAAAAGTCCTGTTTGAGCATATTTTTTGTAGTAGTCCGAATGGAAAAAAAAAAGTCATATGTTAGCCTTAGTGTTTTTTCAAAATCCTAATCTGAGAAAAAAGGCTGATAAGTCCATTTTTGAGACAAATATGACCAAATCATCTGCAAGAGCATGTTTTCTGGCCTGTTTTACAGCAAAAACATCCCGTTTGAGCATATTTTTTGTCGTCGTCCGAATGGAAAAAAAAAAAGTCATATGTTAGCCTTAGTGTTTTTTCAAAATCCTGATCTGAGAAAAAAGGCTTGTTAGTCCATTCTTCAGACAAATATGACCAAAACATCTGCAAGATCATGTTTTCTGGCCTGTTTGAGAACCAAAAAGTCGTGTTTGAGCATATTTTTTGTCGTGGTCCGAATGGAAAAAAAAGTCATATGTTAGCCTTAGTGTTTTTTCAATATCCTGACCTGAGAGAAAAAGGCTTATAAGTCCATTCTTGAGACAAATATGAACAAAACATCTGCAAGAGCATGTTTTCTGGCCTGTTTTACAGCCAAAAAGTCCTGTTTGAGCATATTTTTTGTCATGGTCCAAATTGGAAAAAAAAGTCATATGTTAGCCTTTGTGTTTTTTCAAAATCCTGATCCAAGAGAAAAAGGCTTATTAGTCCATTCTTGAGACAAATATGACCAAAACATCTACAAGAGCATGTTTTCTGGCCTGTTTTACAACCAAAAAGTTGTGCTTGAGCATATTTTTTGTCGTGGTCCGAATGGAAAAAAAAAAGTCATATGTTAGCCTGAGTGTTGTTTCAAAAACCCTGATCTGAGAAAAAAGGCTTATAAGTCCATTCTCGTATAAAATATGACCAAAACATCTGCAAGAGCATGTTTTCTGGCCTGTTTGACAACCCAAAAGTCGTGTTTGAGCATATTTTTTGTCGTGGTCCGAATGGAAAAAAAAGTCATATGTTAGCCTTAGTGTTTTTTCAAAATCCTGATCTGATAAAAAAGGCTTATAAGTCCTTTCTTGAGACAAACATGACCAAAACATCTGCAAGAGCATGTTTTCTGGCCTGTTTTACAGCCAAAAAGTCCTGTTTGAGCATATTTTTTGTTATGGTCCAAATTGGAAAAAAAAGTCATATGTTAGCCTGAGTGTTTTTTCAAAATCCTGATCCAAGAGAAAAAGGCTTGTTAGTCCATTCTTGAGACAAATATGACCAAAACATCTGCAAGAGCATGTTTTCTGGCCTGTTTTACAGCCAAAAAGTCGTGCTTGAGCATATTTTTTGTCGTGGTCCGAATGGAAAAAAAAAAAGTCATATGTTAGCCTTAGTGTTTTTTCAAAATCCTGATCTGAGAAAAAAAAAGGCTTATAAGTCCATTCTTGAGACAAATTAGACCAAAACATCTGCAAGAGCATGTTTTCTGGCGTGTTTTACAGCCAAAAAGTCCTGTTTGAGCATATTTTTTGTAGTAGTCCGAATGGAAAAAAAAAGTCATATGTTAGCCTTAGTGTTTTTTCAAAAACCCTGATCTGAGAAAAAAGGCTTATAAGTCCATTCTTGAGACAAATTAGACCAAACCATCTGCAAGAGCATGTTTTCTGGCCTGTTTTACAGCCAAAAAGTCCTGTTTGAGCATATTTATTGTAGTAGTCCGAATGGAAAAAAAAAAAGTCATATGTTAGCCTTAGTGTTTTTTCAAAATCCTAATCTGAGAAAAAAGGCTGATAAGTCCATTTTTGAGACAAATATGACCAAAACATCTGCAAGAGCATGTTTTCTGGCCTGTTTTACAGCCAAAAAGTCCTGTTTGAGCATATTTTTTGTAGTAGTCCGAATGGAAAAAAAAAAAGTCATATCTTAGCCTTAGTGTTTTTTCAAAATCCTGATCTGAGAAAAAAGGCTTGTTAGTCCATTCTTCAGACAATATGACCAAAACATCTGCAAGATCATGTTTTCTGGCCTGTTTGACAACCCAAAAGTCGTGTTTGAGCATATTTTTTGTCGTGGTCCGAATGGAAAAAAAAGTCATATGTTAGCCTTAGTGTTTTTTCAATATCCTGACCTGAGAGAAAAAGGCTTATAAGTCCATTCTTGAGACAAATATGAACAAAACATCTGCAAGAGCATGTTTTCTGGCCTGTTTTACAGCCAAAAAGTCCTGTTTGAGCATATTTTTTGTCATGGTCCAAATTGGAAAAAAAAGTCATATGTTAGCCTTTGTGTTTTTTCAAAATCCTGATCCAAGAGAAAAAGGCTTATTAGTCCATTCTTGAGACAAATATGACCAAAACATCTACAAGAGCATGTTTTCTGGCCTGTTTTACAACCAAAAAGTTGTGCTTGAGCATATTTTTTGTCGTGGTCCGAATGGAAAAAAAAAAGTCATATGTTAGCCTGAGTGTTGTTTCAAAAACCCTGATCTGAGAAAAAAGGCTTATAAGTCCATTCTCGTATAAAATATGACCAAAACATCTGCAAGAGCATGTTTTCTGGCCTGTTTTACAGCCAAAAAGTCCTGTTTGAGCATATTTATTGTAGTAGTCCGAATGGAAAAAAAAAAAGTCATATGTTAGCCTTAGTGTTTTTTCAAAATCCTAATCTGAGAAAAAAGGCTGATAAGTCCATTTTTGAGACAAATATGACCAAACCATCTGCAAGAGCATGTTTTCTGGCCTGTTTTACAGCCAAAAAGTCCTGTTTGAGCATATTTTTTGTAGTAGTCCGAATGGAAAAAAAAAAAGTCATATCTTAGCCTTAGTGTTTTTTCAAAATCCTGATCTGAGAAAAAAGGCTTGTTAGTCCATTCTTCAGACAAATATGACCAAAACATCTGCAAGATCATGTTTTCTGGCCTGTTTGACAACCCAAAAGTCGTGTTTGAGCATATTTTTTGTCGTGGTCCGAATGGAAAAAAAAGTCATATGTTAGCCTTAGTGTTTTTTCAATATCCTGACCTGAGAGAAAAAGGCTTATAAGTCCATTCTTGAGACAAATATGAACAAAACATCTGCAAGAGCATGTTTTCTGGCCTGTTTTACAGCCAAAAAGTCCTGTTTGAGCATATTTTTTGTCATGGTCCAAATTGGAAAAAAAAGTCATATGTTAGCCTTTGTGTTTTTTCAAAATCCTGATCCAAGAGAAAAAGGCTTATTAGTCCATTCTTGAGACAAATATGACCAAAACATCTACAAGAGCATGTTTTCTGGCCTGTTTTACAACCAAAAAGTTGTGCTTGAGCATATTTTTTGTCGTGGTCCGAATGGAAAAAAAAAAGTCATATGTTAGCCTGAGTGTTGTTTCAAAAACCCTGATCTGAGAAAAAAGGCTTATAAGTCCATTCTCGTATAAAATATGACCAAAACATCTGCAAGAGCATGTTTTCTGGCCTGTTTGACAACCCAAAAGTCGTGTTTGAGCATATTTTTTGTCGTGGTCCGAATGGAAAAAAAAGTCATATGTTAGCCTTAGTGTTTTTTCAAAATCCTGATCTGATAAAAAAGGCTTATAAGTCCATTCTTGAGACAAATATGAACAAAACATCTGCAAGAGCATGTTTTCTGGCCTGTTTTACAGCCAAAAAGTCCTGTTTGAGCATATTTTTTGTTATGGTCCAAATTGGAAAAAAAAGTCATATGTTAGCCTGAGTGTTTTTTCAAAATCCTGATCCAAGAGAAAAAGGCTTGTTAGTCCATTCTTGAGACAAATATGACCAAAACATCTGCAAGAGCCTGTTTTCTGGCCTGTTTTACAACCAAAAAGTCGTGCTTGAGCATATTTTTTGTCGTGGTCCGAATGGAAAAAAAAAAAGTCATATGTTAGCCTTAGTGTTTTTTCAAAATCCTGATCTGAGAAAAAAAAGGCTTATAAGTCCATTCTTGAGACAAATATGACCAAAACATCTGCAAGAGCATGTTTTCTGGCCTGTTTTACAGCCAAAAAGTCCTGTTTGAGCATATTTTTTGTAGTAGTCCGAATGGAAAAAAAAAGTCATATGTTAGCCTTAGTGTTTTTTCAAAAACCCTGATCTGAGAAAAAAGGCTTATAAGTCCATTCTTGAGACAAATTAGACCAAACCATCTGCAAGAGCATGTTTTCTGGCCTGTTTTACAGCCAAAAAGTCCTGTTTGAGCATATTTATTGTAGTAGTCCGAATGGAAAAAAAAAAAGTCATATGTTAGCCTTAGTGTTTTTTCAAAATCCTAATCTGAGAAAAAAGGCTGATAAGTCCATTTTTGAGACAAATATGACCAAAACATCTGCAAGAGCATGTTTTCTGGCCTGTTTTACAGCCAAAAAGTCCTGTTTGAGCATATTTTTTGTAGTAGTCCGAATGGAAAAAAAAAAAGTCATATCTTAGCCTTAGTGTTTTTCAAAATCCTGATCTGAGAGAAAAGGCTTGTTAGTCCATTCTTCAGACAATATGACCAAAACATCTGCAAGATCATGTTTTCTGGCCTGTTTGACAACCCAAAAGTCGTGTTTGAGCATATTTTTTGTCGTGGTCCGAATGGAAAAAAAAGTCATATGTTAGCCTTAGTGTTTTTTCAATATCCTGACCTGAGAGAAAAAGGCTTATAAGTCCATTCTTGAGACAAATATGAACAAAACATCTGCAAGAGCATGTTTTCTGGCCTGTTTTACAGCCAAAAAGTCCTGTTTGAGCATATTTTTTGTCATGGTCCAAATTGGAAAAAAAAGTCATATGTTAGCCTTTGTGTTTTTTCAAAATCCTGATCCAAGAGAAAAAGGCTTATTAGTCCATTCTTGAGACAAATATGACCAAAACATCTACAAGAGCATGTTTTCTGGCCTGTTTTACAACCAAAAAGTTGTGCTTGAGCATATTTTTTGTCGTGGTCCGAATGGAAAAAAAAAAGTCATATGTTAGCCTGAGTGTTGTTTCAAAAACCCTGATCTGAGAAAAAAGGCTTATAAGTCCATTCTCGTATAAAATATGACCAAAACATCTGCAAGAGCATGTTTTCTGGCCTGTTTGACAACCCAAAAGTCGTGTTTGAGCATATTTTTTGTCGTGGTCCGAATGGAAAAAAAAGTCATATGTTAGCCTTAGTGTTTTTTCAAAATCCTGATCTGATAAAAAAGGCTTATAAGTCCATTCTTGAGACAAATATGAACAAAACATCTGCAAGAGCATGTTTTCTGGCCTGTTTTACAGCCAAAAAGTCCTGTTTGAGCATATTTTTTGTTATGGTCCAAATTGGAAAAAAAAGTCATATGTTAGCCTGAGTGTTTTTTCAAAATCCTGATCCAAGAGAAAAAGGCTTGTTAGTCCATTCTTGAGACAAATATGACCAAAACATCTGCAAGAGCCTGTTTTCTGGCCTGTTTTACAACCAAAAAGTCGTGCTTGAGCATATTTTTTGTCGTGGTCCGAATGGAAAAAAAAAAAGTCATATGTTAGCCTTAGTGTTTTTTCAAAATCCTGATCTGAGAAAAAAAAGGCTTATAAGTCCATTCTTGAGACAAATTAGACCAAAACATCTGCAAGAGCATGTTTTCTGGCGTGTTTTACAGCCAAAAAGTCCTGTTTGAGCATATTTTTTGTAGTAGTCCGAATGGAAAAAAAAAGTCATATGTTAGCCTTAGTGTTTTTTTTCAAAATCCTGATCTGAGAAAAAAGGCTTGTTAGTCCATTCTTCAGACAAATATGACCAAAACATCTGCAAGAGCATGTTTTCTGGCCTGTTTTACAGTCAAAAAGTCGTGCTTGAGCATATTTTTTGTCGTGATCCGAATGGAAAAAAAAGTCATATGTTAGCCTTAGTGTTTTTTCAAAATCCTGATCCAAGAGAAAAAGGCTTGTTAGTCCATTCTTGAGACAAATATGACCAAAACATCTGCAAGAGCATGTTTTCTGGCCTGTTTTACAACCAAAAAGTCGTGCTTGAGCATATTTTTTGTCGTGGTCCGAATGGAAAAAAAAAAAGTCATATGTTAGTCTTAGTGTTTTTTCAAAATCCTGATCTGAGAAAAAAAAGGCTTATAAGTCCATTCTTGAGACAAATTAGACCAAAACATCTGCAAGAGCATGTTTTCTGGCCTGTTTTACAGCCAAAAAGTCCTGTTTGAGCATATTTTTTGTAGTAGTCCGAATGGAAAAAAAAAGTCATATGTTAGCCTTAGTGTTTTTTTTCAAAATCCTGATCTGAGAAAAAAGGCTTGTTAGTCCATTCTTCAGACAAATATGACCAAACCATCTGCAAGAGCATGTTTTCTGGCCTGTTTTACAGTCAAAAAGTCGTGCTTGAGCATATTTTTTGTCGTGGTCCGAATGGAAAAAAAAGTCATATGTTAGCCTTAGTGTTTTTTCAAAATCCTGATCTGATAAAAAAGGCTTATAAGTCCATTCTTGAGACAAATATGAACAAAACATCTGCAAGAGCATGTTTTCTGGCCTGTTTTACAGCCAAAAAGTCCTGTTTGAGCATATTTTTGTTCGGAGCCTGAAATGGAAGAAAAGTCATATGTTAGCCTTTGTGTTTTTTCAATCCTGAGCCAAGACAAAAAGGCTTCTTAGTCCATTCTTCAGACAAATATGACCAAAACATCTGCAAGAGCATGTTTTCTGGCCTGTTTTACAGCCAAAAAGTCGTGCTTGAGCATATTTTTTGTCGTGGTCCGAATGGAAAAAAAAGTCATATGTTAGCCTTAGTGTTTTTTTTCAAAATCCTGATCTGAGAAAAAAGGCTTGTTAGTCCATTCTTCAGACAAATATGACCAAAACATCTGCAAGAGCATGTTTTCTGGCCTGTTTTACAGTCAAAAAGTCGTGCTTGAGCATATTTTTTGTCGTGGTCCGAATGGAAAAAAAAGTCATATGTTAGCCTTAGTGTTTTTTTTCAAAATCCTGATCTGAGAAAAAAAAGGCTTGTTAGTCCATTCTTCAGACAAATATGACCAAAACATCTGCAAGAGCATGTTTTCTGGCCTGTTTTACAGTCAAAAAGTCGTGCTTGAGCATATTTTTTGTCGTGATCCGAATGGAAAAAAAAGTCATATGTTAGCCTTAGTGTTTTTTCAAAATCATGATCTGAGAGAAAAAGGCTTATAAGTCCATTCTTGAGACAAATATGACCAAAACATGTGTAAGAGCATGTTTTCTGGCCTGTTTTACAGCCAAAAAGTCATGTTTGAGCATATTTTTTGTCGTGGTCCGAATGGAAAAAAAAGTCATATGTTAGCCTTAGTGTTTTTTCAAAATCATGATCTGAGAGAAAAAGGCTTGTTAGTCCATTCTTCAGACAAATATGACCAAAACATCTGCAAGAGCATGTTTTCTGGCCTGTTTTACAACCAAAAAGTCATGTTTGAGCATATTTTTTGTCGTGGTCCGAATGGGAAAAAAAAGTCATATGTTAGCCTTAGTGTTTTTTCAAAATCATGATCCAAGAGAAAAAGGCTTATAAGTCCATTCTTGAGACAAATATGACCAAACCATCTGCAAGAGCATGTTTTCTGGTCTGTTTTACAGCCAAAAAGTCCTGTTTGAGCATATTTTTTGTAGTAGTCCGAATGGAAAAAAAAAAAGTCATATGTTAGCCTTAGTGTTTTTTCAAAATCCTGATCTGAGAAAAAAGGCTTATAAGTCCATTCTTGAGACAAATATGACCAAAACATCTGCAAGATCATGTTTTCTGGCCTGTTTTACAGCCAAAAAGTCCTGTTTAAGCATATTTTTTGTCGTGGTCCGAATGGGAAAAAAAAGTCATATGTTAGCCTTAGTGTTTTTTCAATATCCTAATCTGAGAAAAAAGGCTTATAAGTCCATTCTCGTATAAAATATGACCAAACCATCTGCAAGAGCATGTTTTCTGGCCTGTTTTACAGCCAAAAAGTCCTGTTTGAGCATATTTTTTGTAGTAGTCCGAATGGAAAAAAAAAAAGTCATATGTTAGCCGTAGTGTTTTTTCAAAATCCTGATCTGAGAAAAAAGGCTTATAAGTCCATTCTCGTATAAAATATGACCAAACCATCTGCAAGAGCATGTTTTCTGGCCTGTTTTACAGCCAAAAAGTCCTGTTTGAGCATATTTTTTGTAGTAGTCCGAATGGAAAAAAAAAAGTCATATGTTAGCCTTAGTGTTTTTTCAAAACCGGATCTGAGAGAAAAAGGCTTATAAGTCCATTTTTGAGACAAATATGACCAAATCATCTGCAAGAGCATGTTTTCTGGCCTGTTTTACAGCAAAAACATCCCGTTTGAGAATGGAAAAAAAAAAAAAAAAAAAAAGTCATATGTTAGCCTTAGTGTTTTTTTCAAAATCCTGATCTGATAAAAAAGGCTTATAAGTCCATTCTTGAGACAAATATGAACAAAACATCTGCAAGAGCATGTTTTCTGGCCTGTTTTACAACCAAAAAGTCGTGTTTGAGCATATTTTTTGTCGTGGTCCGAATGGGAAAAAAAAAGTCATATGTTAGCCTTAGTGTTGTTTCAAAAACCCTGATCTGAGAAAAAAGGCTTGTTAGTCCATTCTTCAGACAAATATGACCAAAACATCTGCAAGATCATGTTTTCTGGCCTGTTTGAGAACCAAAAAGTCGTGTTTGAGCATATTTTCTGTCGTGTTCCGAATGGAAAAAAAAGTCATATGTTAGCATTAGTGTTTTTTCAAAATCCTAATCTGAGAAAAAAGGCTTGTTAGTCCATTCTTGAGACAAATATGACCAAAACATCTGCAAGAGCATGTTTTCTGGCCTGTTTTACAGCCAAAAAGTCGTGCTTGAGCATATTTTTTGTAGTAGTCCGAATGGGAAAAAAAAAAGTCATATGTTAGCCTTAGTGTTTTTTCAAAATCCTGATCTGATAAAAAAGGCTTATAAGTCCATTCTTGAGACAAATATGACCAAAACATCTGCAAGAGCATGTTTTCTGGCCTGTTTTACAGCCAAAAAGTCCTGTTTGAGCATATTTTTTGTCGTGGTCCGAATGGAAAAAAAAGTCATATGTTAGCCTTAGTGTTTTTTCAATATCCTAATCTGAGAAAAAAGGCTGATAAGTCCATTTTTGAGACAAATATGAACAAAACATCTGCAAGAGCATGTTTTCTGGCCTGTTTTACAGCCAAAAAGTCGTGTTTGAGCATATTTTTTGTCGTGGTCCGAATGGGAAAAAAAAGTCATATGTTAGCCTTAGTGTTTTTTCAATATCCTAATCTGAGAAAAAAGGCTTATAAGTCCATTCTCGTATAAAATATGACCAAACCATCTGCAAGAGCATGTTTTCTGGCCTGTTTTACAGCCAAAAAGTCCTGTTTGAGCATATTTTTTGTCGTGGTCCGAATGGAAAAAAAAAAGTCATATGTTAGCCTTAGTGTTTTTTCAAAATCCTGATCTGAGAAAAAAGGCTTGTTAGTCCATTCTTCAGACAAATATGACCAAAACATCTGCAAGATCATGTTTTCTGGCCTGTTTGACAACCACAAAGTCGTGTTTGAGCATATTTTTTGTCGTGTTCCGAATGGAAAAAAAAGTCATATGTTAGCCTTAGTGTTTTTTCAATATCCTGATCTGATAAAAAAGGCTTATAAGTCCATTCTTGAGACAAATATGAACAAAACATCTGCAAGAGCATGGTTTCTGGCCTGTTTTACAGCCAAAAAGTCCTGTTTGAGCATATTTTTTGTCATGGTCCAAATTGGAAAAAAAAGTCATATGTTAGCCTTTGTGTTTTTTCAAAATCCTGATCTAAGAGAAAAAGGCTTATTAGTCCATTCTTGAGACAAATACGACCAAAACATCTGCAAGAGCATGTTTTCTGGCCTGTTTTACAGCCAAAAAGTCGTGTTCGAGCATATTTTTTGTCGTGGTCCGAATGGAAAAAAAAAGTCATATGTTAGCCTTCGTGTTTTTTAAAAACCGTGATCTGAGAGAAAAAGGCTTATAAGTCCATTTTTGAGACAAATATGACCAAAACATCTGCACGATCATGCTTTCTGGCCTGTTTTACAGCAAAAACATCCTGTTTGAGCATATTTTTTGTCGTCGTCCGAATGGAAAAAAAAAAAAGTCATATGTTAGCCTTAGTGTTTTTTTCAAAATCCTGATCTGATAAAAAAGGCTTATAAGTCCATTCTTGAGACAAATATGAACAAAACATCTGCAAGAGCATGTTTTCTGGCCTGTTTTACAACCAAAAAGTTGTGCTTGAGCATATTTTTTGTCGTGGTCCGAATGGGAAAAAAAAAGTCATATGTTAGCCTTAGTGTTGTTTCAAAAACCCTGATCTGAGAAAAAAGGCTTGTTAGTCCATTCTTCAGACAAATATGACCAAAACATCTGCAAGATTATGTTTTCTGGCCTGTTTGAGAACCAAAAAGTCGTGTTTGAGCATATTTTCTGTCGTGTTCCGAATGGAAAAAAAAGTCATATGTTAGCCGTAGTGTTTTTTCAAAATCCTAATCTGAGAAAAAAGGCTTATAAGTCCATTTTTGAGACAAATATGACCAAAACATCTGCACGATCATGCTTTCTGGCCTGTTTTACAGCAAAAACATCCTGTTTGAGCATATTTTTTGTCGTCGTCCGAATGGAAAAAAAAAAAAGTCATATGTTAGCCTTAGTGTTTTTTTCAAAATCCTGATCTGATAAAAAAGGCTTATAAGTCCATTCTTGAGACAAATATGACCAAACCATCTGCAAGAGCATGTTTTCTGGCCTGTTTTACAGCCAAAAAATCCTGTTTGAGCATATTTTTTGTCGTAGTCCGAATGGGAAAAAAAAAAGTCATATGTTAGCCTTAGTGTTTTTTCAAAATCCTGATCTGAGAAAAAAGGCTTGTTAGTCCATTCTTCAGACAAATATGACCAAAACATCTGCAAGAGCATGTTTTCTGGCCTGTTTTACAGCCAAAAAGTCCTGTTTGAGCATATTTTTTGTAGTAGTCCGAATGGAAAAAAAAAAGTCATATGTTAGCCTTAGTGTTTTTTCAAAATCCTGATCTGAGAAAAAAGGCTTATAAGTCCATTCTCGTATAAAATATGACCAAACCATCTGCAAGAGCATGTTTTCTGGCCTGTTTTACAGCCAAAAAGTCCTGTTTGAGCATATTTTTTGTAGTAGTCCGAATGGAAAAAAAAAAGTCATATGTTAGCCTTAGTGTTTTTTAAAAACCGTGATCTGAGAGAAAAAGGCTTATAAGTCCATTTTTGAGACAAATATGACCAAAACATCTGCACGATCATGCTTTCTGGCCTGTTTTACAGCAAAAACATCCTGTTTGAGCATATTTTTTGTCGTCGTCCGAATGGAAAAAAAAAAAAGTCATATGTTAGCCTTAGTGTTTTTTTCAAAATCCTGATCTGATAAAAAAGGCTTATAAGTCCATTCTTGAGACAAATATGAACAAAACATCTGCAAGAGCATGTTTTCTGGCCTGTTTTACAACCAAAAAGTTGTGCTTGAGCATATTTTTTGTCGTGGTCCGAATGGGAAAAAAAAAGTCATATGTTAGCCTTAGTGTTGTTTCAAAAACCCTGATCTGAGAAAAAAGGCTTGTTAGTCCATTCTTCAGACAAATATGACCAAAACATCTGCAAGATTATGTTTTCTGGCCTGTTTGAGAACCAAAAAGTCGTGTTTGAGCATATTTTCTGTCGTGTTCCGAATGGAAAAAAAAGTCATATGTTAGCCGTAGTGTTTTTTCAAAATCCTAATCTGAGAAAAAAGGCTTATAAGTCCATTTTTGAGACAAATATGACCAAAACATCTGCACGATCATGCTTTCTGGCCTGTTTTACAGCAAAAACATCCTGTTTGAGCATATTTTTTGTCGTCGTCCGAATGGAAAAAAAAAAAAGTCATATGTTAGCCTTAGTGTTTTTTTCAAAATCCTGATCTGATAAAAAAGGCTTATAAGTCCATTCTTGAGACAAATATGACCAAACCATCTGCAAGAGCATGTTTTCTGGCCTGTTTTACAGCCAAAAAATCCTGTTTGAGCATATTTTTTGTCGTAGTCCGAATGGGAAAAAAAAAAGTCATATGTTAGCCTTAGTGTTTTTTCAAAATCCTGATCTGAGAAAAAAGGCTTGTTAGTCCATTCTTCAGACAAATATGACCAAAACATCTGCAAGAGCATGTTTTCTGGCCTGTTTTACAGCCAAAAAGTCCTGTTTGAGCATATTTTTTGTAGTAGTCCGAATGGAAAAAAAAAAGTCATATGTTAGCCTTAGTGTTTTTTCAAAATCCTGATCTGAGAAAAAAGGCTTATAAGTCCATTCTCGTATAAAATATGACCAAACCATCTGCAAGAGCATGTTTTCTGGCCTGTTTTACAGCCAAAAAGTCCTGTTTGAGCATATTTTTTGTAGTAGTCCGAATGGAAAAAAAAGTCATATGTTAGCCTTAGTGTTTTTTCAAAATCCTGATCTGAGAAAAAAGGCTTGTTAGTCCATTCTTCAGACAAATATGAACAAAACATCTGCAAGAGCATGTTTTCTGGCCTGTTTTACAGCCAAAAAGTCCTGTTTGAGCATATTTTTTGTCGTGGTCCGAATCGAAAAAAAGTCATATGTTAGCCTTAGTGTTTTTTCAAAATTCTGATCTGATAAAAAAGGCTTATAAGTCCATTCTTGAGACAAATATGACCAAACCATCTGCAAGAGCATGTTTTCTGGCCTGTTTTACAGCCAAAACGTCGTGTTTGAGCATATGTTTTGTCGTGGTCCGAATGGAAAAAAAAAGTCATATGTTAGCCTTAGTGTTTTTTCAAAAACCCTGATCTGAGAAAAAAGGCTTATAAGTCCATTCTTGAGACAAATATGACCAAAACATCTGCAAGATCATGTTTTCTGGCCTGTTTGAGAACCAAAAAGTCGTGTTTGAGCATATTTTTTGTCATGGTCCGAATGGAAAAAAAAGTCATATGTTAGCCTTAGTGTTTTTTCAATATGCTAATCTGAGAAAAAAGGCTGATAAGTCCATTTTTGAGACAAATATGAACAAAACATCTGCAAGAGCATTTTTTCTGGCCTGTTTTACAGCCAAAAAGTCCTGTTTGAGCATATTTTTTGTCGTGGTCCGAATGGGAAAAAAAAGTCATATGTTAGCCTTAGTGTTTTTTCAATATCCTAATCTGAGAGAAAAAGGCTTATAAGTCCATTCTCATATAAAATATGACCAAACCATCTGCAAGAGCATGTTTTCTGGCCTGTTTGAGAACCAAAAAGTCGTGTTTGAGCATATTTTTTGTCATGGTGCGAATGGAAAAAAAAAGTCATATGTTAGCCTTAGTGTTTTTTCAATATGCTAATCTGAGAAAAAAGGCTGATAAGTCCATTTTTGAGACAAATATGACCAAAACATCTGCAAGAGCATGTTTTCTGGCCTGTTTTACAGCCAAAAAGTCCTGTTTGAGCATATTTTTTGTAGTAGTCCGAATGGAAAAAAAAAAGTCATATGTTAGCCTTAGTGTTTTTTCAAAATCCTGATCTGAGAAAAAAGTCTTGTAAGTCCATTCTTTAGACAAATATGACCAAAACATCTGCAAGATCATGTTTTCTGGCCTGTTTGACAACCCAAAAGTCGTGTTTGAGCATATTTTTTGTCGTGGTCCGAATGGAAAAAAAAGTCATATGTTAGCCTTAGTGTTTTTTCAATATCCTGATCTGAGAAAAAAAAGGCTTATAAGTCCATTCTTTAGACAAATATGACCAAGCCATCTGCAAGAGCATGTTTTCTGGCCTGTTTTACAGCCAAAAAGTCCTGTTTGAGCATATTTTTTGTCATGGTCCAAATTGGAAAAAAAAGTCATATGTTAGCCTTAGTGTTTTTTCAATATCCTGATCTGAGAAAAAAGGCTTATAAGTCCATTCTTTAGACAAATATGACCAAGCCATCTGCAAGACCATGTTTTCTGGCCTGTTTTACAGCCAAAAAGTCCTGTTTGAGCATATTTCTTGTAGTAGTCCGAATGGGAAAAAAAAGTCATATGTTAGCCTTAGTGTTTTTTCAAAATCATGATCCAAGAGAAAAAGGCTTATTAGTCCATTCTTGAGACAAATACGACCAAAACATCTGCAAGAGCATGTTTTCTGGCGTGTTTAACAGCCAAAAAGTCGTGTTTGAGCATATTTTTTGTCGTGGTCCGAATGGAAAAAAAAAAGTCATATGTTAGCCTTTGTGTTTTTTCAAAACCGTGATCTGAGAGAAAAAGGCTTATTAGTCCATTTTTGAGACAAATATGACCAAAACATCTGCACGATCATGTTTTCTGGCCTGTTTTACAGCAAAAACATCCTGTTTGAGCATATATTTTGTCGTGGTCCGAATGGGGAAAAAAAAGTCATATGTTAGCCTTAGTGTTTTTTTTCAAAATCCTGATCTGAGAAAAAAGGCTTATAAGTCCATTCTTGAGACAAATATGACCAAAACATCTGCAAGAGCATGTTTTCTGGCGTGTTTTACAACCAAAAAGTCCTGTTTGAGCATATTTCTTGTAGTAGTCCGAATGGGAAAAAAAAGTCATATGTTAGCCTTAGTGTTTTTTCAAAATCATGATCTGAGAGAAAAAGGCTTGTAAGTCCATTCTTGAGACAAATATGACCAAAACCTCTGCAAGAGCATGTTTTCTGGCCTGTAATACAACCAAAAAGTCATGCTTGAGCATATTTCTTGTAGTAGTCCGAATGAAAAAAAAAAAGTCATATGTTAGCCTTAGTGTTTTTTCAAAATCCTGATCTGATAAAAAAGGCTTATAAGTCCATTCTTGAGACAAATATGACCAAAACATCTGCAAGAGCATGTTTTCTGGCCTGTTTTACAGCCAAAAAGTTGTGCTTGAGCATATTTTTTGTCGTGGTCCGAATGGAAAAAAAAGTCATATGTTAGCCTTAGTGTTTTTTCAAAATCATGATCTGAGAGAAAAAGGCTTATAAGTCCATTTTTGAGACAAATATTACCAAACCATCTGCAAGAGCATGTTTTCTGGCCTGTTTTACAACCAAAAAGTCCTGTTTGAGCATATTTCTTGTAGTAGTCCGAATGAAAAAAAAAAAGTCATATGTTAGCCTTAGTGTTTTTTTCAAAATCCTGATCTGATAAAAAAGGCTTGTTAGTCCATTCTTGAGACAAATATGAACAAAACATCTGCAAGAGCATGTTTTCTGGCCTGTTTTACAGCCAAAAAGTCGTGCTTGAGCATATTTTTTGTCGTGGTCCGAATGGAAAAAAAAGTCATATGTTACCCTTAGTGTTTTTTCAAAATCCTGATCTGAGAGAAAAAGGCTTGTTAGTCCATTCTTCAGACAAATATGACCAAAACATCTGCAAGAGCATGTTTTCTGGCCTGTTTGACAACCAAAAAGTCTTGTTTGAGCATATTTTTTGTCGTGGTCCGAATGGAAATAAAAGTCATATGTTAGCCTTAGTGTTTTTTTCAAAATCCTGATCTGAGAAAAAAGGCTTGTTAGTCCATTCTTCAGACAAATATGACCAAAACATCTGCAAGAGCATGTTTTCTGGCCTGTTTTACAACCAAAAAGTCCTGTTTGAGCATATTTTTTGTCGTGGTCCGAATGGGAAAAAAAAGTCATATGTTAGCCTTAGTGTTTTTTCAAAATCCTGATCTGAGAGAAAAAGGCTTATAAGTCCATTCTTCAGACAAATATGACCAAAACATCTGCAAGAGCATGTTTTCTGGCCTGTTTTACAACCAAAAAGTCCTGCTTGAGCATATTTCTTGTAGTAGTCTGAATGAAAAAAAAAAGTCATATGTTAGCCTTAGTGTTTTTTCAAAACCCTGATCTGAGAGAAAAAGGCTTATAAGTCCATTCTTGAGACAAATATGACCAAAACATCTGCAAGAGCATGTTTTCTGGCCTGTTTTACAGCCAAAAAGTCATGCTTGAGCATATTTCTTGTAGTAGTCCGAATGAAAAAAAAAAGTCATATGTTTGCCTTAGTGTTTTTTCAAAATCATGACCTGAGAGAAAAAGGCTTATAAGTCCATTCTTGAGACAAATATGACCAAAACATCTGCAAGAGCATGTTTTCTGGCCTGTTTTACAGCCAAAAAGTCATGTTTGAGCATATTTTTTGTCGTGGTCCGAATGGAAAAAAAAGTCATATGTTAGCCTTAGTGTTTTTTTCAAAATCCTGATCTGAGAGAAAAGGCTTGTTAGTCCATTCTTCAGACAAATATGACCAAAACATCTGCAAGAGCATGTTTTCTGGCCTGTTTTACAACCAAAAAGTCATGTTTGAGCATATTTTTTGTCGTGGTCCGAATGGAAAAAAAAAAGTCATATGTTAGCCTTAGTGTTTTTTCAAAATCCTGATCTGATAAAAAAGGCTTGTTAGTCCATTCTTCAGAGAAATACGATCAAAACATCTGCAAGAGCATGTTTTCTGGCCTGTTTTACAGCCAAAAAGTCGTGCTTGAGCATATTTTTTGTCGTGGTCCGAATGGGAAAAAAAAATTCATATGTTAGCCTTAGTGTTTTTTCAAAACCCTGATCTGAGAGAAAAAGGCTTATAAGTCCATTTTTGAGACAAATATGACCAAAACATCTGCAAGATCATGTTTTCTGGCCTGTTTTACAGCCAAAAAGTCCTGTTTGAGCATATTTTTTGTCGTGGTCCGAATGGAAAAAAAATCATATGTTAGCCTTAGTGTTTTTTCAAAATCCTGATCTGAGAAAAAAGGCTTATAAGTCCATTCTTGAGACCAATTAGACCAATACCATCTGCAAGAGCATGTTTTCTGGCCTGTTTTACAGCCAAAAAGTCATGTTTGAGCATATTTTTTGTCGTGGTCCGAATGGAAAAAAAAGTCATATGTTAGCCTTAGTGTTTTTTTCAAAATCCTGATCTGAGAGAAAAGGCTTGTTAGTCCATTCTTCAGACAAATATGACCAAAACATCTGTAAGATCATGTTTTCTGGCCTGCTTTACAGCCAAAAAGTCATGTTTGAGCATATTTTTTGTCGTGGTCCGAATGGAAAAAAAAGTCATATGTTAGCCTTAGTGTTTTTTTCAAAATCCTGATCTGAGAGAAAAGGCTTGTTAGTCCATTCTTCAGACAAATATGACCAAAACATCTGCAAGAGCATGTTTTCTGGCCTGTTTTACAACCAAAAAGTCATGTTTGAGCATATTTTTTGTCGTGGTCCGAATGGAAAAAAAAAAGTCATATGTTAGCCTTAGTGTTTTTTTCAAAATCCTGATCTGATAAAAAAGGCTTGTTAGTCCATTCTTCAGAGAAATACGATCAAAACATCTGCAAGAGCATGTTTTCTGGCCTGTTTTACAGCCAAAAAGTCGTGCTTGAGCATATTTTTTGTCATGGTCCGAATGGGAAAAAAAAATTCATATGTTAGCCTTAGTGTTTTTTCAAAACCCTGATCTGAGAGAAAAAGGCTTATAAGTCCATTTTTGAGACAAATATGACCAAAACATCTGCAAGATCATGTTTTCTGGCCTGTTTTACAGCAAAAACATCCTGTTTGAGCATATTTTTTGTCGTGGTCCGAATGGAAAAAAAAAAGTCATATGTTAGCCTTAGTGTTTTTTCAAAATCCTGATCTGAGAGAAAAAGGCTTATAAGTCCATTCTTGAGACAAATATGACCAAAACATCTTCAAGAGCATGTTTTCTGGCCTGTTTGACAACCAAAAAGTCCTGTTTGAGCATATTTTTTGTCGTGGTCCGAATGGAAAAAAAAAGTCATATGTTAGCCTTAGTGTTTTTTCAAAATCCTGATCTGAGAGAAAAAGGCTTATAAGTCCATTCTTGAGACAAATATGACCAAAACATCTGCAAGAGCATGTTTTCTGGCCTGTTTTACAACCAAAAAGTCCTGTTTGAGCCAAGTTTTTTGTCGTGGTCCGAATGGAAAAAAAAGTCATATGTTAGCCTTAGTGTTTTTTCAAAATCCTGATCTGATAAAAAAGGCTTATAAGTCCATTCTTGAGACAAATATGACCAAAACATCTGCAAGAGCATGTTTTCTGGCCTGTTTTACAGCCAAAAAGTCCTGTTTGAGCATATTTTTTGTCGTGGTCCGAATGGAAAAAAAAAGTCATATGTTAGCCTTAGTGTTTTTTCAAAATCATGATCTGAGAGAAAAAGGCTTATAAGTCCATTTTTGAGACAAATATGAACAAAACATCTGCAAGAGCATGTTTTCTGTCTGTTTTACAGCCAAAAAGTCCTGTTTGAGCATATTTTTTGTTGTGGTCCGAATGGAAAAAAAAGTCATATGTTAGCCTTAGTGTTTTTTTCAAAATCCTGATCTGAGAAAAAATCCTTTTTAGTCCATTTTTGAGACAAATATGACCAAAACATCTGCAAGAGCATGTTTTCTGGCCTGTTTTACGACCAAAATGTCCTGTTTGAGCATATTTTTTGTCGTGGTCCGAATGGAAATAAAAGTCATATGTTAGCCTTAGTGTTTTTTCAAAATCATGATCTGAGAGAAAAAGGCTTATAAGTCCATTCTTGAGACAAATATGAACAAAACATCTGCAAGAGCATGTTTTCTGGCCTGTTTTACAGCCAAAAAGTCCTGTTTGAGCATATTTTTTGTCGTGGTCCGAATGGAAAAAAAGTCATATGTTAGCCTTAGTGTTTTTTCAAAATCCTGATCTGAGAGAAAAAGGCTTATAAGTCCATTTTTGAGACAAATATGACCAAAACATCTGCAAGAGCATGTTTTCTGGCCTGTTTTACAGCAAAAACATCCTGTTCAAGCATATTTTTTGTCGTGGTCCGAATGGAAAAAAAAAAGTCATATGTTAGCCTTAGTGTTTTTTCAAAATCCTGATCTGATAAAAAAAGGCTTATAAGTCCATTCTTGAGACAAACATGACCAAAACATCTGCAAGAGCATGTTTTCTGGCCTGTTTTACGACCAAAATGTCCTGTTTGAGCATATTTTTTGTCGTGGTCCGAATGGAAAAAAAGTCATATGTTAGCCTTAGTGTTTTTTCAAAATCCTGATCTGAGAGAAAAAGGCTTATAAGTCCATTCTTGAGACAAATATGAACAAAACATCTGCAAGAGCATGTTTTCTGGCCTGTTTTACAGCCAAAAAGTTCTGTTTGAGCATATTTTTTGTCGTGGTCCGAATGGAAAAAAAGTCATATGTTAGCCTTAGTGTTTTTTCAAAATCCTGATCTGAGAGAAAAAGGCTTATAAGTCCATTTTTGAGACAAATATGACCAAAACATCTGCAAGAGCATGTTTTCTGGCCTGTTTTACAGCAAAAACATCCTGTTTGAGCATATTTTTTGTCGTGGTCCGAATGGAAAAAAAAAAGTCATATGTTAGCCTTAGTGTTTTTTCAAAATCCTGATCTGATAAAAAAGGCTTATAAGTCCATTTTTGAGACAAACATGACCAAAACATCTGCAAGAGCATGTTTTCTGGCCTGTTTTACGACCAAAATGTCCTGTTGGAGCATATTTTTTGTCGTGGTCCGAATGGAAAAAAAGTCATATGTTAGCCTTAGTGTTTTTTTCAAAATCCTGATCTGAGAGAAAAAGGCTTATAAGTCCATTCTTGAGACAAATATGACCAAAACATCTGCAAGAGCATGTTTTCTGGCCTGTTTTACAACCAAAAAGTCCTGTTTGAGCATATTTTTTGTCGTGGTCCGAATGGAAAAAAAAAAGTCATATGTTAGCCTTAGTGTTTTTTCAAAATCCTGATCTGATAAAAAAGGCTTATAAGTCCATTTTTGAGACAAACATGACCAAAACATCTGCAAGAGCATGTTTTCTGGCCTGTTTTACGACCAAAATGTCCTGTTGGAGCATATTTTTTGTCGTGGTCCGAATGGAAAAAAAGTCATATGTTAGCCTTAGTGTTTTTTCAAAATCCTGATCTGAGAGAAAAAGGCTTATAAGTCCATTCTTCAGACAAATATGACCAAAACATCTGCAAGAGCATGTTTTCTGTCTGTTTTACAGTCAAAAAGTCGTGTTTGAGCATATTTTTTGTCGTGGTCCGAATGGAAAAAAAAAAGTCATATGTTAGCCTTAGTGTTTTTTCAAAATCCTGATCTGAGAGAAAAAGGCTTGTTAGTCCATTTTTGAGACAAATATGACCAAAACATCTGCAAGAGCATGTTTTCTGGCCTGTTTTACAACCAAAAAGTCGTGTTCAAGCATATTTTTTGTCGTGGTCCGAAAGGAAAAAAAAAGTCATATGTTAGCCTTAGTATTTTTTCAAAACCCTGATCTGAGAGAAAAAGGCTTATAAGTCCATTCTTGAGACAAATATGACCAAAACATCTGCAAGAGCATGTTTTCTGGCCTGTTTTACAGCAAAAACATCCTGTTTGAGCATATTTTTTGTCGTGGTCCGAATGGAAATAAAAGTCATATGTTAGCCTTAGTGTTTTTTCAAAACCCTGATCTGAGAGAAAAAGGCTTATAAGTCCATTTTTGAGACAAATATGACCAAAACATCTGCAAGATCATGTTTTCTGGCCTGTTTTACAGCAAAAACATCCTGTTTGAGCATATTTTTTGTCGTGGTCCGAATGGAAAAAAAAAAGTCATATGTTAGCCTTAGTGTTTTTTTCAAAATCCTGATCTGAGAGAAAAAGGCTTGTTAGTCCATTCTTCAGACAAATATGACCAAAACATCTGCAAGAACATGTTTTCTGGCCTGTTATACAACCAAAAAGTCCTGTTTGAGCATATTTTTTGTCGTGATCCGAATGGAAAAAAAAGTCATATGTTAGCCTTAGTGTTTTTTCAAAATCCTAATCAGAGAGGAAAAGGCTTATAAGTCCATTCTTGAGACAAATATGACCAAACTGTCTGCACTAGCATATGTTTTGCCCTGCGTTTCTCCCGAAAAGTCTTGTTTTAACATATTTTTTGGAGTTCAATATACTGTATGAAAAAAATGTCATACAATAGCTGTAGAGTTTTTCCAAATCCTGAGCTGAGAAAACAAGGCTTATAACTCCCTTTTTTAGCCAATTATGACCACACTGTTTGCACTAGCTTGTTTTCTCCCCAGTTTACATGTTTCAGCATATGTGTGGGTTCAGAAACTGCAAAAGAAGACCATGACATTATCCCTTGAATCTGAAAACCCACACCTTAGGATCATGTTGACATTGTTCTTAGTTAGACAGTTATTGAGCAAAGATTGTTTGCTTATGTTATCTTTTATCTGGATCAGCTTCAAAATCTAACCATTTTCAAGTTGGGCTATTACCAACCTCTCCTCAAAATTTCAGCAAAATTCATCCATTAGTTCTTTCATAATCTAGCTGTGAAACAACCAGACAAACATACACTGGCAAAACCATAATGGAGGTAATGAGACATGGTCATCGCTCCAGATTTCCTGACCCTACCAGAGCACTCACTGGCATGTGACCCTCTCACAACCAACTCGGGCATTTTTCCAACAGACTTTTAGACAAATCCACACTTTACAAACATTTTTAGTTGTGGATTATTCAGCATAAATAACCTTTGAATTGACAAATAAAACCTTGCAGACCAGATTTCACATTACGGGCAAGATGAGTCTTGTTAGTTAATTAGTGCCCTGCAGCCTGACATTGAGCCTAACAGGCTTTGCTTTATCAACCCAGCTGTGAGGACAACTGAAACAGCCCTTGTGTTTTATGACAGGGAGCTTTTAAAGACGACATATTTGCTATTTCTAATGATCAATCCATTTTGAGTGCAGGAGGAAGCAAAGTCGAGGAAATATGGTTTAAATGGTGCATTAATGATGGAAGGAGAGAGCAGCACATTAGCTGTACAGATGGAAAACATCACAGCTTTCTCTCTTCTTTCAAATGCTATATCTCCGGTTTATGACCATCTGGATGGAAGACGACAGGCAATATTATCCTAATTATTCTCACATTACCTCAAATTAATACATTGTTACAGAGTCTGTTGTACAACAGTTTTGTACAGAATCATGTCTCTGTGTTACCTTTGTGTTCTGGACTATAGTAGAGAAGAACGACATTGTCTAATTTGCAAGTAAACCAGATTGTTTTCAGCAAGTTCAAGATCTACCCATGTTAAATCCTATTGTTGTATTAGGAAGACAAACATATTTCCTAATACAATAGAACCATGTGCGCAGAAACAGACACAGCAATGACATTTATACAAACTCAAACTAAACAAAGGACAAAGACCAAGAACAAAGAACTAAATGAAACTTGAACTAATCCATCCAGGGGATATACAGTATTTCAAGCCCATCTTGGCTTTGACCCTGTAGAAAATAATAGGGAAAGGCAGACTCTTCAAAGAAGAACTGAATGTTGACTGAGTAAATATTTTGTATGACACTTTGAGTACTAGCCAGTCCGAATCTTGCAGTCACCTCTTGCTGTTATTTACGGCAGTTGGTAACACAGAAAGGGGTTGGTGACCCTTGCTTCCAGAATCTCAGAGCTTAGGGTCTCAGCCCTTGCACCCTCAAATTTCATTGCATGTGAATCATGAAGGATATATGGGGAAGTACTGATTTGGCATGTGCCCCAAAACCTGACCAGACTTGTGGGTTACTTATTGCCCCCATCAAGAGGGGTTACGTTTTCTGTGTCATCAATGGCCCGTTTCCATTAGCCCTACTCTACTCTACTCGACTCTACCCAGCTCTACTCAGTCAGGTAACATGGGTAAACAGCTGAGCGGCACTGCGGTGGCGTCATTTTGAGCGCCACACAACAATCTGTGGCTTTTTTTTCACAAACCATGTTAAAAATGGAAAGCAGAAGAAGGCTGCAGGTGGCAAGAAGAAATACCCCTTGAGAAGCACAGGAGAGTTTTGGAAGCTATACAGCAGAATGAAGCCGAGGACGAGAGCAATCAAGCTGCAAAGACGTATGAGGGTAAGCTAACGGTAGCTACCGCTAGCATGCTAGGTCGTCGCGCTCATGATTCATCGATGACGACTTTGTCTGACCAATCAGTCGCCGGCAGTTGGTGACATCATCTTATAGCATCAACTCAGCTCGCTTGGAACCAGAGCGGAGTAGGTACTATACTAGCTTGTTTTAGGAGGTACCGGGCTAGTGGAAACACGCTGCAAATTGAGTAGGGCCAAGGTGTGCTAGTGGAAAAGGGCCATAATAAGCAGCATCTCTACACAAGTGGTACATATAAAATACTATAATTGCTCAGAGACCCCATACCTCCAGGAAGGCATTTCTGACATAGTTAGCTAAGTTACCACTGAAAATGTGGAAACTGCCCTATCACACAATGATAACAATTCCTTCATTAAACTCCTGGATCTAGATTTGGATCACCACCAAAATCTTATCACTTCTCCCTCATACCATGACCAACATTCCCTGAAAATGTCAGCAAAATCCCTTCTGAACTTCTTGAGTTATCTCACTAAGAGACAAACTATAACAAAATCATCCAAACAAAATAGGACCAAATACAGATCCCTGGGGGACTCCAGTCAGAATATCTGAAATACCAAATACATACCATCAATGACAACATCTTGCTGTGGACCACTAAAGTAATTTTTAAACTATTACACTGCTTTTGAAGAACCTGTAACAAAGAATCATCACTACCAAAGATCTTAGAAAGAGCTCAGTAACACAGTGTTCTTCACTGCCGATTGTAGCCGTGACCTTCATTGTCATTCTGTGCTTTCTCCCACGAGACTGCAAGTCAGCCAGTGTTAACTTCATCAAAAGAAAACCTCATTTTACTTGATCACTTTTCAATCCTGCCTGAAGAAATGAAGAAGTCAGTGTGGGTGGACTGGGTTATCTGGATCACCACAAAACAGATACTAGAGTATTGTTAGTGCTACAGGAACTGTTATCACAAGAGCTCTGACTCACCCTTTTCTAGCCAGTTCAGCTAGAAGTCAGCTCTTACCAGTCACCTTTATTTATGCTGAAGTGTCTGCAAACTCATGACATGCTCCTGCTTTGACTACCAGCGAAAATAAAGAGAGACTTACATCATGCTATCATGCTGTAAAGCGTCAGTACAGAGGTATAAGCAATACTTTATGAGTGAGAGTACTTGATCCTGGTATCAACTTCATACCAGAACTAGTATCAGTGCATCCCTTTTTGTTACATAATAAAGATTTGAGATGAAACACTTGTGATTGTCCTTTAAAATATGATTCATTGTTCATAAAAATAATAAAACTGCCTCTTCCCCTCACTATAAATGCTTTCACTGAACTGCTTGTTGCAGCCCTCTTGGATTACGATCTCTGTTATTAATGCTATGGGTAATTTTATTTATCTTTAATATCACCAGGTGCTTCTTGAGACATAAAAAACTGACCTCTGCAAAGCACTTTAACTGAAAAGATGTCCTTCACTGCAAAACTGTCAGTGGATAAGAATATGCAGACGCTGTATCCTTTTTATATGTGCTGTTATCACCCTCTAGTGTCACTTTCTGGTAACGTGTCAAATTCAGAGGTGGTTTTCCAGAGCCAAGGAGCTGGTGTGGTCAAACTAACAGATTTTGAGTAAACCAATGGCATTTAACCTGCAGCTGTTTCTATTTATAAAGGTAAATTTCTTAAAGCATGTGAGCACAAAAATGCAACACTTATTGGATTGTTTTTCATCTCCCGGTGCAAGTTAAAATCCTAACTTTGATACTGATATAGAGCTCAGTACCACAATACTCAGTAAAGAATGATACTTGAAATTGATACATGTTCAGGGGTTGGCCACATTTTGGATTAGTCAATTTATTAATAAGTCTAAATGTAAGAAATAAATTCATATTTTAACTGAAGAGATCCAGCTTTATTCAGGAAAAGATGTCATAACAACTATGTCTATTTATTTACTTATTATAACTACTACTAGTATAATAACTAAAACAATAATAAAAAATAACAAGGTGGCACGGTGGCACAGCAGAAAAAATTGTGCTTATTCAAACCCTGTGTTGGTTAGGGTCTTTCTGTATAGAGTTTGCACATTTTCACAGTCTATTCATATGTTCTCTTTTGGCACTCCATCTTTCTCTCGCAGGGTAAACCATCCTTGTGGTTAATTGGTGAGTTTATTGCCCTTACATACAAGTTTGAGCGGTTGTCTGGCTCTCTGTGTGGCCCTGCGATCAGCTGGTTAAAGGTGTAGTCAGCGATGTGGGAGAAAACGAGTGGAGAGGTTGTTGATAAACAAACTTAGACCCGCCTCTCCCTTCATACCTCACCTCTGGCTCCACCCCTGAAAGCTGATGGACGTGCATCGTCATGGAAAAAGCCATAGAAACTGCGTAGCTGACCAACGTAGCGAAGTTAACCCCAATAGTAGCCACAACTCGACTGCCGTCATTGAAAACATCACAACAACAGTACATTTTGGCAGATTAGACAATAAGATGAATGCCCGACAGCTGTTACTGTTACGTGAAGCACCACAAAGCTAATGTTGCTTACCTACCCAGCAGAAAGACGGCGACATCTGTGTCCGTTTTCAGATCTTTCAATCCGCGGAGTTCCCTCCATTGTCGGAAAGTAACACCAATGTTGACCCACGTCTTCGCTCTTTCATGGTCATAGCCCTTCTTTTTCACTTCCCACACCTCTGACCTTTTTATTTTGGGCTGTTTTTCAGCCATTGCTACTGCACCTATTGTATCTCTCTCTTACGCTAACTGCGCACGCTACGCAACCTACTACTCCCCCTCCCTCCTCTGTCTGATCTGAGCATGAGTATGATCGCCCCCTGGATGTTGGTGGGGTGTACCCTGTTTCAGTGACTCGGCCCGAGCCACAGTATTTACCTGCTGAAATTCAGAGCCAAGGCTGTGTATTGAAACCGGACTTTTTTTCAACATGCTGTCAGTGGTGACATCTTGTGGATGGAGAGGAGAAATATGGTGATTTTGACAAATGGTGCTTTAGATTAGAAGATTAGAAGATCGCTGACTACACCTTTAATGTCCCAGGGTCCCAATGTCCCACCTCTTGTCCAGTGTATGCTGGGCTAGGCTTGCCAGCCAGAAAAGGAAGTATAGATGATTGATGGATGGATAATAAAAACTAGAAGTACTTAGGAAGCACAAACCTCTGCTAATGCATATTTGACATTCTTAATAATAGAGTTCTTATCAAGCATGTAGAAATCTGCCCTCTCCTATATTAGCATCCAGATTTAGATGACTACCAAAATCAAATCAATTTTTTGCTTGTGCGATGACCCACTTTCTCTGAAAATCTGATTAAAATCCACCAAAACTTTTTTAGTTATGTCTCTCAAAGAAAGAAAAAGAACGCAATTCCACAAAAAAGTCTTCTTCTTGCCCTATATCTACAATATGTATGTTAAAAGTCAATACCCAGTTCTGATTTTTGTTGAGATCTGATTTTTTTGCAAGGTTACTCATATAAATTAATATTTGACTACCACCAGTACATCTGTGTGAATGTGCAGTCTGAGCCAGAGCTGGTGGGATTGTGTTGTGAGGGGCTTCACTGACACAGGTCATCCTTAATTGTGAAGGCCCATAGTTTTCATTGGATCTTGCCTTACCCAGCCCAGATTTGTGACATCTGTCTCACTTCAATAGCGCAAAAGTTAGATTTAAAGGGACTGTGAGGAGTTTCTAAGTAATTACAAAAAAGTCTCACTTTTAGATGTATGCCTGATGGAAATACACACTTTAAGATGAGTTTTGTGGCATCAAAATAGGTTACCTATGAATGCTATTCCTTAGCTTCTCAGTTGGATCGGACAGGGCTGGACTGGCCTGGACTGGCCTGGATACTCAACAAAACTACGATACTAAGTTTTCCAAAAATTGCTTGTTGTCAAACACTAAAAACTACCGCTACGTAACTAGAAAGAGATACATTACCTCGTCGCTTTGCATCTCGTAAGTTGTTGAAAAAAGAAGTTGTAAAGCAATGCAGAGTTCTGAGGAAGGTCCGAGCTGCATTTTTATTAGCATCTCAACAAACACACGCTTTGACTTGGGTCACGTCTTTTGGTGCGTTCCAGTTGTAGTCAGAAGTACTGGGAACTCGGTGAAACCTCGCCAACCCCGAATTGACAATCAAAGATGGATGCCCCCAGTGTGAACTGCTATTTAGCTCCTGTAATAATCAATTTATTTGCACTTCTGACTGGGGTGTGTCGCTCTAGATCAGCTGTATACATAGTATTGTTAGACTTATATTTACAAAAATGCTGCCATAGTGATAATCACATTCTTCATGTGATATTTGTGAACAACAACGCAGGGTGTGCTAACAACAGCTAACAATAGCCTGGTAGATCAGCATGTTTTTTTCCAACTTCAACTGGAAAGCCGATAAGTTGGAGATGACGTCACTCCCAGTTCTGATGTTACTGGAACACAGCATTATGACAGTCGCCACGTATGCTCATGGGTAGCAGAGTCTTAATGTCGCCAGTAATAGATTCTCCTCATAGCACCTATAACACTACAGGACTGTTCAGAGTGAGGTCCCTTTGGCCTGGACCTGATTTTAAAAAAAGCTGATTTGTTTCATTCAAGATCAGATATGGGTCACTTTGTTGCAAAAAGATTAACTCTGGGCCACTTTTGCCTGCAGTGTGAACAGAGCTTGAGTTGCAACGTCCGGAGCAAAGAAAGGAGGTCATGCAGAGGTGTCAAAGCTGGTGTAACCTATGACTGCGGGAACAAACAGTATCTGCAGCAAAAATATACACCTTTACAGCTCTGTTCAAAAAACAGCTTTGGTCTAAATATATAAATAACAGTACAGGGGTTGAATTTTGAATAGCACATGTTTTTTTGTTTTTTTTTAAGATTTCTAGTTTAAGAAATCTGTGGCATGACTAACATGGCTACATGAAGTCCCTGGTCATAAGGCCTAAAATCCTCCCTGACTGTGAGTAGGTTGAGCTACAGTTGGTTGACATGACAGGTAAAACTATGGCAGCATCCATTATGGCGCATCAACAATAATCCAAATTCTCCTTTGATAATCAAACTACTGGCGTCATATAGCTCGGTCCAAGTCTTCGTCAAACCTTTTTTTAGATAACTTGCTCAGTGGACAAATTACCAAGTAACCTCTTAAACACATTTCTAAAGGGTGGCAGCAGAATTTGGAATATTTATATCCACTAAAGCTAGACCTAATAACCCCTAAAGTTTCGAGTTGCTGTGAAAATTGTGAAGATTGCACAGCAAGAACAAAAATGTACCCTCTCATCAAGAAAACTTTCCCCTCAAATGACGAACAGAGCACTGATAAAACAGCCTTTTAGGGACATTGAAGACCTTTAAACTGCATAAAACAGACAGCTTTATGATTTCTGAGCCCTTTACTTTGTTATCTCAGACATTAAACAGATTCACTTTATACGTGAGTAGACAGAGAACATCAGACGGATGAAAAAACAGCCCAAATATTTTCAGCTTCATGAATCTTTCAGCAGTAAATTTTGCGCTCAGTAGCAGGAACACAGCGTGTCCCACACGGTCGATCCTCTGAGTCACTGCACAGATCAGCTGTTTGTCTGCAACATGCTGAAACAAAAAGAGACATTACTGGAAACACAGCACAGAAATCCTCTTAAGCCGCCCGTGCTAATACGTGCTGTCTGCTGTTTGTGCTGCATTGTGTATTAATACGCAGTTAGGGTGGATTATTAGTGTTTGTGTCGATTAGGAAACATTTAAATGGACAAAGAGCGACGGAAATAATATGTTAATGCTGGATTCTGGTGGTTTATGATCCAAAATTAGTAGGTTGACCATTCAAAATTAGCTTTGTAAAATCATTTATTTTGAATTTCAATGCAGCATTACACTGAAATGCTTCTGCACATTTACACCAGCGACTTACCTCCAAGATGTTGCTTTTAAAAACAGATGAAGTTAATGCATTAACATAGGCTTGAACAACAAAAAACACACATCCAATCAGCTGGCAAGTTTATTGTAGTTAGCCATCCCTCATTACTCTGTTTGTCTGTGACTCTTCAAAACAGACAGACTGTGCTTCACATGTGATTGCCTAAAGTTTTTAATCAAAGTAAACTACACAGGATCTGAACTCCATCAAGATTCCTAATGAGCTCCTTCAAATCAGGCATTCTCCATGAACAGCAGCCAAACCCTGTCTTTATCTGTCATGAACATACTTAAAAAATTCCTGAACCTGCGTTCAAATTTGGATCTCCACCAAACTCTAATCACTTATTTCCTGAAAATATCATCAAAATCTGTTCAGAACTTCATGAGTTATTAGCAAAAATGGGGAAATGTGTACTTTGTTCTGTCAACAAATCCTTTGAAAAAAAAAAATCCTGGATCAGCATCCAGATTTGGATCACCATCAAAATCTAACCACCTCTTCCTCGGGCCATTGCCAACTTTCTCTGAAAATTTCATTTAAATCCTTAAAAAACTTTTTTAGTTATCTCAGACTGATTGAGTCTTCCTTGTGCCATATGTTTATGCTCACACTGCAGATCACCATGGATTTCAAACTCCATCTGCACGGCTCAGACTAATAGCCCTATTCCACTATAATAACTTTATAATAATAACTTTATTTATATAGCACCTTTAAAAACAGCAGTTTACAAAGTGCTTTAACAGACAGAACAAAGGCTGAAAAAAAATCAACAGTCAGTTTATCATAGACCACGGGAGTCAAAGGAAAAGGCACAGAGGGTCATGTGACTAAAGCAACAAAATGGGAGAAATATTATAAACTGGTTGGACTAAACAGCTGGTAAAATGCATAGTGACAAGGGGATAATCAGACAGTAGGGAGATAATAGATTTCCAGATACATGGATTAGTTCAGTACTGTTAAAAGTTGACAACATCACATCAGGAAGATTTAAAATAAGAGAGCAGATAGAAGACTGGTAAAAAGGGAAAATAGAAAAATAAAATACTAATAATAAAAACTAATAATAAATAAATACATAAAATTAAGTGAAATAAAATAATGATAATAGAAACTGAGTATGTCAGAACAAGATAAGAAAGTAAAAACAGGAATAAAATAATGACAAACCGTAAGACTGATAAAAGCAGTAGATAAAACAAGTACATTAAAAGAGTAAATAATAATAATAATAATAATAATAATAATGATAATAATACTAATAACAATAATAAAAAATTAAATAAAATAATAATAATATAATAATAGTAATAATAATACTAGTAAAAGAGGAAGAAAATCATGTAAAAGCAAGCCTATAAAAGTGTGTTTTAAGATGTGATTTAAAAGATGACACTGATTCGGCTCGCCTTATCTCCACGCCTTGGCCCTACTCTACTCGGCCCTATTCGATTTGCAGCGTGTTTCCACTAGCCTGGTACCTCCTAAAACAAGCTAGTTTTAGTACCTACTCCGCTCTGGTTCCAAGCGAGCTGAGTCGATCCTAAAAGACGACGTCACCGACTGCCGGCTACTGATTGGTCAGACAATGTCGTCATCGATGAGTCATGAGTGCGACAACCTAGCATGCTAGCGCTAGCTAAAGCCGGGCATACACTGTACGACTGTCGGCTCGTTTTGAGCCGATTTGCCAGTCGTGCGACTATTTTTTGGATCGGGCCAAACTTTTTTGAACTTTGCGATCTAGTCGTGCAGTTTGAGATGGAGCTGTGTCAAATGATTTAAAATATCACACAGTGTGTGCCGGGCTTTACCCTCATACGTCTGTTCTTTGCAGCTTGATTGCTCTCGTCCTCGGCTTCATTCTGTTGTATAGCTTCCAAAACTCTCCTGTGCTTCTCAAGGGTATTTCTTCTTGCCACCTGCAGCCTTCTTCTGCTTTCTTTTTTTACTTGGTTTGTGACAAAAAGGCACAGATTGTTGTGTAATGCTCAAAATGACGTCACCACAGTGCCGCTCAGCTGTTTACAGCGACACTGCACCCCGCTGGGCAGGCGGCTGGGGCTAATGGAAAAGCAGCACAAGGCGAGTAGAGTAGAGTAGAGTAGAGTAGAGTAGAGTAGAGTAGAGTAGGGCTAATGGAAAAGGGCCATCAGATTCATGATGAGCTCCTTCAAAACATTCTCCATGAACAGTAGCCAGACTCCCATCACTGCCAAGGCAGGCAATGGTCCTCTTCACGTTACACTGGTCACTCAGCTTCTCCAGTCTTCCTGGCACAGGGCACCCATCTTACCTGACTCCTCGAGAAAAGGCTTCCATCTTGCTTAGCTAGAACGACTGTGCACAGCCCATAGTGGCACGGCCCAGTCCGCATCCTTCAGAGTAGGAAGAGATCAGAGCTACGAGCAAGATGACAGCAGAGTGTTATAGCATAGACGCTAACAGCTTCAGTAGCAGTTTTATCAGATCTGGACTACGTTTCTGTTTTAAATAAAGACCAACACTGAAAATATTTCTCAATAGACTTGATAATTCGCTCTTCTTCCAACATGTTTTGGCGATCATTTTTTTCAATTTATAGTATATTTTGCAATTCACACTGTGGCAGTAGCGTTTGCCAACTACTGTATCTGATGAGCCCATATTTTTACAAAGCCTGAGGAAACAGGAACCCATCTTAACAAGTCCCTGCTTCTCACTTCTGATCCACTCAGCCTTCATATTCATTGTATTTGTTCTGGCTTCTTACTCCTTCTGACAGATTTAATTTTAGAATCCACATTCCCACAAGCCCTCTTGCGCTCGTCAGACATTCTGAATCTGCACCTGACTTCATCCATCTTTAATCCTTTCCATCACCTTGGCGATCTCACATCACTATACACACCTCAAGTTCTCTTGTATCAAAGTTACAGAGAAGTGAATCGATCAGCTTGTGGTTTCTTCAGATCCACGAGCGTAGTATATCTCAAGCTAATCTCACATTCATCAGAAACAACTGCAACAATCCATATCAGCTTATTCTCAACTGATCTCTATTCAAGCATGGCTCTTTTGGGGGTGGAGGTCAGCTTGGGCAGGATAAAGCCTGAGATCCTGAGCCGCTCGCAAGCTTCACAACGTCCGTCCAGACCATCCTAACTCCCAACATATCTTACGTCACACATTTACCTTTTTCATTTCCCTCCTAAATATTTATAAATGTTCAAACTCGCACAGTTCTGGTGTGGTGTGCAAGTGAATCACAGAAAAAGTTACATTTTTTTATTTTCTGCCCATTTGAATTCACCCAAAACACTCTGAAAGCTTTGTTTTTCACAAACAACAGGAAATGAGGATTGAAAATTCATGAATAGTTTGTTCAGCAGACCTGTCGCAGGGATCAGGTTGAGATTTGTGTTTTTACAGACAGATGTCTTTCACAAACAGCAGACCAACGGGGATAGGAAAAGAGGAGAAAACAGTAAACAGGATAATATCTTTATCTGATGTGAAAATCAACGCCTCATAAAGACCAGTAGCACAAATACTCACATAACTACCAAAGTGGATTGATTTAATGTCTGAAATTCTTAATATTCAAAATGCTTTGGGGCCTCGCTTAGCACTGGGGTTGTCAGATTAAGATTTGCAGATAGTTTCTTGAAGGGTAAGTTCAAATTGTTTTAATGGAGTTGCTGGAGGCCATGGCACAAGTAAATATGAGTACCACCAGAACTTGCAAGCTTTGTCCCCTGGGGGAGATATCTCGATGATTGTTAGCCAGTACATAGTAGTATAGTTTTCGACTGAAGCTATTTTTTGAACCAGTCCATAAAGACATGTATTAAGGCCCTAAAAAGCGGCTTTGCCCTGCTTTCGGTCATTAAGATGTCATTATTCTGCAGCCAGCCCCCAGTGGACATTCGGAGTACTACAACATGGGCCTCCATTTACAGCCCCAAAAGTTGCTGCCTGTTTGAAAACAGCTTAACTTCTGAGACAGCAAGGAGCTTGTTAAAGTCATCCCTCCTTCGCTGACCAATCAAATTCAAGAAGGAGTGCTACTTCTGCCATTTGCTGTGTAAACAACGATAGCGGGGGTATAAATAAAATACCTCATACAAGTGAACTTTCTCCTGGTCTCCAGTTTCTATCAGTGGTTGAAGATGATTTCTTGATTCTGTGTTCATGTTTTCTGGGTGATATTTCATTAAAGATCTGTATTAGGCCGTAAAAACATCTCTGCCCTGCATTCAGTCATTAAGGTGTAATTTTCCAGCAGCCAGCCCCCAGTGGACATTTGGGTTACTACAGCATGGGGCCTCCATTTACAGCCCCAAAAGTTGCTGCTTGTTTGAAAACAGCTCAACTGCTCAGAGAGTGAGGAGCTTGTTAAAATCACTCCTTAATCAAAATCAAGAAGGGGTGCTACTTGTGCCATTTACTGTGTAAACAACAGGGGAGTAAAAATGAGATGCCTCATTCAAGGGAACTTTCTCCTGGGCTTCAGTTTCTACCAGCGGTTGAAGATGATTTGTTGATTCTGTGTTCATGCTGTCTGGGTGATATTTCAGTGGACTAAAGAAAATACCACATACACAGAGTTATTTTACCACTGTGGGGGTGTGACCTTGAGATCCAGGTGTAGCCTGGACAACATTAGGGGACAATCACAAAGAGATACATTCCAAGGCATCAGTAATCACCAACATTGGTGTAATCGCCTGTTTTCATCTCATTTTGTGTCTTCTTTGGCTAAAAGCGACATGAACACAAGTCAAGACTGGAAAGTTGTTATGTTCTAACTTTTATGCATGTTTCAAAAATTCTGAAAAACCCTGTCGTGTAGCAGCAATGAAAGACACCTGTTACAGAGGAAAACTTTTTACTGGCTATGCTTTTCTAGCAACACGTCTCCGTGTTATTCGACAAGAGGAGCAATGAAACTTAGGCTGAGAACACTTCCAACAGGAGAAATGCTCCCTGTGGAGCCTGACCACACTAAGAGGGCATATAATACTATAAAACATATTGTGCAGACTCTTTAATCATCTTTCATGTATTGGAAAAGTTCACTTTAACCTGATTTCAACATAAGAGATTGTTAGAATTTAAAGTTGCTCCATTGTAAAGCACAAGTTGCCATTTTATTAAAAAAACTGAATAATTCATAATAAGTGACTAAGTGTTTTAAAGGTTTATAGGTGGTTTAAAAATCAGCCCAGTTGTCATATAAATTGTTTGATTTAGAAATGTTGCTGACATTTAACTTTCTCCACAGTTAAACTTCTTTCTTACAATGTCTATATATAACCAGCAGAGGGCAATGTCTGCTTGTGGACAGCAACATGTTTCCATTACCTCACGGTCTGCTTGCCTTTGTATCCAGTTTGTTTTACCAAGAGACTTTTTGTTTAAACTAAAGATGCAAAAAGATAGGGCAATTGATTTTTGTTCAGTTTTAATGTGTGCAAAACACTAAAAATAATTCTGAAAGTCAAAGTAGTCATGACAATATGAAAATAATAAGGCTGTCACTTTAGTGCATTAAGTAGATGAATTAACTACACCGCAAATTAATGCGTTAAAAAAATTAATCGCGATTAATCATGGCACACAAACATTTTAATATTGTCCAGCTGGAGGACCCGTACATGGCAGTGGCACGTCACTTCACACATGCGTCTCTAGTCAAACCGAACAAAGCCCAGGTGACAACAGGAATGGCATATTTAAGACTTAGTCTTATTTTATTTTTGAATTTATTTATCTATATTTGTACGACATTCTTTAATAATGCATAAGGCCTGATTAGTTTGCTGGATGTCCTCGACCTTTTTCTTATTTTGAATTTGATTTATGAAACACACTTAAAGTGTAATTTGAGTTGTCTGATTGAGCTTAGACTTTTCTGGACAAGTTTCCCTGACTTTGGTTTTATTTAGTCACCAGTAAAAAATGTGGATTTACAAATCTTCACTTCTTAGTGTATTCATTTGATTAGTCATGCACTACAGTTTCATAATATCCTAGAATTCAAATTCTTTATTTAGGTACTTTAAGTAGATATGAGATTACAATGCGATGAATTAAATTATTTAAATATAAATCCAGTAATTAATTAGATTAATTTTTTTAATCGTCTGACAGCACTAGAAAATAAACAAACACAAAGTACGAGATAAGATATGTATAAGAAAAATATGCAAGACACAAGAAAGATACAAAATCTAGTTCAATTATTTTGTTGTTATTGTAAAAAATATAAAATTAGACAAATTGTACAATACAAATGTACACTTAAGGGCATTTACAGTACCTTCTCCCCAAACAATAAAAACAAAATATTAAAAGGATAAAATGGGACATGGATTCAGGCCCAGCATACAAGAAAGGGATCACAATTCACTATCAGTCCTCACATTTTAATCAGAAGAGCAGCAAGGAAGGCCTCTTTATTCAAGGATATAATTAACCCCAATAATCACAACTTATTCAGGTGCTTTTAATTCACAATAATCCTCCAAGATCTGTGTTAGTATCCTGACATAAAGTGGAAAAGTTTGTGAAAGAATCCTTCATCCATTACCATAATCTATCTATCTATCTATCTATCTATCTATCTATCTATCTATCTATCTATCTATCTATCTATCTATCTATCTATCTATCTATCTATCTATCTATCTATCTATCTATCTATCTATCTATCTATCTGTTTAATACACCATTATATGCGTGTGTGTTCCCTCGAACTCTTTGTGTTCCTTAAAGACAGACAAGGCCTCGCAAATTCACGAGTGTCCAATCCTTTTGTCAACATCTTGATATCTTAATAACAGCCCAAGCTCACCATTTACAGGTAAATCGTTGTCCTAAGGGATGATTAAGTACTTGTGGGCTTAGGTCTCCTTGGCTGATCAAGCCTGTGTGTCATAGAAAACAATCACCTCAGCTATTTGTGACAAAAACACACACTTAAGAACTGAGACGTTTAAATACAGTATAGCTGCATCAAGACAGATAACTTTTTTACAAAGACGCAATGGCATATAAATCATACTGAAAAGGAAATAAAAAGTGACAGTGTCCTACAGTTAAGGTCACTTTTAATAGTCATATATTTGGAATATTAAGGATATTTCTTTCAAATATGATCCTCAATGCATTCTCTGCATCTGTGATTGATAAGATGTAAGCATTTAAAATGTTATTTATTCATCAAAAATACTTTAACTTTTACACATTTGGCTCTATTTTCATTTAACATTACAGGGTTAAATTGGTTTACAGTTCAAACATTTCTTCCGTGATTTTTCGAAAAGCCTCTTACGCTGGCCTCATTATTATGGCAACACCTAAATACCCTTGAACAAACATTCAAAGCATTTCCCAGATAATCAGATCTTTGTGTGTTTAGTCTGAGCAGGCGTTGATTCTCTTAAATCCAACATTTCATTCCTGACAGCATTACAGCCCAGCATAAAATGATGAATTATGTGCATTGTATTTACAGCAGATTGGCATGTTGGACTGTGTTGGTCTGTTAGCTTTGGCTCATTTTCTGCAATTTCTTCATTCTTTAAATTAGGACATCATTTTTTCTCAGGACTGCAAGGACCAATGACATTGCATTCCTGGGAACCTCCATCGTGGACAAAACAGTTTAAGACGTCTCTAAGGGATTTTTGTCAAGTGTTCCACAATTTTCCACTCTGAGGCAATGATGAACTGATCTGGTTTAGGCTGTCAAAGGTCAAGGTTATTAGGCCGCATGTTCTTAACAAATATGAGAGATGATGTTCTCATAGCCCACTCTCCCAGGCCGCAAATGTTATGTCATCAACGTTGTAAGGAACATCATTGTTCTTAGAGTCCCTCGGATGCTGTGCCTGAAAAGCATCCATTTTATTACTTCATTGTAACTGGCAGAAGTCCAACTCAACATCCCTCTACAGTTCGATACTCCTGTACTTCTTCCCAGACATCTCTCTGTTGTGTTTGTTTACATCACACAAGTTTTATGCACATTCTCCATGTCATCCAATCTGGTTTTGGTTTAAGTTTGAGGCAGCGTTACAGTGCCACTTACAGGCCCAGCATATATACTACAACTTTTTCAGTGTTTATATGTGGACAGACACAATTTTTTGACTCTACGCCATGTTAACGGAAAAATCATCGAAAACGCATGATGGTGGATGTGTCTTCTCCCTTTTCTCAAAAACGGGAGGCTAAATGTCCCAGAAAAGTCAGGAGTAGAAACACATCCTTTTGACGGTTCATAACATCCTTCAGAGCTGCATATGGAAAGTTTCACCACGATGTCCAGGTGATGGTCCCCTGTTGCTGAACCTGCCTGGCATTACTTGTCTTTTTTCCTGGTATGGCCCAAGACCCACACTTCTTCTCTCCCTAGACTATTCTTTCTCTCATGGGTGCTTTGGTAGTTCTTCCATGTAGTTCATCATGTTTTTTTGGTGAAAAACACATTAAAGGGATAGGCCAACATTTATTCTTGTCCACTGCGGACGTGCTTTGTTTTGTTGACCTACTTACCAAGGAAGTCCGTGGTGATTTGTGCATGCTGCTATGGTTTAGCTTTGTATGAATTTCTTTTTAACTACATGAAGTACTAACCTTAGTTTATAAACAGTTAATAAGGAGTTACAACAAGGACACAGGACCTTTTAGAGTTGAAGAGTTTATCTGATGACTGTCGGCAGAGGCAGACTGACACTATCCATTGACTCTCAGTATTTTAGCTACGTTAATAAGAAGAGCTCTACCGTCTCTTCCGTTTCTGTCACAGTTAAAGGTGTAGTCAGCGATCTTCTAATCTTCTAATCAAATGCAGTATTTGTGAAATTCACCATATTTCTCCTCTCCATCCACAAGATGTCACCACTGACAGCATGTTGAAAACATAAATCCGGTCTCAATATACAGCCTTGACTCAGAATTTCAGCCGGTAAATACTGTGGCCCGGGCCGAGTTACCAAAACAAAGTAAACCCCCCCACGTCCAGGGGGCGATCATACTCATGCGCAGATCAGACAGAAGGGGGAGGGGGAGTCGAGTTTATGAAGCGCGTGCGCAGTTAGCGTAAGAGAGAGATACAATAGTTGCGGTAGCAATGGCTGAAAACAGCCCAAAGAAAGAGGTCAGAGGAGTGAAAAGTGGAAAAGAAGGGCTATGGCCAAAAGAGCAAAGACCCGGATCAACATGGGTGTAGCTTTCTGACGGTGGAGGGAACTCCGCGAATTGAAAGACCTGAAAACGGACGTGGATGTCGCCGTCCGTCTGCTGGATAGGTAAGCTAAGCAACATTAGCTTCGTGGTGCTTCACATAACAGTAGCAGCCGTCAGGCATTCATCTTATTGTCTAATCTGACAAAATGTACTGTTGTTGTGATGTTTTGGCAGTCGAGTTGTCTGACCAGTCGGGGTTTCCTTAGCTACGTCAGCTATGCAGTTTCTATGGCCGTTTCCATGACGATGCACGTCCATCAGCTTTCGGGAGGCGGGTCTAAATTCGAATATAAACAAACCCTCCACCCGTTTTCTCCCACATCGCTGACTACACCTTTAAAAGGTTGATGTCTATCTGCTTGATGTGGACACAGGAGTGAGAAAAAACACTAAAACAAAAAAATGTCGGCATATCCCTTGAAATCATGTCTAGTAAGCCAGAAATACACACCAGTCATCAGCCCACTGTTGTGGTGGCAAACTTTGTTCACACTACAGTCCATTAGAAGTGTTAAATATAAGACAAACTCACTATTTCACCATGGCACCATATCTGAACACTTAACCATGTAGAGGATCCCAGATGCAAACATGCAGCATTGTTTACTTCCTTTTCTTGGTGTTGTCATCTTCGCCACCATCCTCTCCAGATACTGATTGGCTGTTGCACCACTGCTTCAGACCAATTTGTTGCAGAAGTTGGATATTTTGAACTTTGGCGAAATTCACGCTAAAATTTGCTTCGCTTGCGCACAGTTTCACATTACACATCTCCTCCCACTCGGTATTACCACATCTTTAGAGTGAGCAACTTGATCACTGCTTCTCTGTAAAGACTGTCTGCATGAACAAAGTTCCAGTGGTCCTCCATTATTGCACTTTGTTTACAGCATTGTACTCTTCACAATGCGTTGAGATGTCAGGCAGTTACGTAGCTGGCATGACACCCTCTTTTGGCTTACATCCCCACCCTCAAGAGAAGGTACAGCTGCTGGTGAATCTGACTTAAGGATGAAGTGCATACACTTTGGTCAAGGGTACAGTGCCCTCAAATGCTACAACACGAAAAAATAGATTCCTACCAATTGCATTGCCTCAAAAACATTCCCTCCCATCTCCTTTCTTCTGTCCCCTTATGTCTGGCTGGTTTACAGCTTGGGAAGGCAGTATTCATCAGGTGGTGGCTTATGGTCTTTATTGTGAAAAGGGAAATCAAACTAGATTTAAGAATAGACTAAAATCTTAGGGTCTTACGTCCGATGTGATCCCAAAGCTCATAAACATTACGTTTAGTCAAGCTGAGAAGGACAATAATTCAAACTTATGAGAAATTATCCAAATAAATGAGAGTACATTGAAATATGATTGAGATAATGCCATCCAAATAATGATCAAATGCACATGAGAAATGATTTACAAAGGAAAATAAAACACCAGCTACGGTTATTCTACCTGCACGCCAAAACAATCCAAGACTCAACAATGAGTTTAAACAGTCGTGAAAGCTGTTTGAAATCATCCATCAAAGTCACAGCCCAAAATCTGGCTCTCATAAATCATAATTAATGACTCTGCAGATGTTTTCCCTTCATTTCAGACATTTTCAGCCGTGCAAAGCACCTTCAGCGTGAAGGAAAAACAGCCGACACATTAAAGGCTCAGGACTCTGGAATAACACGAGTTAGGAAATGGTCCCCTGATGTAAAAGGGTTTGAGTGCTTGTACAAAGTCTTCAGAGCAGACCCCGTGCTCTGGGAACTGTTAGAGTAATGGGGGACATGGAGAGGGAATATTTAACAGCCATGGTGGAGGTTTGTGCAGGTGGGAAACTTTAAAGGTTACTGCTTAGTTTTACCATTTTAATTGTGTGAATGTTGGAGGGGAACCCTTACACCTTTAAGATCTGATAGTAAAATAAATAAAAATATATAGAGACCCACCCTTTAGTCAGGGTTTTGTTCACATTGGTGGTCTACATACTCAGAAAGTAAGAACTGGCCCCCAACATAAGAATTACAATTACTGCAACTGATAAATGAGTCATTTTACTGTTTTTTTTCTTATGAAGACAGAAAAAAAGAATTACAAGAAGTCTTTTTCTATGCAGCAGTTGCAAACCTTGAGTATAAACAGATTAACATGAACAAAGATGCTAAACTGACTCACCAGATGGACCAATCAGAATATTTCATTGGCTCATCTGGACAATAGCCTATTGAAAGTGTTTGGAAATGGGCAGAACTTTAAAAAAAAAAACACACCTCATATTGGGTGATCAATCTGTTAGTAACATTAATTACAATGTTACTCACCAGGCAGCGTGAATCTTAGTAGCAGTGCCTGTGTTTTTAATTACCGCCAACACTGTTGCACGTTCTGCTGTGAAATTGTTGAATTCTTTTCCATATTTATTGTTTATTTATTGCCTTAGCACTTTCTTGAAATTATATTTATCATGACGTGCTGCTGACCTGATGCCAGGTTGCCATTGTAAATGATATCCTGATCTCAATGGGAATTATCTTAAATAAAGGTCAAATGGAAAAAAAAAAAAAAAACGGCTAATCAGATAATGAAGCAGGCTAGCATTACTGCTACAAGTCTTGAGCCTTTTTCTGGACCAAACTTTCACCAAAACATGCTGAAGCGAAATTATGTTTTCTAATGAAGAATGCTTTCAGTGTTGTTATGTGTTCATCATTTAATAAAGAAATGTGTTCTAGATCTGATTAAACTGCTGCTGAAGTTGTTAACATCTAGGCTAATCTTTGTGCGAGTAGACCTTCCAGCTGTTTTGTTGATTGCACCTCTTCTTGCTTGAAATCACTGATTGAGCCATCCCACTTGGGGCAAAGCAGAGTTGTTGTGAATCGTAGCTTGGCAAGATTGATCTGCAAGGTTGTCTCTGAACGGCTGAATGGAAGATTGTGGAGCTCTGACATACCACAGCCCGTCCCCACCCCTGTTCACTCTGACATTACACATCCTGTCTGTTACCTCTGAATAACAGCAGTTCCTCTGCGCTCCCTCGCAGGGTTTCCTGCTGTCAGACCAAGATTCCGGGTCGACACCCTTCTCTTCCCGTCTCTGGGATATAACCTCTTACGTTGAGGGTTGGTGGGTGGGTGGGGGGGGCTTCCTTCCACATGAGGAGGCCTGGTATGGGAGGATGGGAGGAGTGGATGGAGAAGAGTGGAAGGATATTTACAGAAAACATGGGTGGGACCTGCACACTCTCTCCCTCTGAATGAAGACAGAGGAAACACGCCGGGAGGATACTACGCTGCTCCATCATCTGCTCCACCCGTTTCCTCCTGAGGATTTATTCTTCAGCCTGATGTGTGTTTGTGTGGTCACATGCATCCTCTGGTCCTGGCTGAAACCTCAGGGTTCAGTAGGGTCCTTAAGTCCTGTGATTCAGAGGGCATCATTTTACCCACAATACCTTATCCAGTAGCACTTTTAGGCCATGTTATGTTTTTGGGATGTCCATCCAATCACAAAGCCTATTTTGTGACCACCATATCTAGAGCGTAGTGAGGGATTTTCATCAAACATTGCACAAATATGCACTCTGACTCAAGGACAACGTCAAAGTGTGATTTTGAAGGCCATTGGTCAAACGTCAAAGTCTGTGAGTCTCATAGTTTTTCTTGATTTAAACAAGATTGCAAGAACAACTTACACGATTTTCTTTAAATTTTACATAAATATCTGCCCCAACTACAGAAAATATTTTATACATTTAGGAGGTTATATGTTAAAGCTCAAGGCAACCGAGCCCAATTTTACCCCTCGCTTGTAAACACAATGCTTTAAGAAGGCTTTGAGAAATGTTTTCTAAATTTGCACAACTATCCACGCTGACTCATGGATTCAAGAGTCTCATGTTTGTTCTGTGCTCATGAAAACAATATCTCAAATATCATACTGAAGATCTTCTTAAAATTTTGCTAATATATATTCGCTCAGCAGTTTTGGACTCCTTCCTACACCACTCCATAGCTGGGTTTCAATTACAGTAAATAAAAGCGATATTCCTAAATTTCGACAAAGTATACTTGTGCTTTGAACATGTTTCCATTGAAGGTTGTTCTAGGCAGGAGTGTCGTAACTCTCATGAAATATCATCCTGCGAGATTTCACTGCAGGAAGATGGATGCCAAGGCTTTTCGAACCCTTTCTCCCTCATTTCCGTTTCTATCTCCTTATAACACTCTGCATCACTCTGTTGTTTGCTGTCTCGTATGGTAGTTGTGTTTTTGTCGAGAATGGCAAGAAAAGTCTCCGTCTCCTCATCTGTCAAAACATACCGCGCCATTTTTACTCTGAGAGAAGTGACCATGTGACCGGGTACATCATGTCCTGTGACGTATGATTGCGGAAAAAGTGTTTCCATTGCGCTTTTGCAACGTATTTGAATATTGAAACGTCTAAAAAACAACCTCATGAAAGCGTAAAAACATTTTAGCCATATATTACTACTTTTTCAAAATTCAGGTGTTTCGATTACCAGTTTTTTATTGAACTATTTACATTTATCCAAGGGTATTAATGCATATCCAAGGGTAATGGAAACGCACTTCAAACTTTGCACAAGGTTTGTCCTGACAGAAGGGTAATGTTTTATTTTGGAGGTCATTGGTGAAGAGTCAACGTCAATATGTTGCATTTTCAGATGTTTTCCTTTAAATGCAATATCTCCCAATCCCACTGGGGATTTTGTGAAAACGTAGATACGTTCTGACTCAAGGATGAACTGACAGTTTTGGAGGTTATAATCCCAAAGTCAAGGTCATCAAGTCCCATGTTAATCTAGTGCTTGTAATCACAATACCAACTATCCTTGAAAGATTTCTTTCAACGTAGCACAAACAACCTACTGGTCTCTAGAGTAACATAAGTGGGTTTCAGAGTTCAAAGATCAAGGTCTCTGGTCCCAATGTTTATCTGTTCTGTGTCAGCCAATTTCCTTAGGTGTATTTAAGGAATTTTCTTCAATCTTTGCACATGTGCCCACTCTGACTCGAAGGTGAACCTGCTAGATTTTGAGAGTCGCAGGCCAAATGTAAAGCTCATTGTACCCCATCTTCATCCCTTGTTCGAAATTTTAGATCTCTATTGGTTTACTTTTTTTCAAACTTGGAACCAAATCCCCACTCTGAATTAAGTATTTCAGCATCGTGTGGATTTGCTGTTCATCATGAGACTGGGATCCACATTCAAGATTTCCTGCTGCTTAACAGGTTTTTTCTTGCTGCCATTATGGAGGGATTCATGATTGGCTATACGGATTCATGTTGGGTGTTGGATAAATATATTTGTATATATATGTATATGTGTATTTTTATATGTATATATGTATCTATGCATATAAGTGTATCCGTAGAATGAAGAGTTTTTGCTCTATTGTAAAGTGTCTTGAGATAACACTGTTATGAATTGGCGCTATATAAATAAAGATTGTTTGATTCATTGAGTATTTTTGATTTTGAAGGCTAAAGGTCGAGGTTTTATGCTTCTTGTTCATCTCTTGCAAGTGAAATAAACTTCTCAAGAGTGCTTTGAGGGATTTCCTTCAAACCCCAATTGAACACACTGACCCAAGGATAAACCGTACTCAAGTTGGAGGTACAAGATCAAAATCGATGTTACCTCAAATGCCTCAAACACTATCAATCCCACAAAAATCACCTTTTAGGACTCTGATGTCACTGTCGATGTCGGTTGTTCATCTTTTGTGTCATGTAACCACCAGACTATAACTCATTAGGTTTTTATCTCATCATTCCTAATTAATGCTTTGCCACAGACAGGCTTTGAAACCTTTTGGTGTTTGTCTCTCCTTGGATTGATGTATTATATTGCAGGGACAATATATTCTAATTAAAAGCATCACAATCTAACTGAGAGCCATTTTAACAAACTTCAAACAAGGTTTACGTGAAAAATGGTGTCTGGGCTGTAAAATAAAATCTGAAGTGATGCCCAACGGATGCTTGCATAAGGATTCAGGGAAAAGATCAAGTGCTGTTATTGATAATCAAACTGTGTGTTTAAGCCTAAAGGTGTCTATATCAAATTAGAAGATTTATAGGATTTAATTTAGCTGTTTAATCTATGACCAGCCTGCATCCTGAAGCTCTGCTTAGAAAGTCTCCTCTTCACTGCTCCTCAGATTTCCTGTAGTAAAGGAGTGCTGAATCACTGGGGTTGTTCCAAAATTCTTTCCATTAAAGGGTGGATCGTCATCGTGCTGTAAGTGGATGACAAGGCAGGAATTTGTAATAAATGGGCTCACTCTTTTTTCCTCTCACTCCTCAGCAGAGTGGTTCCTTTGCTGCAGTTGGAGTTACTTCACAAGGACTACAACAAAAAACAAGATGAGATTCTTGTTCTTTTATTTTTCAACTTAACCTACATTTATTTTCAAAAATCAGCTGTTTTATTTAGAAAATCTAGAATATAGTATGTTAAAATACAGTTTCAAGACGGTTTACCAATTTTTGACATCAGAATTCTTCAAAGTTGCTAGTTATTGGGTGGGGGGTAAAATTGGGCCAAAAATGGACCAAAGGTGTTGACTGCGCTTTTGTGTCTGTATTAATACTTAAAGGAATACTACACCCAAACAACGATTGGCCTCATTTTATACTCACCCTCATGCTGAACAACACTGTGGAGTAGTTTTGGAACATCTAGGATGCAGCCGGAGATCTGGGGGGATCCTTGCTGTCCAGTGACATTGATATCATGACTTAGATAAGAGCCCGAATGAACAGTGTCCTTAAAAGTCCGCAAAAGTCGGCAATATTCCTCCATACTGCTCGTGCGCTGTAATCCAAGTGTCCTGAGCGGGTAACGTCCACCATTTACTCGAAACGACGTCATTTAGCACATGTTTATAGCCTAAACAGTACTACTTGGCATTTCTATGATACACTTACGGGTGACTACGGGAGCCACAGCTGACCAAAACAAACAAATGCGCACTCTGCTAAATGATGTCGTTTAAAGCTAAAGCTTAAATATGCTCCTCAAAAAGTTTGGAAAAGTTATTTCACTTCATTATTTCTCCCCTTTTGAAATACCAAATTGTATTGCATTTTACATCATTGGAAAGCCTGATTAGTCAGCTTTAAATTGAGATACAGCTTGTAAGGATTGCTTATTTGTAGCGGAGCAACACAGCTAAATATGTGGGTAGCGTCCCCCCACTTCGTCTCAGAGAAAGCCTTTAGCTTCTCAGTGAAGAATGTTTGAGGAACTGGTCTTCTTGGAATGTTGTCTTCCTGTTCTCTCTTTGACTTCCCAAGTCTCCTGAAACTTGGCCCTAAGTTTGGAAATGGTACCAGTGTTGACCCCAAATAATTCTGCTAGTCTTCGTACCAGAAAACGTGCTTTCAGATTTTGGCAAATTTATTGGGGGTACTACCCAGGGGTGAAACGAAATTTCGTGCCACGAAATTTCGCGAAATAAAAAATGACGAAATAAAATTCAAAGATGCTCGAAATAAAAGGACAAAATAAACCCTCTTCGCCTCCCGTAGCAAAACATGCTGCAATACTGAGGAGGACGAAGTGGGGGAATTAGCTGACGCTCCTTCATCAAATAAATCGGTTGTGTGGACCTATTTTGGCTTCCCATGTAAAAGACGAGAGAACGGTGACAAGATTGCGGACAAAACAACAACCGTGTGCAAAATATGCCGCTACAGTTCACCGTATACTGCGGCGAGAACAACTAGAACTGAACTGGGGACAGGCAGCGGCTGTATTGTGACGTCCGTTCAGACGTAAAAATAAAGGTGACTCCGGCTTGCGAATACCTGCTTTTATTTAACAGTCACTGTGGGCTGTGACCACGTCGGCAACTACAATTTTAATTCACGAACAAAACAGTGAGTAGTAATCTCTCAACCTCCTGCTAACGGCTCTCTACCACCTCGCTAACACACACACACTAACTCTCCCCTTCTGAACTCTGAACCCCTCGCCCCGCCCTCCTGCTCCATTCACTGACTGTCAATTCATAGGAAACATTGAAATCCACATTGAACACATAAACCGTAGTACTGCTCCACTATGTTTGTGTAAGTCTGCATAATAACAATATTTGATTTTTGCATCTACAGTTGAGTTGACAGAATTTGATCAGACTTGAAGATCAGAAGTATATGCTCTGTTATAGGCTAAATATTATAGGTCACAGTTCAGACATTTATAGGTCTAAACTGCAGCTCTGAGGACTGCTATTTGTTTTCCTTTTCATTCAAGATTGTACTTATCCTGATTGTTACAACAACAAAGCACTTTTTATTGAGATCTTATGTTTGTATTTGCACTGTAGTCTGAATATGGGGAAAAAAACTACAATTTTGTTTTTTTTTCAAAGAGCATTTATTTTGTGCTGATGCAGCAATATTTTTTGTATTGTATTATTATTTTTTGCATTAAGGAGAAAATAAAGAAAATGAGAATTTTTGGGGATTTTCCTTAATCTTTATTTCGTATCGTGAGTATTTTGTATCGTGAGCCCTGTTTCGTATTTCGTATCGTTTCGTGAGTTGACCATTTCGTTACACCCCTAGTACTACCCATACGTTTAACTGTCTTGCCCATTCCATAAATGCAGGATCCTTGCAAGTTGCACCTTGTTGTAACGGTGACTTATCAGGCTTTCCTACCATATGAAATAAAAAAACAAACAAAAACTGGTATATTAAAAGGAGGGCGGCACGGTGGCGCAGCAGGTAGTGCACGAAAGAATGAAAAATATTAAAAGGAAGAATTAATTGACCCAAACAAAGTTTCCAAACTTTACTTGCAACTGTTTTTGAAACAAACTTCATCTCTTCACTGTCAAAAAAGCCACACAGGGGTAGGCAGCTCTATTGCCTCTGTTTCCTCCTCTGATGGCATGAGGATGTCACGGCAGTTTCACGCTGCTACTTTATGATGATCCTGCCTTCCTGAAAGAGGCACTAAAGTGTATGCTATAATGGAAAACTTTGTTAGTGTTTCAAAATCCATATTTTTTGTGATTCAGAAAAAAATAATCAAACAGTGTCATTTTACAAGCAACTGTGCAATCATTAGTAATTCAAAAAAGATAGAGCAATTGTCAGTCAAAGTAAATTTAGGCAGGACGCCATTATAGTGTTAACTTGGACAAAGAAAAAAGCTTTTTTACCATGGAGGAGTTAAGAGTGTGATGATTATCCTTAATCCTCATTTCCAGGAATATCCAGTTGAACATGCAAGACATTTGCACGAGGACCACACACAGCAGATCCCACACCTCCACTTTAGGTTAGCACTTTATTTACACAGGCACTTTGTGCATCCAAATCAAACTGGTAAAAACCTGAAACATCTGCAATCCATTTCTCCTGGGAGCTAAAACAACCAAAGAAAACTCTGAAAGCTTTGTTGTAGAGGAAAACCTGAGAAAAGCCGACTGACTCGATGGTTTGTAGAGCTTTAAGCTATAAACTTAAGTTACAGTGAGACTAATGGGAGATATTCATCATCGGTCGTGATGTTTTTCTGCTTGCCTTTAAAAACGTCTGACTTCTTTGCAGAGCCTGCAAAAAGCGGCCAGACGCTGGGCCCATTTTTCACTCTGCTCTGCACGCACACACAGATTAAACTCCAGTGGCTGTAGCCTACCTTTTGTCAACTCTCCAGTCACAGTTGCACCATCATCAGTCATAAAGGAGAAATGTGAGGTTAACAGGTTTTGCAATTGTGCAAAGTAAACCAGGTGTTGTGCAGACAAACTGGACTCAGGCAGCCCTAAATCTACATGTGCACAGTCTCTACCATGCTGCAGGAGGTCATAAGGGCATCCAAGCATATGGAAACTGAAACTATGCAGTATTATATTTAATAATATAACTTTTTATCCATCTCCTAAAAACATATAGACCCCAGAGGAACCATCATGCCTAAAAAATTCACCAGATTAACCCAATAACATGGGGTATTACCCTCTACAAAGGCTCTAAAACTGGGGTATGCTAACTCCAAAGTTAACCATGAAAAAGTCTGTTTGTTTGTTAGCAGGATTACACAAAAACTACTGATGGATTTCGCTGAAATTTTCAGGAGATGGTGGTACTGGCCCAACTTAAAATGATTACATTTTAGTGGTTATCCAGATAACCAGCACAAAAACCACATGTTTTTGCTAACTAATAATGATATCAACATGATTCCAAGAGCTACATGTGAGTTTTCAGGGTCAAGGAATGTCTGGCCGCTTTTTGCAGGCTCTGTATTATCCTTTTTAGACAAGTCAAACAGTTTAAATCCGGTATCAATTGGCTCCTGTTGGCAGTTTGAAAGGGTTTATTCAGCATTTTGACCTGAATCGACTGACCCTGCAAGCGACAGGTTTTTATTAGCTTGCCTCTGATCAGTTCAGTGGGAACATCACACCCTGGTTGATCCGCTAATTAATGGACGATGTCGGCGTAACTTACCCACAGCGTAACATTATGCCTGTTCCCTCCATCTGTAACTTACAGGCCTCTTTGCTTTCCATTGTTTACAAGGATATGCTCTGTCATGCTAATGTCATCAACTTGTTGACATTAGCTTGATGCGCCAGAGGACAAAAACAGCCACGCATGTCATCTGCTGCCATTTAAATCTGGGTCTGCTGGTGGTGAGAAAGTAGTCACTTGCCGATTTTAGCGGGTTAATTTGCTTTGAAAAAAACTGCATTTAGCTGCTAATTTTTGTGTGAAAGTGGTATATGTGAGCTACCTCTGCAGAGGTTCGAACTCTCTGATTGCTTTCTAGTTTTAAATGGCTCGCTTACCATTGCTTATTGTGTACATGTATCCAATGATCTTTATTGTGGCCACATAGATTTAACAATGATATATTATAATTTATGTGGTCATTAAAGGACCACAGTCTTAAACCCTCATCAGTCAAGGGAAATGGGAACTTATTGTCACATGAGTTTTTATTTTGGTTTGGATTGGAGTGAATCACAAAAAGACTTTAAAGAGGAAGTTACACAACTATAAAACCTGATACATTAACCACTCTGAGAGCAATAACTTCCACTACTGATAGGCAGTTGATCCATGATAATGTTACCATCATAATATGATTCCTTAAACCTGAAAACCCACACCTAGCACTCAGGGTCATGTTGATATCATCAATGGTTAGACAGCTAATGAGCAAAAACAATCATTCGTTAATGTCGGTTATCTGGATCACCACCAAAATCTAATCGTTTCTAAGTTGGGCCATTTCCAGCATCTCCTAAAAATTTCAGCAAAATCTGTCCTGTGGCTTTTGCATAATCTTGCTAACAAACACATTAAAAACAAGCAGACAACATGCAAACATATACTGGCAAAACATTACCTCCTTGGTAGAGATAAATATCCAAACCATTGTTTTAACTGATTGAGTTGTTCTTAGTAAGGTGCAGATGTCACCTCTGACTGCACAAACACCCTGAGCTCTCCTGATGATGTGTTTGCATGTGAAGAATATTTTCACGAATCCAGGCAAGCTTCTCATGGGCTGTAAATACACAACCACAGAGCGTAAATCACCACAACTTCTGCTGCAGCACTGACCTGTCTGATATCTTGTTGACTGGTCGCCTTGACACATGCACATACAAGCACATGATAAATGCAGATACCCATGGGCCTCGGCTTCGTATTATCTGAGCGGGGGAGAGTCTCATGGCTGTAAAAACCCACACACTGAATTTGGGACATGTTTAGAGGGGGGTATTTTTAAATGGTAAGCCCACCCTGGCTGGCATACTTTACGCGCTTTGGGTGTTACCAGAAGTGGTGCCAATAAAGACGTGCAGCATTCCTCAAGCTATCAACATTAAAAAGTTGGATTTCAGAGCAGTATTCTAACCTGAAAAGTACAAATCTTAGCTCTTCTACAGATTTATGTTTAACTAATAGAATCAGCAGCTGCAATAAAGAATATTTATTGGAAATGGTCACTTGTTGACATTCAGACTTGACCGGGTGTGTCTGCTATGTTGACTGAAATAAGAATACGCCAGGTCACAAGGGCAGCCCTCCTTAGCATGACCAGAAAATAGCTGTGCACCCCCTCCCTCCTTCCTCACCCCTCTCTTTCTGTCTCATTCATTCACACACGAACAGTAAAAGCAGATTTGGCTGCATCTCCATCTATGCAGAGTTTCCACTCTCCTGTCTACAATTTCAAATTAAACCATCCTCTGTACTTATCTTTAGTGTGGTAGCACTTCATTGCAATAAGGCTCCTCTAATGCATGACAACAGCTCGAGGCTTCATCACTTGAAACCACTAATGAAACAGGAAGACTGCAAAATGGAAAGTTGTGAGGTTGCCATCTGGAGAGCACACTTATTAGATCAAACTTTAGATGTCTGGTATAACAAGAAATCTAACTCATTAGGATGGGTATGAAAAAAAAAACCTCCCTGTGAGAAGCTGTTAGAGCATATATTAAAAGAAAATGAAAGCAGTTCCAGTATTGAGCCCTGAGGGATGCCACAATTTACTTTTGATTACAAATTAATCAATGAGGAATGTTTGCAATCGCAAGGGCCTTTGCAAAAATTAATTACTGAGTTTAAAATGTAAAGAACTGTGCCCAAATGAAAGCATTCAACTCAAATATGCACTCCTTAACCCTACTATGCAGACCAAGACTGTCTAAACTATGGCTGATAGCAGGGGCAAATGCAGTCCACAACCAATTTTTATCACTCCGCAGCAAATTAAAAAAACTTAAATAAAAAAATGTTTAAAATCATTAAGACTGTGGTTGACTGTGAGGTAGACAAATATGTTAGAGCAATGTGTTTCCTCTATGCTGCCCCGGAAGCCACTCTTACACTGACTACAGTCAATGTTGGTTACCAAGAGGGTTACATTAGAGCTGCACTGCTGACATGTGGAGGCAGGTGGAGGCAGATCGAGGCACAGGCTGTGGAAACTGACTCACTGGGGAGACTGGGAGCGATTTGCTGCAGAGTTCATGGTGCATATCAATCAATCAATCAATCAAAATTTATTTATATAGCACTTTTCATACAAAAAAGTAGCACAAAGTGCTTTACAAACAGACAAATGAATTAAATGAAGGACTTATAACCCAAACCCACTCCACCCAGCCCCTGAACCCACCCACACAGCAATCCATACACAGTGTCGATAAAGAGCATCATAAATAAAAGACAATCATAAAGCACACTGCTGTACCCAGTACGTACTGAGGAAACGCCATCTTGAAGGTTTGAAAATGAGAAAACACTGGAGGCTAGGTTAAAAGTATAAAATTAAATATATCATGAAATAAATAAGAAAATTAATTTTAAAAAATAATAAGAATAAAAATGACTTGAAATTAAGTTAAAATATACATATAATGATAATAATAATAATAATAATAATAACAAATGAAGAATAAAATAGGAAAACTAGAAAAAAACAATAGATTTAAAAAGAAAAGATAAAAAATAAGATAAGATAAAATAATAAAAAGTGGCCTGTAATTAGAATAAATAAAAACACTAAAAGGCAATTCAGGTAAAAGCTAGACTAAAAAGGTAGGTTTTGAATTTATTTTTAAAGACATTAACATATGAAATGCTATACAGTGAAAGTGTGAAAACTTGGGGTTACCTGTAAATAAATCTAAAGGCTTTTTAAAGCCAGGCCGAGCAGGTAAATGCTATAGAGGCAGGTGCTTTGCATGCATACCCATCAACAGCAGCATACCGGTAGTCTCAGGTTGTTCTTTTTAAAGGTACAGTGCTTCTGGAAACCCTCTTCACAGACAATTGTCAAGCACCTACTACTACACAACTTCAAGAACATTGAAATATCCATTCTATTTACTTAATAACACTGGAAAATGTAATAAAACAGCCTGTCCAAACTCAATCAGGGCCTCCGTGAACTAACCACAGGCTGCCAGCATAGGTTGCGTGGAGAACAGTATTTTAAAACAAGATGCACAAAAAAGTCTGTGTTGTAACCAACGTGGTATATTTACCCACTTGATTTTCTCTATTCATTGTGGTTTGCATCATCATACCAATAAGGCTGATGCAATCAAACATTACATGAATTATGTAATGTTGAGCAGTCCTTCTAAAAAACAACTGCAGAACTTGACTTATAACCCACATTTCAAACAACCTGAAGCTCTCAACTTTGCAGAACTGAAGCTCCAACTGCCATTCGGAAACCAAATATTGACCTAAAACGGTGCCATATGTGAGGAGGACGCAAAGAGCCATATGCCGTGCAGTATGTGAGTATATGCTGTGTATACGGCCCAGGATGCCCGGTGACTTCCTGTCTTTTGTTTTTTTGTGCACAGTTGGAGGAATTTGCAGAGCCAAGCTTTAGAGTCAGGAAATGAGATTTTAAGAAGGAAACTCTCTCTTTGCCCTTTTTATTCAGACTACTTTTTGACATGAGAGTTTGCCTTGAACAGGAACAGGACGGCCTGAACAAAAAGGCTGTTATGTGGCTACAGCGGCAAGATTAAATCATAATCCAACTCTTGCAAGAGTTTATGGGATTAGGCATTTTTTTTGTTTGGGTTTATAAAAGTCATAAAGCTCTTAAATGTCTAAATCATTTACGTAAGCGTTGATGAGGGGAATAATTATGCAATAGAGTTGAATATTCCTTCGCCCCTTTCTCCTTTAAATGACTGTGTATACAAATAAAGCTTGATTGATTGGTTGATTGATAATCTAGCTTGTTAAGATGCATCAGAAGTACTTTTTAATAAAATAACTAAGGTTTGGTAAAGGTTTTGGTAAAAACACTATTGTTGCTTTTTGCAGTTGTGTGCTCCCCTCAATTATCATGTCTTGGTAAGAGAATGTGTTTTCTTCTGTCGTTCTGCTTCCTTTAACCGTTATAGGGACATTTCTAGACCACATATTTTCTTTTCTTTTCCTCACTCTTTGTTTTTAAACCTTTCTTCCTTCCTAGATGTACAAGTTCACGTGCCCTTTCCACTGAGGAAGGTGCCCTTGACTTTCCTCCCTCTTCCTGCAGAGAACAATCTAACATTTCCCCTGACACTAAAGCTAACAGAAGTCACTCCTACAGGATTTTCATCATCAAACCCTGAAATGGAAAAGAGGTGGAGTCATATTACATCATAGCTCCTTCACTGAAATGTTCTGTGCACATGTCTCCTCAAGTTTTGTGCTAATTTCTGTTACACTCTGCAGAATAATCACAGTAGGATCTTCGGTATGATATTAATTTGTGAGGTGGGAGAGTCTTCAGTGGGATCGTCATTTTCCCCCGCTCAGCACTGGCACGCAGACGCACGGCAGAGGGTGGAGGTTTTGGAGTCGATGGGACTGTTTGACTGCATGTGACACACTGCAGCTCTTTGTTTGCTTTGGCAGACAGGGGGCACCGGGGCTGCTGTTGCTGTGCCGGAGATGATGCCAGGGCTGCATCGAGTTGTCCCGGCTAATAAACCAGAGAGGATAAATAGAGCCGCGGCACCTCCCTCATATAACGCTTACGCTCCAGCGTCCTCATCTGCAGACCTTCTAAGGACAAAAAGAGGACAATGAGATTTATTTTATCTGCAGTCGTTATGATTTTGTTCAAGTTTTTGTACACAGATCAGGTTCGCACGAGGACTGCTCGTCGCTCAGATGGCCCAGGCTCACTGTGGTGATGGAGAGAATGTTATTATGAGCCTAATATAAAGCAGCTCTTTGTAACAGGATTCTAGGAATTGTAATGACGACAGAAAGCTGAGCCAAAACAGCAACATGTGGTATATTCTTTGACTTAATGTACAAACCCGAAGTCCAAAGAAGTTGGTACGTTGTGTATTATAATCCAAAACAAAATACAATGATTTGCAAATCCTTTTTGATCAATATTCAGTGGAATACTCTCCAAAGACAAGAAATGTAAAGGTCAAACTGATAAACTTTTTGCAAATATATATTCATTTTGAATTTGATGCCTGCAGCAAGTTCTAAAACTAGAAAAGCACTCCAAGAGCTCAGACCTCCGCCAAGCAGCTCAGTTACTGCAGCGGCTTTTCCTCTCTGATTGGGCAGCCAAATGTCTGCTCTCGTCCGTCCAAGTGGAGAACTCTGCGTTCCATTTACATCAGAACTGTGAAGAAGGGAGAGTGAATGGCGTGGCCTCCAAGTTATCAGCGTTTCAGTTACAAAGTTGGAAAAAACGTGACAGGCTATTGTTAGCCGTTGTGTTAGCAGAACTCGCTGGCATTGCAAGGGAAGCTGGGAAATGTAGTAACATAACCTTGAAAAGCATTGACGTCAGTCCGCGAATAATTGTAATGTTAACTTCTAAACTTCAGTTTTTTTTGTGACGTCAATCTGAATCAGATCAGCACCAAAAAGTAATGGCTTCTTCCTTAGACCAAACCACATCTCTGGTAAAATTTTCACGTAAAACCATCTGGTTGTTGTTGCAGAATCTTGCTAACAGACAAACCAACAAACACTGGAAAAACATAACCTCCTTGTAGAGGTAAAAAGCATATCAATCTGTCATATCATCATCTTTAACAACACTCGATTATCGTTGGGGAACTGAGAAACAGTACCTTTGTTTATTCATATAGTTCTTTTAAAAAAAGAAGTAGCTTGAAGTGCTTTGACTAATAGATCCAACACCCTGAAACTTACATTATGATAAGGCACAAGATTCAAATGCGGACAGACCCACCTAGCATAAAGGGGGTCTTTGTAGTTAATTAAATTGAAAAAAAGCTTGAAAAGGATGAGAGGGGTCCAGCTGCAGACCTCCACTCTCAGCCGGCTATTGGATCCTCCAATATGAATCAGAAGCCACCTCCAATGTGAGACGAACGTAAAAATAAACAACTATATAGCCCCCTTCACACTGCTGCGAGGCAACACGCCACCTCCAGTCATTTTAATTAGGGACGGGCAGCAGACGGAAAGCAGTTTTAACTGCGGCGGTAGGACAGAGAAGTGGTTGCTGCCCACGTGAGCGCGCACAGATTTGGTCATAGAAATTATATACGTATGATTTATTACGTTTACGTATACTGTAAAATACGTATTATATACATATAATATACATATGTAATGATCATGTATTTTGCCCTGCCGCACCAAATCTTTATAGCGGCAGCCGCCTGGCAGCAGCCAATCACATCGAAGGAGGGAGAGAACCCAGAAATAGCAGGCTTCACGGGTCAAAGTAAACAATAAATGAGCTCTACCAAACGGCTCTACCTTCATATAAAGATAATCAGGAGAAAAACTTGGCATGAGACAGCATTTCACTGAAGAGTGTTTGGGGAGGGAGTGTTGTGAAGGACTTTTGGGGTCTGCTGTGATGTTCACCTCTCCGCCACTGTTGCCTCGGACTCTATGCTCGTACCGCAACGGCAGTGGCGTCTCAAAAAACGCTTTGCAACCAGCAGGGAGACTGTTTTTGGGGCGGTTCCCACATGACGGTGTGAAGGGGTCTTAAATGGTAAAACCTTGAATTGATGCTGCCTTTATCTCTGTTTTACGATTTAAACAGCAGTGACTGCAAACACAGGTTGTGATAGGACTGTCAAGCAAATGAAGCAGTTGTGTCTCTCTCTAGAAAATGAAAACGCTCAAGATCATTACACCAAACGGAGGTGCACACACACTTGTGTTAATCGACTGATGACCTGCATGTTAAACTTTGTGTTAACCAAGGTAATCAAAATGCAGAACTTGTATGTGTACTTCGATATCATGACACCATTTCCTTCTGACATTGGAGGTGATCATAATGTCACTTCCTTCTGACGCTGGAGGTGTAGAGTCTCCAAGACAGTTTTCTGAGAGTGGAGGTCTGCAGCTGGACTGTCTTTAAAACGATTGCAAATCAATGAATTCTGCTTAATTTATGATTTACACAACGCCCAAACTTCACTGGAATTGGGGTTTGTATTAGAAAGGAAAAAGGAGAAGTATCAGTGCCTCATTGGATTAAGCTGCATGTTCCTAGAAAAGCATTACAGGATTTTTGAAGCAGGAAGATGGATACCAGCACGCTGCTGTATAAGACTGACAGGTGACATTACTGAAAACATGTCTGTTTTACACAACCGTCTTAACCAATAAAAGTACATTTGTGAAAGAAAACATTGTGAAACATTTAATAATGTTGTCCTTTTCATTTCCATTGCACATCTAATAATATACTGTATTTCCACTGGTGCATGATTCTACCAGAAAAACAAAAGATGACAGCATGGAGGTGTGGCTGCACGCTGAGTGAACCCTCGAATAACTTCACCATACTGAGTCCACACATCCACAGAATTAATGCAAACATCCTCGTCAGTGTGTGCTGGTGGGGTGTTAAGAGTTTTTCCATCATGAGGAGGGTGAAATCCAGCCCCGGGTGCAGCTGTGCCCTGCTGTCCTCAGCAGCCAGGATCAACTATGCGGGCACGTGATGCATGTGCTGGGTAAACAAGAGGAGAGAGGAATGAGGCGGTAACACATCGAAGGTCTTCCACCGCTGTTCCCTGCTGCGGACGGGAGCAACGTGCAGTGTGGTGAGAGGCCTTGGGTGGTCGCCACAACGCTGCAGGGGAAAAAAAGTGTGTAAAACAAATGAGAGGTCACCACAGCAGCTTGAGTTACACACAGGGGCCAGAGCGGGAGAGCCGGCTGCACTCAAAATGAGAATTAGAGACGGGTGGAGCTAAAATGGTGACAAGTGTTTACAAGAGATAAATATGTCTGGATATGGAAAATTCTTGGCAATCATATGAGTTATTCTTGTTGGTTTACTACAGTAACCCTTTGTAATCAGTCATTCAAAAGTCTAAGAGGAATGAGGGAGAAGCTTAAAATAGAAAGACATTTTAATGATAAGAACACTGAACAACTAGAAAAGCACTCAGAGTGCAGAGCTCCACCAGGCAGCTCAGTTCCAGCAGTGGCTCTTCCACAACCCCTGTAAAAGACACAAGTCTGGATCACCAGATCGGATCTGGACAAACTCAGCACATACATGAAGTGTATGAACACAAGTTTTGAGAGCGTCACTTTATATTTTGATTATTGAATGTCATCAATGGTATTTCCCATTATAATGTTCAATGTTCTTTTGGATCGGATCCAGATATAATATATACAAGCAAAACACGGCCAACAGACCTGAAGCAATTAAAGGTGTAGTCAGCGATGTGGGAGAAAACAGAGGTTGTTTATAAATGAATTTAGACCCACCTCTCCCTTCATACCTCACCCCTGGCTCCACCCCCGAAAGCTGATGGACGCGCATCGTCATGGAAACGGCTGTAGCAACTGCGTAGCTGACCAACATAGCAAAGGTAACCCTGACTCGTCAGACAACTCGACTGACATTACTGATAACATCACAACAACAGTAAATTTTGGCAGATTAGACAATAAGATGAATGCCCAGCATCCGCGTCCGTTTTCAGGTCTTTCAATTCGCGGAGTTCCCTTCACCGTTGGAAAGCAACACCAATGTTGATCGGGTCTTCACTCTTTCATGGTCATAGCCCTTCTTTTTCACTTTCTGCTCTCTGACCTTTTTATTTTGGGCTGTTTTTCAGCCTTTGCTACTGCACCTATTGTATCTCTCTCCTACGCTAACTGCCCATGCTACGCAAACTACTACTCCCCCTCCCCCCTCTGTCTGATCTGTGCATAAGTATGATCGCCCCCTGGATGTGGGGGGGTGTACTCTCTTTTGGTAACTCGGCCCGAGCCCCAGTATATACCTGCTGAAATTTAGAGCCAAGGCTGTGTATTGAAACCAGACTTTTTTTTCAACATGCTGTCGGTGGTGACATCTTGTGGATGGAGAGGAGAAATACGGTGAATTTGACAAATAGCGCATTAGATTAGAAGATTAGAAGATTGCTGACTAAACCTTTAACTTATTGGAAGTTTTTTTTTTAATTTTGGGTGTTTTTGCATTCAGTAAAATACATGTATCACCACCAAAATCTTAGCCTGTCTATACTGGGCCATTACCAACATCTTTAATTTCAGCGAGGTCTGTCCAGTTGTTTTGCATAATCTTGGTAACAAACAAACAAACAAACACACATCCACTGAAACATAATGTAAATATGAAGCATCTAAGAGAAAGCATGCAAGAAGTTGAGGAAAGTTGTTACCCATGTTGTATTTTATAAGATCTGAAATGCTAATTTGTAAACTTTACAATGAGGTACAACTTGTAAGGATTGTGTGTTCATAAAATAATAAACATTACTTAACATGTGGTATCCAAATGCAACAAATCCCCTGCAACTAGGAGAAAGACCATGGCTCCTTGGCGAAGGATGGGTGAGGACCTGGTCTCCTTGGTGTGATCTGGATTGAATGGGAGTTATGAAGGCTCAGAATGACGAACATCTTAAATAAAGGCATAAATCTAAAATTGCTGCCATATTAACACTGCTTCTGGACATGGTGCAGAAGCTCTGATCTTTCTTCTCACTTCACTTTTTCTGACCGTTAGTCATGATGTCATAAGCATTCAAGGGGGCTCACTACCAGCCACCTTTCTTGGACTCAAGAGAAATAACTACACTACCCACAATCCCAACGTATTACAACAATGTCTCTGACTGGTGGATCCATCCGTTGTCATGGAAATAATAATTACTCCAGGAAACTTCTTCTGTTTGTTATGATGATGGCAAAGCATACCACATATAGTCCATAAAAACAAAAACTCCAATGCTACATCTCAGGATGCTAAGGTCTGTTTGTAGAGTTGGTCATCTTCTGACTGTCAGGTTGGCATTTCGGTCTCCAGGTTCTGGATGCCACACATCAATGTTCTTAGGCAGCATATGTGACCTCAGTTTCCTCCCACAACTGTCTCAGTAGCGTGTAAATGTGGATGAATGGGACAAGTTACCACTCAAAGATTATTTACGCTGCAGCTTTAGCATCTGTTAGTGAGTGTGGTGTGGCTGGGTAATTACATAGTGTAACCTAAAGTGCAAAAGATTTTGACAAATGTTAAGTCGAGAAAAAAACAATACAAAAATCAACAGCCAAAAAAAGACACAAAGTAGAAAACACAATGACAAATTAATTTCATTTAAAAGAGTGAAAAAGACAGCAAATAGGACAACAATGAAAACAAATAAGAAAGTACAACTGCAAATTAGAAAACTTAAAAAATAAGGCAACACAAATACAAATGAAAAGTAAAACAAAACAACAACTTTTAAACACAACAAATTAAACCTAACATCTAATAACAAACACGAAAGATACTAAAAGCAGCAATAACAACAAAAAATATATCTTATGGGAAAATAAAATGATAAAAATGCAGCAAAACACAAAACAAAGTTTAAAAAACAATCAATTGAAAACAAAATGACAAATACAAAATATATTAACAAGCAAAAATACCAATTGAAATCAAAAACACAACCACAAATACAAAAATAATTAAGAAAGACAGCACAAAAAGGTTAAAAAACACAACAAGTTTAACAAGTAAAAGCAAACACAACAACAGAGAACAAAAAGAGAAAAAAACAAATCAGAGCATACAAAATTGGACAAGTAAGAAAGCACAATAAATTCTGAAAACACAACAACAACAAAAATCACAAATCAGGAGGCTCATTTGTACTTTTAAACACAACACTAAAAAAAAAACAGAACATTAGAAAGCCATCAACAATTAAAAAAACTCAACAGCAAAAGAAAAAAAAACAAATTAGACAGTAAAAAAATAATCTAAAAGTTTCATTAAATTAAAAAACACAACAATGTATGAAAAACTGCAGGAAATCCATTTGCATCCACACTACATGTTAGAAAATGAGTAAAAATCAGTAATGTGTATTATGATAGTTACAAAAACACTACAAAGAATTTAAATTGTAACAATTTATCAAAAAAACACAACAAAATTAAGTTACAACTGCAAATGTGTATAATAAGACAACAAATCAAAATATTATAAGAGAGCACAACACAAAATTGTTGTTATTGTGTCATTATTGTGGTTGTTATATTATTCTGTACTTAATTCTTTTCCATGGTTATTTTTGTTTATTTTTTAAAATTAAGATTTTATAGTGGCCTGCAGTGTTAAGTGCCTTGGATTGTAATGAGTCATGATGGGCCTGATAAAACATAAGTGCATTAAACCTAAGATAATCACAAAATTACAGTGAACAATCAAAACACTGAGAAAGGAGACAGGATCTGTTTGCATTGAACCATCCGTTGGCAAGCCCGTCATGTTGCAGGGTATTGTGGGATGAGTAGTTTTTTTACTCTTGGTAGAGAAGTACAAATGCTGTTAACTGGGTTATATTTTCTTGGTTTTCTTGTAAGGGTCTTAGATCAGACAAAGGTGGTTCAAAGTCGAGAGTATTTGGGTTGCTTGTTGACTTTGTCTCAGGATTAGAAGTATTGTTTCAGAGATTTCCTGATGTTTCATCACACAGTTTGAATGGTGAGACTTTACTTCCAGAGCCAGAGGCACTGAAAAAGTGGGCGAACACCGTTCAGCTCTCAGCCAGTGACCCTTAAGTTTGATTCCAATAAACACAACCTACATCCTGAGAACCTGCAACATTTTAATTCAAATTTTTGCCTGACGACACCACCAGCTCCCACTCTGACTGACTCTCTCTCCAGTAGGTTCACAATGGCCTCATTCTACTCGTGTCCAAATTTTGGAAAAGGAGGACAATCTGAAAGCTTGTGAGGAGCTTTGCACCAGATGCCTGTGGCATTTCAGACAGAGAAGGAGTGCGCAGGGGCTGGAAAATGCCTCTGAACAAAAAAGCCATGGTTTTTAAATGCCTTACTCCGCCTTGCAGCAGTCAATATGAATCTTCCTTGGCCTTTCGATTAGACAGGGTGAGCGAAGAATTCAGACTGTGTGTGTGCAATTGAGAGAGCATTCAGGCCCTGTTAATGCAAAAATTGCAAACTTGAACTCCAGTTGAGTTAGGATGTTGATAAAAACTTGTTTGTAAAGTGGTGAAGCCACCCACACAGCCTTTTGAGGATACTTCTTTTTTGATACCCAATCATTGCGCGCACCTTTCTCTAGTAAAACTGTCATGTTACAAACAGGTGCTTTTAAGCATTTCTCAACTTTCTCAGTCTTTTGTTGCTCCTGTCCCAGCTTTTTGGAACATATTGTAGGCATCCATGTCCTGTCCTGTCAGTTTGAACCTCTGAAGCCTGGCAGACGCTACAGACTTCCTCTGGCCTAAGGTCCTTCTTTAAATTTCCATCCTGAATTCAACATAGTGACCAACCCAAACAAATGACCTGAACTGCTCCACTTCTATGTTTTATGTATTTTTATTATATCATGTTTTACCCCTACTTTTATTTCTTTTATTAGGTGCTACTGCCATGGTGTCAAGAACCAAACATAAGCCACCTCATAGCAAAAACTATCACCAAAATATATCAGACGTGGAGTGAATATATCCTTTTAGTAGAGAAATGTTTAAGTGTTATTTGTCCTTCATTAAATAAAGAAGCCACTTCCACCTCTTCCTACTCTAAAGGATGCTGATTGGGCCTTGCCATTGTGGGACTTTCACAGTTGTTGTAGACTGGAGCTTGGCAAGATGGATCGGCCTGATTACAGACATTTGATACGGCTGGTTAAGAAGACATGAGTATGGAGGGATTTAGATTTTGGCACCCTTTAACTCTTTTAGGGGCTGCTAAATGGCAGCGGGTTTGCCAGAATCAGGGTGTGTCTCCGAGCATCGAACATGAGAACATGCCTTTGAATCCATTTGATATCTTACTCCACGCTCTCTGACCTTTGGCAGTACGCAAAAAGAATGTACGACCAGGGAATGCTCAAACCACAGCTGTGTATTTGTTGAATGTATGTGTGCTGCATACCTCCTGGCACTATACTGTACACGTGTTTGCAAGGTGGAGGCCGACCAAGCCTTGGTACTGGAATATTTATCATTTATCTGATCAGAAATGAGAAAAAAAACTCACTTTGAATGAAAGAAAGCATCTTTCTTATATACACGAGGTAGACATAAGTACATTGCCAACCTAATCTGAGTGGTTTACCAATCCCTACATTAATGTTTGTCTGTCTACGTTGAGTTACCCTCAAAATTTTCCATATTCCTAAAGCCTGTGAGGCAGATAATTCTAGCAATGACAACTAAATTTCAGCTTTGAAACCTTTAATTTAAGGCCTCAGCCAAAAAACAAATGGTCACAAAGCCTCATGTTCATTCATTGCATTTAAAGAGACTGTGAGGAGTTTCTAAGTAATTACAAAAAAGTCTCACTTTTAGATATATGCCTGATCGAAATACACACACAAAATAGGTTATCTATAAATGCTATCCCTTAGCCTACCGGTTGGGTCGGACAGGGCTGGACTGGCCTGGATACACAACTTCAGGAACAAGACAATTAAAACTAGAGCACATTTATATTATTCAGACATGTCTTAGAGCACCAGGCTGTAAGTAGCGATATATAGCCGGCTACAAAACTACGATACTAAGTTTTCCAACAATTGCTTGTTGTCACACATCCAAAACTGCCGCTACGTAACTAGAAAGAGATACATTACCTCGTCGCTTTTTCTGGTAGCCTTTCCTGGCAGTTTTATAAGCCATCTTTTGATTTCTGTCAAAATTTGCATACTTGTCAAGTAAAGATCAACTGCTTCTATTTAAAAGGTCATAGGACAAAAGTTAATAGGTGTCACATTTGTTGCTTACACGTGAACACAAAAGTTGAGGAACCCTTTACGGGATGTTCGTTAAAATTCTCTGACTGAAGGATGAACTGGTAAGATTTTGAAAGGACAAATGTTGACCATCATGGCCATCCGTTATTTTTGAACTTGATAAAAATAGAATCTTAGTTGGTCATTTTTCAGACTTTGAGCAAAATGTTTTCCCTAAGCACACAATGAACTGATTCAATGTGGAAGGTAAAAGGCCAGAGGCTAAGTGACCCATCATCGTTTTCTCACTGGCTGGAATTGCAAACCTGGTTAGAGCATTAACCACCAAGGGGTAGTTCTTGTTGTCAGTGAAACACGTTAATGGTTGCTACATAAAAATTAGCAACAAGGACCAAGGGATAGTTTTGTTTTTGTCTGCATGTAAAGGCCTCATAATACAAGCCTTTCCTGGAGGCTGCTGAGTGATGAGAGAGTTTATAGAGAAAACCACCTGCCTCATTCCCACTAACAGTGATGAAGAAAGTCAATGTTGAAACTAAAAACAGTAAAACTGTCCAAAGGCCAGAACACAACTTAACTTTGGGCCTTCAAATGAAGACATCAGCAAAACTTTTATAGGACATTTGGACCAAAAAAAGGAACAAAAGAGCTGTTCTGCCTCGGTCTAAATCATGTTGGGCCTATTCTCTGCTATTAAAAGAGTGTTTGGAGGGCTCTTCATCATGTGTCAGAACAACCACAGTCACTGAGTCCATCTGGATCTAGAAGCCCCCGCCCGTTTTCCAACATTTGTTCCCATGCAGCAAAAATCCAGCTGTGCGCAGTCTCCCATCGAGTCTGACAGTCACCTCTTTGTGCGAGAGGACACAGACTACAAGTGGCTATAAAAAGGGTGTTTAAAGAGCAGCAGAAAACATTTAACAAGTAATTAAAGAGACTGATAGAAGAGTATCATGGGAAAGGAGGGAGGAATAGTGGATGGTAAGAGTACTAAATCCTGGTGTTTTCTTGCTTTTGTGAAGTATAAATTTCCTGGACAGTGGCTCAACAGAAAAAGCTGGGAGTGACTTTGGTGGTGTTAGATTTAAACTTGACAAGCCTCAAACTAAAATCATTTTTAAGGTGTAGGCTTGTGCCAAATATGACAGAAAATCTACATGTTTTCTTGACATACTATCATAACTTTTAAGACTTTGAACTATGGCCTTCAAAACCCAAATGTGCCATCCTCAAGTCAGAGTGGACATTTACACAAAGTTTGAACAAAGTTCTCCACAGAATTCTTAAGATGTTGCATTTATAACCAAGCAGTGAACACAAGGCACAATTAACTGGAATATTGTCATCATATTATAACAACTTGAACCATAAGTGGTAGTGGACATTTGTGGAGCTTTTCAGGAAAATGCTTCTGAGTATTTTTATGTTACCACATTCACAAGTACATTTAAAGTATCTAAACAATGGCTTCTGCTGCTTAGTCTGTTTCCCCAAAAACCTTGACAATTTATTCTCAATTCAAAATGAACATTAGTGCACAGTTTGGTGGAAATCCCTTCAGCATTTTTGAGATATCATAGAAGCAAAACAGGAATTGAATTGAAGGTGTAGTCAGAAATGTGGGAGAAAATGAGTGGAGAGGTTGTTGATAAACAAATTTAGACCCGCCTCTCCCTTCATACCTCACCCCTGGCTCCACCCCCGAAAGCTGAAGGACGTGCATCGTCATGGAAATGGCCATAGAAACTGCGTAGCTGACCAACGTAGCTAAGGTAACCCCAACTCATCAAACAACTCGACTGCCATTATTGATAACATCACAACAGTACATTTTGGCAGATTAGACAATAAGATGAATGTCCGACGGCTGTTACTGTTATGTGAAGCACCACAAAGCTAATGTTGCTTACTTATCCAGCAGAAAGACAGCGACATCCGTGTCCGTTTTCAGGTCTTTCAATTGATGGAGTTCCCTCCGCCATCGGAAAGCAACACCAATGTTGACCCGGGTCTTCGCTCTTTCATGGTCATAGCCCTTCTTTTTCACTTTTCACTCCTCTGACTTTTTTTTTTATACTACAAAATTAAGATACACAACATCACTGCATTAATGAGACACACCCCAAAGAAAAATGATAAAATAAATAAATAGAAAATTTAAAAAAAATTTACAAAGTAGAACAAAGAGAGTTACAAGACCAGTCTATTACAGGTAATTAGTTTAACTCCATCTGTTCAACAGTGTTCCCATGGCATGTCCACAATACCATCAAAAGTCCAACCATGTCCCAAGTTTAATTCAGTAACAACAAATGATCTTCCAGTAGTCAGAACCCTTTGTTGCGCCCAGTCCACCTCCACCTGCAATTTCAATTTCATGCCAATCCCCTCAAACACAGAATGTAACGAGCATATATACAGGCACACTTTAGCTACTCCGTAAAGAATATAATCTTAAAAACAGACCCCATTTCTCATTATATTTATAAATATCATTTGTCATTCCATAGGAAATCCTTTCAAAAGCAGCTACTTTGCCTAGTTCTGAGAGCCAGTCTTGAAATAAAGGGCCCTCTACTTCTTTCCACTTTTTCATTATCATCTGTTTACCCATCATTATACTTATCTGAATCCATTTGGTTACAGGTTTTCTAACATGGGCCAAGGGTTTAGGATTGCCTGTATGACCTCCATGATGACCTCATGAACCCTTTCCCAAAATGCATTTATCTTTGGGCATGACCAAAGGGCATGTGTTAGGGTGCCCGTCTCGCCTCCACATCTCCAGCAGTCTCATGTATCCTTCAAACCTAGCCTGAATAACCTACTTGGATACCAATAAAATCTATGAAGGATTTTAAATTGAATTAACTTTGTTTTGATATCTCTGGACACTTGTTTAGTGGTTCTGACAATCACATCATACTCGTTTTCTTTAAAAGACATGTTCAAATCCCTTTCCCATAAGGCTTACAGAGCGGTGTTAGATGGATAACCAGAATTACTCATAAGTATGGTATAGTAATGGGAGGCCAAGGAATCATTATGATGGTAACTTCATCATGGAACTATTGCTTATAGATGTAACAGCAATATGTGAGCTGCCTAGGTGGAGGCCTGTGCTCTCTTAAGGTGCGTTCACACCGGACGCTACTTCTACTACCTCGGCGATCACTCTCCATTCACAGTCAATGTACAGCCGCGATGGGGCGGGGCTAACCCTCCCGTGATGCGACAGCCGTGTACAAGACGATCATTTCACTCGTCGCGCGATGTCAAAGTTAAAAAAAGTTGATCTATTCAGGCGATGTCCTGTGTGGCTGTGCGGCAACAGCCAATCAGCGGTGTGTGTACGTGTGACGGTACTCTAGATAGACAGTTATTCATCCAAACTACAGGGCGGATGAGTTCCGTCTAGGTGGAACTAATGTCAGTGAGGACATTAGTTCCGCCTAGACAGACCGCGGTAAACTCACAGATAGTGCTGCTGCAGGGCATCTGCTGCAGTGTTTTGTGGTTGATAAGTGAGTGAAAAGGATACAGCTGGAATAATGTCTGCTCATGCATCCTATTATGTGACATATGATATGATCGCAGTGAAACTCGAGCGGACGTGACGTAACCGAGCGACGGCCAACGACAACGGTGACCAAAATGAGGTATTTATGGACGAGCGACGCTACTTCAGTGGGTGACGTGATTTTGGTAGCTGGGTCGCTTGCTGTGTGAACGCAGCATAAGTGCTTTTTAGTTAGATCCAGACCGCATTTCTTTATTAATTAAAAAACAATAAACAACACAAACTCCTCCATAGTAAGGATATTTTCACTCCACTTTAGACATGATTTGCCAAGAGCTAGTTTTACATAGTGTCTTAACTTCTATTCACACTACGGCAGCAGCACCCGCCTACGACATGATCTCATTGGATGGTCCACCTGCTTTTGAAAGGTTCAGCCTATTCCCAAACTCTTTCAATGGATTGTTTTGCATGACCTAATAAGCTTGGTAGTTTGAGGCCCATCCTGGATTTTATAGTCACAGAGGCATAAAAATAAATGAGAACACAGAACTCAAAGCAAAGACAACTTCCTTTTTTCTATTCTTTCATCATTCATCCTTACTCTGTAGCTCATCATTAGCTGTCCACATGTTGATCACATCTCAGCTCACACCCCGACTCCTCAGCAGCACCATCATGAGGAATTCACCTTCATCTCCACGTGATTAAAGCCCCAGATATCCCCCTGATTACTAGCATGATCGTGAGTCACTGCCCAAACATCTGAGGTTTCTGTCATTCATGTTTCCTTCCTGTCACGCCGAGTTGACAAGCCCTCGCTACATTTTCCCTAATTTGGGGTGGAGGTCTGTGTGTGACAGCAACACACACGCCCACGGTGAATAATTCAAGTCCTGAGTCAGCACGGAAACATTAGACCTCTCTCCCCTTTATAAACGTTTGGCTGAAAATAGCTAGAATTACAAGTGGCAGGTCAGTTGTAACCCTAAAGAATGCTGTTAACTCTATTTACAGATACATGGACTAAAACAACTTGTCAATATAAAAACAGGGAATCAAAATTAGGCCCCTCTTACATTTTTGGAGGCTGAATAAGCTGTGACTTCAAATATAGAGGGTGCCATGGCGGGCTCACCAATGAATGTGGTAATGGAAAGTAATATTTGGCTGTTCTGCTCAGTAAAGTTACCTTTTATTCAGAGGGATCTCTGTGTCATTAGGCAGAGCTTCGCCAATCCTGATGACTCATATCTTCCAACACCAGAAGGGAGACATCATGACTTCATAGAAAGAGGTTCTTGTTGGGTTTTGACCTGTAACTGCCCAGAGGTAGTTATTGCAACACAAATGAAAGAAACAGGGCTTTCAAGCAAGGAACTTCAACTTTGCGATCTTGATTGGTTTTAGCAGAACACCAAAGCAACTTGAAAATGGTTAAGACTCTGGTGTCTGCAGTTGAGAGAAGTCCTGTGTGAGTGATATAATAGAACTTGACTATGGAACATACAGGAGCAGTACCAAAACAAAATGGCTTCCTGATGGAAAGCAAATCAATGCCTACAGACCAATCCTACGGCTGATCTGCGGGTGCCATTATCAGCGGCTGCCATTACTGCAGTGGTGGAACAGCGCGTCTACTGCCACCTACTGTCTGAGACAGTGGCATGGACGTGTGTAATCAAAACGTTAAGCCCCAGTCACACATTCCCGTTTCTCATGGCGACTGTGCACGATTGTCATAATCCTGATAAAATGTGATTTGGTCGTGGTGCATGCGCTACTTGGTCTGGATCAGCCTTGTACAGTCGTCGATAAACAGCGGGAAACCTGGAAGGGTCCCAACAGTTTTGAACTGTTCAAAACTGTCGTGGAGAATCGCCGCTCTCAGTATAGCGGGATGGAAGCCTAATGCAGTCCTAATGCGAACGATATTAGCGTGGCATGTACGGAGCCCAGTCGGGCTGATTGTGGCTCAATCCTGAAAGCTTTATGAGGACGACTGACAAGGATGTATCCGTTTGTGCCCCGACTGTGTCCCGTTCAAGACGGCACAAGCAACGGGGCTCAGTCGGGGCTTACGTGACGCGAACTGAGCTTGAGCGGGGCTGAAGTTGTGTCAGTGGGATGAAAATTCATAGAATCCTCGTCATATCGTTGTACTAACCTAACTGGAGCAGGTTGAACGCCCCCGAAGTGCTGTAGAAGCGCTGCTGACGGTGTATTTACGGGTGTGTCCAGGGGTGAGACAGTCATTTCATCCCATATCATAGCAATCACACCAGCCTCGTCAATTGTATACAGTCGTGCACAATCGCTATGGGAAACGGGAATGTGTGACTTTGGCATTACAGAACCACAAGAGTACTGTAAACTAAGGGCTAAAACTTTTGATATATTTCACAGATAAGGGATTTTACTCATGTCAAATATCTATTTAAAAAATAACGTCTACATTTTACATTAACTATGTTGCTCACCCACTTACGATTTCGATTTCATTCCCTTCAACTTTAATATCTAGCCGTGAGAAATGGGGTCTCTGGTTCAGCTATAGCTGAGTGTTGTCCTCCGTTTGTTAGTTTAGTGCTGTCATTTTGCTGTTTATTCCTCCATTGGCTTTACGTCCTCACTGCTGTGAGCCTGGATAGCCTTAAGCTAACCAGCTCCTACTCATGCATATTCAACTAGCCATGTGCTGCTTACGTGTTTGGCACTGAACAGGAGGAAATATCGCTACATGATAGTTACACAAAGAGAGCTGGTAGTATAAAATACAAATAATTAATATAAAATATTGTAAGAACTTGTGGAAGAAGAAGATCTTGTGGTGGATGGCGTCACTACTATCGAAAGTACAGTAGCGCTGTAGTACGGTGTAGTACAGTCCTGGCTGGCTGTAAGAGCAAGATGAATAGTTGGATTAATGATGTTAGACCCTACTGTTGTGGCAGCCTAAAACAGCACGTTCTCACAGATCGTCCTGGCATGTTTTTACGGCGATATAAAAAAAAGAAATCGTTTTTTGTTCAGTCCTCTCTTCTGATCACTCTCAGTCATAAGTATGCTAGCTGCCCAACTCACCACTTCAGTTAGTAGTATATGTTAGTAGGTGGGATGTAACAGTATGAAAATATTACATCACGGTTACTGTGACTAAAATGATCATGGTTATCTTTATCAACGTGCCGTTGTTGCAATGAGCTTAAAATGTTCAAAAAGAATTCATACAGACTGAATGAATTTAACAAAGTTTTGTTTGGTTAAAAAATAAAGTGAATGTAAGAATTATCTGCAGTGGTCAGAACCTGACCCTTTTCACCTCTCTAGTTCCTCGCTGAGGTCTTTCTCTACAATTCAGCCATGGTGATCATCTTCTATCAGTTTCCCCACAGCATCCTTGTAAAATCCAAATTACTACCAGATTGTAGTCTCTGTCCATTTCGAGAGGTAAATAATCTTTGGTGCAGTGTCCGTGCAGGAACAACCAACAGCACATGCATGCCTGCGTCTGAGGGATGGCTGCTGCTTTCCAGAGAAGCAGACATTTAGTACTGGATTTTCTAATCACTGTGAGCTATTGTCAAGGTTAGGTAATCAAACACGGTTTTGAAGTCAATTATTTAAAGAAACGGTAATACTTACCGTCAGGAATTTTACCATGGTTTATCATTTTACCGGTAACCATTATATTCCTAATGCCTTCATATGTTAAGTTATCTCAGGTGTTGCAACATCTTATACGTTAGAAGACATTTAGTGCAACCCATAGCTAGACCCCATGTTGGAACCAGAGATCAAGAGGAAAGTGACGATATCCCCTGAGGGAACAGTCATTGTTGAGCTCCATAATGTCTCTGAAGAGGGACATAGCTGAGAGTTCATCCATGATTCATACAGTCTATTTTTGAAGCAGATAAAAACAATCAAGTAGCTTTATCTACCAGCCACATCAGCTCAGATCTTTTGGTGCAACAATAGCAAACATCCTTCCATCCTTGCTATAACCTTGTTGTTGTATGTCAGTTGAACAGGCACGGATGCTGACAACTGTTTCCTCTTCAGGCCCCTCCTGTCCTGCCCTGTCCTGCCCTGGTCTGCCCTCTCCTCCGCTCTGCTGCGCGCCACACAGTGGCTCCAGTGGAATGTGATGACCACGGACCGGACAAAGCCCTGCATTCATGGCCCCTCGTCCCACTCTGGAAGTTTTGCAACTGGGAGCCTTGATCACAGAGGTGGGGGGTGGCCAGAGTCCATCCACCCCTCGCCTGTCCCGTCAGACACACGTCGCTCACCCCTGCACCACCAACAACGCATAACTGCAGGCCGCCATATCAGACTCACACCTCTGTTGGATGCTTTCTGTTGTGACTCTTGTGACTGGTGATTAAATGCCTTTATGGGGTATACAATTTACAAACAGTGAAAGCAAAATGGTGGGTTAAACAGAAAGGCAGGGTCATTTTATGATAGTCAAGGCTGATTGCTTAATATGAGGAGCCCAAGGAATGCATTAAGTTTCATTTGTTCATAAACAATACCAAAGTCCAGGACCAGATCTACATAAACAATGTCTGACATAACTATTATCAGCTGCCTGCATGATGGTCTGTCTGTCTCGACATCCTGTCTCAGTATCATATTCAGTCTCCATTAGCTTCCTTTGTGTACGTAATATAATAGACTCCATATGATGCTCAGTGCCTCTGAGGCTTGTCCTGACCATACATCCAACAAACTTAAAGACATTAGTTACCATGCAACCACACACAAACACAAGAGTCATACAGGTATTTTAATTGGCTCTTATTGCTATGCAACATGTTTGTCTCTGACAGACATAACTGACATCTGCACACTGATACATGCGGTATATTGAGGGATGTGTTTCCATAACTGTAAAGTAATATCTTGGAAAGCCCTTCTAACAACTATATGTACTGCAAAGCTCTTCTCACTGCTGCTGTGTTATCAAAGTTGTCTTGTGTTTCTCTTGGCATTGTTTTTAGGTGTGATTTAAATAGCTTTGAGTGCCTTATATTTCAATAGTTGTAAATTGTTAAAGAATCATGCCAGCTGCTCCAGATGGTTTATTTGATGATGATTTTTTTTAGAGCTGCAACTATCGAGTATTTTTGGAATCGAGTACTCTGTCAATTATTTGTTCGAGTACTCGAGTACTCTAACAAAATATACCTTTTTGTTTTTAAACAAATAAATCAATTGTATACAATGCAACATGTTAGGGCTTTCAAAATGAGCAACCAAATGCCATTTATTCCTCAGAAAAGGGTTTTTATTTTAACAACTCTCAAAGTTTAAACCAGTACTGGCATAAAACAAAGCCAATACAATACTGATTTACAAAGCAGTGATATAATTCTGCAATTATATTTGTGAAGTGTGTTCTGGAGGGCATTGTGTCATTTGGATTGAAATCCTTGATCATGTTCTTAAATCCTGTGTCCTCCACCATGGAAAGAGGACATGGAAAGAAGACATCATGTCTGTGATGAGCATATTTAAAATGCTGTAATAGTAGAACAAGAAAAAACAACACAAGAAATCCCACATTCTGCTGACCCCTCTTGTGTCTGTCCACGGCTCCGTCGCTCACAGCAGAATGTGGGATTTCTTGTTCTACGCTCCTAGTTATTGCAGAGTGCCCATTCGTTTGTTTTGGTCAGCCGCGGCTCCCGTAGGCACCCGAAAGTGTATCATAAAAAAACCAAGTAGTACTGTTTAGGCTAAAAACATGCGCTAAATGATGTCGTTTCGAGTAAATGGTGGACGTTACCCGCTCAGGACACTTGGATTACAGCGCACGAGCAGTATGGAGGAATATTGCCGACTTTTTGTGGACTTTTAAGGACACTGTTTGTTCGGGCTCTTATCTAAGTCATGATATCAATGTCAGTGGACAGCGAGGATCCCCACAGATCTCCGGCTGCATCCTAGATGTTCCAAAAGTACTCCACAGTGTTGTTCAGCATGAGGGTGAGTAGAAAATGAGGCCAAATCGTTGTTTGGGTGTAGTGTTCCTTTAAATCACTGAAAGACTAAAAAAATATTGTGTAAAGATACTTTAGTTTTAAAACATCGAAGAACACTGTAATACTGCTAGTATATTTATGTGTTTTAAGAAGTAAACAGTATCAAGAGCAACTGCAAACTATGGAAAAGGTAAAATTCATTTTTAAGTGCTGAATCTGTGGTTCTTTGTGCAGAAAAGTGAAGATACTTTAGATGCAATCTACGCAAGAGCTAAGATTTGTTAACAGTGTGAGATTGAGCAGTTTTCCACATTTCTGACAAAGACAGGAGCACTTCTAGTGCTCTAATTTGATTTGTGAACTAAAACCAAAAGTAACATATTTCACAAGCTTTATACTTGCAGTTAACACACTAAAAGTAGTTAAATTCTATTTTAAGAATATGCAGTCTGGCTGAAGTTTGTTAAACTGCAGGAGCTCTGATGTGTAACAAAGTAGGAAACTCTTCTTTGCCTCCACACTTGCGGTGTTTTGGCTGTGTTTTTTCTTCATCTGTATGAGTAATAGCTTTAATTCTTTGAGGTGAACTTTCATTAGGTCTTGCTTATTTTCTTTCCATTGAAAAATAGAGTTTCATTTAAAACTGGAGAAATTCAGTGCTGGTATATTTTCAGTGTCACTGTGGCTCTTAAATTCCCCTTTTTTTAGAGTATAAGGTATTTTGTATCCATAAGTGGAGACCAGGGCATCATGGCTTTGAATGTAAACAATCAGACCACACACCAAGCCCATCCTAATCAACTGGTAAAGACCTGACACTCGCCCTGGAGGCTCCTGTGATTTTCCCATCTGGATGCACCATTAGCTCAGCGGGGGACCACTAATACTGTCATCAGATTTAAAGGTTGATTTCCTCTCCTGTGTTCCTCTCCAGGTGTGGCGCCCTCCTCACAGCCTGCTCCATCCACTATTCATGAGAGGAAACCGATGCCACGATAATAATGACCTCTAAACACGGACAGAGGGAGAGAAGATGGGCCTGGTTTACACACTGAATTGCACATTTAAAGAGTGCAAGCACAGCTTTGAGTCACGAACACTTGTCTTAAAAAGAAGAAGCTGTGGTGTGACTGGCTGCCAGGTTGATATATAAAGAAGGGAGGGTGGTGGATCGGTGGGTGTGGGTTGGAGAAGTGAAAACATGGAGGGAACAGACAAGGACCTGTTTTCAGAGGGTGCGACTGTTTAGAAACACTCTGGCCTGCTCTACTTCTCTATTCTTACCTGATAAGATAAAGGTCAATGGTGAAAAGTGAAGGCCATGTCAAGGCCCGGAAGAAGTCTTCCGATGTGTTTTGCTTGAAAGCCACGGTGGGGAAATATAAACCCTAACTCCAGTGAAGTTAGAATGCTGTGTCAAACAAGTAAAAACTGAATAAAAGGATTTGCAAATCTTTCTTAATGTATTTAGTCTTCAAGCCAAGATATTTAATTTTCAAACTTCATAGTTTATTTTGTATTTTTGCAAATATTCACTCATTTTAAATTTGATACCAGCAACACGTTCCAAAAAACCAAAGGCAGTAGCAACAAAATAAAAAAAAAGCTGAGGAATGTAAAAAAAGGTTAAAAAAAAAAAGGAAAAAGGAAAAAAAAAGATTAGAACATTTCACTTTCCTAATTGGGTATAAAAGAAACATCACTAAAGTCACAGCTGTTCACAAGCAAGAAAGGGACGATGTTTGCCACGTTGTGAACGTTTCCCCAACATAAAATGACACCAAATTTAAGGATTTTATCATCTACAGTCCATAATATCATCAAAAGATTTAGTTTAATCTCTGCAAGGGGGTGATAATGCCTTAACAAACATTGAATCCCATGATTATTGATTCTTCAGGAACTACCGCATGGATTTTATCGGGGGTAAAATGTATGATTTAGTGGATTTCAGTATTCCTTAAAGCAGCACTATGGAAGATCTCCGCTTGACCGGAGCGAGAACTCAACTACCCATGAGCTCTAGCGCGCGCATACTGTCGTAAGGATACAGATCTGCCGGTCGCATGCATTTATTTTGTATGCGGATCACAGAAGCCAGGACTTCGCTAAAAGTATTCTGTCTTCGGCGGCTGTTTGCAGGATGGATAGCGACGAGGTAATGTATTTATTTTTGACTAAATGACGATGTTAAAAATCGCTAAGTTCAACTTGGTTTTATTACCGTGAAGTCGCCCCCGCCCCCGTCCTGTTGAAGCGATAAAGTGAATAAAAGTAAAGACAACGACGAGCTGGCGATATCACACACTTGAAATAGGTTTGAACAAAACTACATACTGGTACGTTCTGGATTTGTTGTGCTGTACTTTTTTCCTGTCAAGTTTTTTGAGGAACTTCGTCATAAATTAGTCGGCCAACATACCTGATAGTAGTCGGACATCCCTCCTCGTCTTTTATTTCACGCCAGCAAGTGAACGCTGAACCGATGTTTATTCTGGTCCGAGCATTCAGCTTGTTTTTCTCTCGCTTTCTTTGTTTTGTATCCTCCGACAAAACTTTTCTCTTCCTTACGTTGTTGCCTCAGCCAGCCTCCGCCATGGTTACTAGGGCTGTAGCGATACACTTATTGTCCGATACGATACGCTACACGATATTCAGCTCACGATATGATAATATCACAATATATCACGATATCACAATATTGCGATATAGTCCGATATTCTACATTAAACTAGGAAAAACCTAGAGACAGTGAATATGTAACTTTTCCATTTTATTGTTATTGAAATATGTCAAATGCAGTGTTACATACATACACTTAACACAGAGTGCATCAAGTCAATTAAACTAATGTTGCAAACAAATTGTTCTTGTTTTCCCTTTAACAAAGTGATGAAATCATCCTAACCTGTAGTGCAGCTCAAACTGTAATCAAACACATGAGGAACAAAGTGCTTTGAGTTACTGACATAACAACAGTAAGTTAAAAAAGTCACATATTTCTCTTGTCACTGTCTGAACTGAATAGTGCATGAAAAAAAAACATGTGCATACATCTTTATAAGTTGTATTTTATTCCCAACTCTGATAAAATATGAGTTTTTATTTTTACAAAAAATATCGATACTAAGATTTGAGATATCGATATTATATCGGGAGTCAAAATATCGATATATACTGCGATATCAATATTTTTCTACACCTCTAATGGTTACAGCTCCACGATTGGCTTTCGCTGAGACTTTCATATTGTAAATGAATCGGGAATCGGGGGAAGTGACGTATGCCGTAAAGCAGTCCAAACGTGTAGTTTTTTAGTGTGGCAGGGTTCCTACCATCCACCTCGAAGTTACATAGCGCCAGTTAAAGGGATACAGACCACGACAGAGGTTTCATTGAACTCATTGTAAAGTGGTGGACCATCACACTGAATATCGAGGGATTATAATATGTTTGTAAAGCCACATAGTGTTGGTTTAAATGATGCAAATGCAAATTTAGGAATGGCTTGCAAACAAACACTCATTCACAACTGCAAATCGGTTCTCATCTTTTACTTAAAAGAGCCGTTCAAGAGACTGGACTCTTCCCTGAATGTCACATCTCTAACCAATCTGGAAGTAGGTCAACAAAACAAAGCCTCCGTTTATGAGTTGAAGAGGATAATACAATTATAGGAGCAGTTAAGGTATCATAAAACGGTAAGGAAAAAAAGTCACAACAAGCACACAGGAATGTTTTGAGTTGCTGAAGAGTTTATGTAATGACTGTAGGCAGAGGCAGGCTAGTTATACCTGTTGACTCCCACTATTTGAGCTAAGCTAACTAGTGGTGGGCTAGCTTTGGCCTTCTCTTTTTTTCTCACTGGGCGCACAGACAAAAGGCAAGACACGAAAACAAGAAATGTTATTTAAAGCACACAAAGATCTTTAAAAGCTCAGATGTAGAATCAACTTATTTGAATGTTGCATAACGATTAGAGGAGTCCATTTATAGAAAAAACTAGAGAATCTAAATCAAACTGTTTGGCACATGTTACAACTTGGCTTCATTGTAAAAGAGTGTGGGTACCAGACTGGCTTGACTGCAGTTTAGACTTCTCCCTTTGACCCTGGACTGTTCAGTAATGGAAGACATCAAGCAGAAGTAGAGGACTCCACCTTAC